>VZTB01015213.1:911197-979441 GCA_013397245.1 Thryothorus ludovicianus | reverse complement strand
ACACCGGCGTGAGAAGGCCGGGCCAGGCTGCCCAGCGCTGTGGAAACTCGGGGCGGGAGGCGGAGGAGGGGAAGGGCCTTCGCCCGCGGAGAGCAGCCGGGTGCGCTCGTAGCTGGAGCCGCCGAGGAGGGGCCGCGCCGCCCCGGGCCCCACCTTTGTCGGGGTGGCCGAGGGTGGCGTCGGTGCTGCGGCGGGGGCCGGGGCAGCGCGGAGGAGCCCGCCTGGCGCGGGAGGCAGATGGGCCGGGATGCAGCCGCAGCCCTCGCCGTGAGAGCTGGGGGCCTCGCCGCCGCCTTCCCCGGAGCGTGAGGCAGCGAGGAGGGGCGGCCGGAGGACAGAGACCTTTGCCGGGATGGGACGCGCCGCCACCGTGAGCCCCTAGCTCGCCCTCCGTGCCCCGGCCAGCCCGCAGGGCCCGCTCTGACTGACACCGCGCTGGGCGCGTCTGGATATGTTCCCTTCCCAACCGGGCGCTTTCTTCGATGTCGTGAAGCTGCGTGGGAAATAGCCCGGTTCCCAGCGGGGTCGGGAGCGTGCCGCCGTCCTCCCCGGCGGGGGAGATGCCTCGGGGCTGGGAGGCACAGCCAGGCGCTTCCCCCGTGTCCGCTGAGCGCTGCCGGCTGCCCAGGCATGAAGGCAGGCGGCTCTAATGGAGTAAGAGCGAAGACGGCTCCTCTCATCTGCCATTTGCCCTTCCAGACGGGATTGTAAACCGAGAGAGTTAAGGAAGGCTGTGCGAAAGCAGGAGGAATTTCCTCTCATCGGGGTTTGGCTTTTTTTTTTTTTTTTTTCCTCCTCCTGCCGGCTCGAACCGTGGCTTACCCAGGTATGCCTGCCTCACTGCAGCACCTTGTGCTGGTGCTCCTGCTCTCCAGTGCCACCCTGCTGCTCGGCACTGCGGCTGGTGAGTAGCCACTGGGTGGAACGAACTGGCCATTTTGGCAGCGGGGAGGGGGTGGGGTCCGCCGCGATTTGGGCACATCTGTGCCTCCTTACAAAGTGCTGTGCATCTGTTTCAGCGGCGAAGCCTGATAAAAGTTTTGAAATCGTCATAGGTTAAGTGTCTCGGGGAATAAAATCTGCTTTATTGTGTAAATGAGCTCGACCCGCGCTCAGTAAGAATGCTTTGCTTAGATCTGCATCTCTTGTCTAATAACTTACTTTAGTTTTGGAAATATATATAATCTTTTTGGTTTGCATACCTCGCCCTTTGTAAGGTAATGCAGGAATTTTTAATATATATTTTAATCGTCAGCAGAGCTGTGCCTGTTTTGCTGTGGGATCTTCGGGCACAGCCATTTTTAATTTTATCAGCATCGGTGCTTCTCGAGGCCTTACACATGTGCTGTAGTTTTGTAACAAAATTACTGTAATGTGTATTTTTTTTCCCTTGGGGAGATTTGAAGCAAATATGGAGCTATTTCTTTTGTCACTTGTGATTACAGAACACAAAAAAACCCCACCATTAAGGAGTGCCGAAAGGTCTTGAAGGGTACTCTTTTTTTATAACAAGAAGTTGGAAGCAGAAATGCTAAGAGCATCCTTACTCATATATTTGGACGCTCTAGTCCTATTTTTAATTGTGTTCGGAAGCTCAGTGTTTGACATGCAGGGTGTTGGAAGAGAGATGTGTGTTGGTCTGGCATCCTTTGCTTTTCTGTCACGGTGACAGATTAACATTGGAGCCTTCGAGTGGAACCCAGCTTTGTTAGGTAGGAATACCAATTGTTCTTGCAGTATGCATTTTCCAGCACTTTTGGAAGACTCCTACGACTTTTCTGTCGTTTAAGTGATCGGGATCCAATCTGCAGTGCTTGCTTTTCTTAGTGTTATTTTGTAATTTGCTGGATATAGTTCATAAGCGGATCTTCATAGGAAAATTGCTGAATCTTGCTAAGATGACCCAACAAGCTGATGGTGGTTCCTATGTTATATTTCAGTGAGGTCTTGAAATTAGTCAAAGTTGAGGATACTTGGTGTCATTATTAGGAAAATCCTGTAAATGACATATGTTTAGGCAGTTTCTACATCGCTCTCACTGGATAGTCCCTGATTTTTTTGCTTCTGCTTACTAAGAGGTCTTTTTCAGGGAAATTCATAAATGAAAAGCTTGGTGTTCCCTGTATCATCCTGACCTTTGACTGCCATTATTTTAGATGGATGTCTGCAGCGTCTCTCTGTGGTCGTTTCTGAGGAGTGTTTTTGGTTTTTTCCCCCTCTTTTTTTTTTTTTTTTTTTTTCCTGGGGGAAGGGACTTCTGAAGGTCAAAAATCTTGGTATTAAAGCACATATGAATCAAAAATTCTCAGCATCCCAACTTTCCTTTCAAATGTATTTTTAAAGAAAGCGTAGGCTTTTTTCGGCCTTTGTGAAAACTTCAGTGAGTTGGTAATTTCTGTGCCCTGATGAAGAAGGGTTACTGAAGGAGCAAGTACGGATCTGTACCAGGCCAAGGGCTGGGCAGGTGCTGTAAGAGCCCATTTGCACCGTTTACCCAATTCACTTCAATTCTGACCTGGCAACAGCATTCCCAGTATTTCAGCTCTGCCTTGTTAAAAGGGTTTTAATGATGCCAGCTTGGTTGGTTGTTTTGTGAATAGGAACCTATTTTCCCATTGTGGTTTATTTCTTAACTGTGAAATGTTAACAATTCACATTTAAAAAAAAAACTTGATCATAATCCTCTGTAAAAGCAATTACATGGATGATTTGAGCTTTAGTTAAAGAAGCTAATGGTTGATTTTAAGTTTACACTGCATTTCAGATAAAAATGTCTATACATGGGGAAGCTACACTAATGTGTAATTCTGCCCTTTTATGTTCATGAAAGAGCCAACACTCTTTCTTCTCTTCCCCTCCCCCAAAGTATGAACTGTATGCTCCCATCAGAGTGAAAATGCTGCCTTTGTAGCTTTGAAACCCCTATTAATTCTTTCTTCTGATTAGTGAACAGATACTATATCTCAGCAGTGTATAGAATTGAGTGCCTATAAATGCAAAACCATGACATCAGAGGGAAGGTATTTTGATAACAGGTTTTTAAGTTTCTATCTGGAGGAGAATATCTGGGGAGAGTTCCACAAAGACCTGGGCCTAGTATGGACAGGAAAGGAAAGATAAAAAGATGAATGAAGAAGATGACAAAAAAATTCTTACCATGGGGCTGTAGATGATAGTTCCACTCATAATCTGGAATATAAATGAAGGAAGAATGTGGTTCTTCCTTCCCCTTTGTAACTGAATAAAAAACTGTAATAAAGAACTAGCTCTCGATTCAGAAATATTTGCTGATTATTAGGAGGAAAATATAACTGTCTTTGTAAAATATAGATCTTAACATATATCTGGTTAGTCTGCATTTAAATAATATATTAGTCCTTGTAAAGAAAAATGCTTCAGTGAGGACATTTTACTGACAACAGTCTTGGGTAAAGGTTTAAAAAGCAGTATTGGACAAAAATGGTTTGCGACACTTCGTTCTTTATTTCTTAAGTTATTTGAAATACCTATTTCTAAATGTTTTGTTCAGAACTATGAGACATAAATAAATATGTCTTTATATTGTAGAGGATTCTGGTGTGTTAATCAGGAGGGTTTGTGCCTGAAGAGGTGGCTGGTGAACCTTTGAGCTGTTCCCCAGTATTGCAAAAGAATTTTGTTTGGGTGTTAGTATGGACAGATATTAAAGATACAATCTTTCCTCATTTCACTTGCTTACGTTCTGTGATGTGCAATACTGAACCACTTTTCCTTCTACATACATGTCCAGGGTAGGCAGCATTCCATTGTCTAATATGTAAATTATTTGCAGTAAGTATAAGGTGAAAATTAAAACAGAATATCCTTTTAAAAACAGAATATCCTTTTATCTTTGGGAGTATTTTCATAATTCTGTATCTGTGTGGTTCAATAGGCCTGCAAAAATTAAAGCGTGAAAGGAATTGAATAGAGATTGAATTTTTGTAATGATAATTTTAATTATTAATTAAAATGAGTGAATTGAAGTGTCTTTATCTCTTTCTGTCTTGCTGGTTAAAGTTACTTTAGTATCTCAACATAATTTGTTTGAAATGTGAATTTAGTGACATGAGGAAAAATCTCCTTAGGATATTCAACTTAGTTCTTCTAATTCAGTGTTTCAAATTAGTAACTGACTCTGTGTATCTTGCATATTAAACAGTGGTGTTTTAAAAATTTATCTACACCCCAATTTCTACTTATTTACTAGAGCTACACCCACTGTTTGTTTTTTTCAAATGTAACCTAAAATTTCAGTGTATTTTTCTGTTTGTGTTGGGAGCCGTCTCAGAAATCCTAGCCCTGGAGATGGAAACCAGGCTGGCTTGAGGAGCACTCTGGTGTGTCTGATGGATAACCACAGCACAAGCACAGCCCGGACTCCAGGCCAGGCCTTCGTGGGCTGTCTGCGTGTGTAAAGAAAGGGTGTGGCTGTGAAAGGCCAGGGTTCTGCACAGAGCCATTCACCCCGCTGGGAAGAGCCCTTTTTCCATCCCGTGCATCAGCCTGGGTGAGCCTCTGTGATATTTCAACTCAGGTGCTTCCAGTTTCCAAGCAAACGTCGGTACTGGGGTACTGCACTGGGCACAAGCTGTGAGGAAATGAGGCTGTGCTCATCTGGTGGCCCAGGGACCCAAATTTCAAGCCCTGAGACATTACACAGATACCTTGCTCCAGCATGAATGGTTTTACTCTCAAAGAAACCATATATAAAAAGTTGGTTTGATTGTCTTCTCTGATGAAGGCAGGCCAACCTCACTTCACCCTGGACAAAGATGGAAGCATAACTGTATTTCTTAAAATTATTCTTACAGTGAAGTTTGTTGAAGTGGTTATTTTGATGGCATCTCCCTAGCACTATTACATATTTCTGTAAAAAAAAATTTGTTGACTTCTACATTGTTGTTCCCCTTCCTTTTTATATTTAATTGAGTATTTATCAGTAGTTTGTACAGTCAGTGGTGGTGTTTCCTTGGCAGATACCATGTTCCTCTGCCTTTCTTACCAGAGAGACAAGAAAGTTATATTGGGTTCCTCAGGAATGTTTTATCCCAACAACAGAGTGCCTGGTACTGGAGCTGCATTGTGTTTGGGCTCAGTGTGGCTGTGCTATGAATATGTGCTGTCATTTTCTGGGCAGAATATAACTTTATAGCCAGGGCTGTGAGCTGAGTGTAAAGTTTCATTTGGAACAAAATGTTTATGCCATGAATAAAACAGGCTGGGTGATGATTTAGGTTGGGTAGGACTGGAATCTGTGCATAGCTTACAGGCAGTAACTATTAATTTTATTGAGATTGTAGACTTAGTGGAGCTACTCACTGCTTGATTTTGAATTTAAGAGTAAATGAAATACAGGAGCTGTTCCCTGAAAGACTAACATTTCAGTATGCAAGCTGATTTTCTGCAGTGTGGGTTTTATGGTGTTTTGTTTTGGGGTTTTTTTTTGGGTGGTTCTTTTTTACTTGTTTGCGGGTTTTGGTGGTGTGGTGGTTTTTTCCTTTTTTTTTTTTTTCTGACGCCTAAGTTCACAGAAGCATAAGGCTGGAAGTGATTTCTCCGTTTCCTCCATGATCTGGTTGTGTAAGTACAGATATTAATGTATGTCTAACATCTCTAAAATCTCCAGTGAAGAGGGATTTCACAGCCTGTCTAGGTAGTCTGGCCTGTTACAGTGCTTAATTATCATGTTTTTCATAATGCAACAGTAGTAGATTTTTTTCCCCTCTCTTATAATGCAAGATTGTTTAAGATATGCCTTAATTAATATGTGGCAATCCACCTGAAAATGTAGTGTAGAGTACACACACAGGCAGTTGCCAGGGAATATCAGTTTAGATAAGTTCCCGTGTTGAAACTTAGTGTCTTGACCTTGGCTGCAGTAATTTGTGATGAAAACCTTGAGCTGACCATCAGTGTTTTAAAATGCAGTTTTGCAGTTTTAAAAAACCGTGCTCTTGCCAAAATTTTGGTTCCTGATGGTGCTTTCCTGACTCGAGATGTCTGTTAATCTGTTAATTGCAGAGCTGGAAGCAGCTGAGAATCTGATGGAGAGGTCAGTCAGGGGGTGTGGTGAGGAGGAAGAAAGGCTGGGACAGGAGAGGTTTGAAAGGATGAAGGATTCGGTCTGGTTTGCTGTGGGATGAGAACCAAGATGTATTAGGCAGCCAGACAGAGATAGTGTCTGAACATTTGTCAGAGCTGCTTGGAGAATGAGTGGAATGAACCTTTTGCACTGGGAAGAGAGGGCAAGCATTGTTGTAGGTAGCAGTTTTGAAGGTTTCTGTTCTTTCTTGTGAGAATGAATGACACACAGTCATTCAGATGATGCCTTTACCCTTCTCTTTTTCCCTCAGTCTTGTAAATTTGGAAACCACAAGCTTTTGAATGGTGATGGCATTTTGTTTCGAGTCACTGGGATGTGTCAGTTGCCTTCTTGAGTTTGCATCAAATCATGTGTTTTCTTTTGAACTGTAAATGTGTCTGCCTTTTGCATCTCTCAGTACGCTGTATTTTCTCTTTGGTTTATTATTTCTGTGAGAGAAGGAAGGAAAAATAGGCACTGTGGATACAGAAGGCTGTCTTTGACATCTGTGAACCTTTTTCTCTCCATCTCTAACTCTGTAATGTGCTAGCTAATTTCATCTGTATCTGAAAGATGAGAAAAGTCTCAAGAGATTAATTTGCTACCATTTCCATGAAAAATTAGGAACTGAATAGAGGAAACAGCTCCAAGGTAGAGGCTTTTCAAGGGAAAAGATGAGCATAACTCAGCCCAGGTAATTCTCTTCCCTTAAGACAGGTTACCCAGCCAGTGCAAGGATGTAAGTGTTGGTGCATACACTGTTCTGGACTATGCACAGAATATTTTGTTTCCTGTTCACTTGTCAGGCTGTTGGAGATCTGGGAGATCCCTTCTATGGGAGATGTGGGAGTTGGCTGAGAAGTGTAGGAGAAGAGTCACATTTCTAGGCAATTAGTTTGGTGCTTGTGGGATAACTGGTGTTTGAGACAACGTAGTAGCCAAATTTTTTGACTGAACTTGCAAAACAGTGCTCAAATCACTTAATGGCTGTCATCCATCTAGGAACTTCACAGTGTGTATGAGTAACTTAAATGGTATGCATTGTTTTTCATGCTTTCAAAACTCTGTTTAGCTGATTGTCCTGTGAATATGCTGTAGTTCTGATATCCCACACATCAAGCTTCAATATGATCTCCTTTACAACAGTGCTGTAACTCAGGCTTTTCCTGTGGTCCCTTTGAATGTTTTTGTAATGTATTGTGCTCACTACGATCTATGAAGTTCATGAAAAATAGTTTTATTTTTTGTTTGGGAAGGTGTGTACTGTCACCTTCTGGGCTGGAGTAGGTGGCAGACAGTGACACAGGTTGTGGTACAGAAAATCTTGCATTTCCTTGCCCACCTGCCACTAACGAGTCAGTACAGAAGCTCTAACTACTATGTCCAGCCAAAAGCTGACATTTATGCTTATGCTGCTTGTTCTACTATATATCCTTTGACTGTTTTGAGTTGTAAGCAGGATGGATGTAAGAAAAGATGGGTAGGAAGCATTTTTGGGTTTTTTTGGTGGTGGTGAGATGGCTGTAAGTATGATCATAGGTCACATATGTTAATTGGGCTCCTTAATTTATACATTAGAGACTGCAGTGCTTAATTAATATCAAAGTGTTGGGTGTTGGCAGTGTCATCTCAAGCTCGTCATTCTTGGCACGAAGTGCACTTCCTTCTGCATAAGTCACAAAGGTCAGGTTTACCTGGTGTGAGAAGCTTTAATGTAGTCCAGGGACAAGAACAACTGACTAAACATGCTCTACTGCTCTTGCTTTTGCCTTATGAGACTTCCTCAGTATGGTTTGGTTTCTGTTAAAAGTAAAACATTTTATTTCTACAATTAAAGCAGCAGATACTTGATACAAGACTCTTAGACCATTCATGTTAAAGAACCTTAATTAGATTTTTCCAAGAATTAAAGTTAATCCGCAATCCTTTGTTAGACTCCACAAACTTGTATCAGGAAAAATAGTGGGTTGTGATACCATTAAAGCTATTTTCTCTAGTAATGATTGTATTAAATAATTATCTCACAGCAGTATGCTTAGTTATCCACTGTAAAAAAAAAGCTTGCTTTTGTTAGTGATGGAGTGGTTCTGCTGTAGTGAGTTTGTTGCTGAATATACTTAAAAATTATTCCTTCCTTCCGATGCTGTCCTTCAGAGAGAAGTCTTCAAAGCTGATTTCTTTGTTAGGCTTAGTGTTCCTGTATCTTCCAAGCTGCAAGAATCTTGGTGTGGACATATTTTTTGCAGATGATAGTGTGCTGTATGCTGAGAATTTTTGTCAATGTTATTTTTTGTTTAAATCCTAAACACTAGAAATTGTTTTTCCATATTTATTTGCGGAGAAGGGACTTAGCTGAGAATGAAGATGTTTTAAAATGATTACCAGTTCTTAAAGATAAATATTTATTATATTTACCTGTCTGAGATGTGAACGCTGTGTATAACCAATATAGTAAGGTGAAGAAAATGAAGGTTGTAGTAGGAAAATTGTCTTCTTCGTTTGACAGTGGCACTGCCATACACACGCAAAGCAGGCACTTAGCCCAAGAAGAAGCTTTCTGTGTTAAAATAATTTCAGTTGCAATCAGAGGAGGATAAGAGGAGCCCTGTAAGGAGGTTGGTCTGGATGCCCCCAGGGTGTTGGGTTCTCAGGTTCGCATGTCTGAAGTTGTGTTGTGTATTTCTGGCTCCTGCCTCCCTCCCTGCTCCGGGGCTGCCCGAGGAGGGGAAGGACTCGCTCCGTGCTATTCTTACCCGGCTCTGCAGGCAGCCATCAATGACTCAGTGAATTTAAATGAGCGAAAAAAAGACGTGGAAACAGTAGGATAAATCATTCCTCGTGCCCACTGCGGCAGTTTTTGGATCTCTGTAAAGTTTTTTATATATAGAAAACATGCAAATTCTCAGTTCTGATGTGTGTGAGATAGATACAGTGAAGATGAATTGTAAAACATACATGTATGTATGAGTGTGTGTGTCTGTACATATCCTTATGTACTCAGTATGTTGCCAAAATTCCAGCCTACCAGTATTCTCTACTGCTAAAACCCAATATTTTAGTATCAGCAAATTTACTGTGTGCATGGTGTTCTTAATTTCCAAAAAGTCCCCATAATTGGCTTATTTTGTAGGATGGGTAAACTTATTAATTACATCCAGATTCTATCAGGACCTGTTAAATAATTTCTCTTTTAGTTATGCTAAGATGAATCTGACCCAATTAAATTTTAGTTAAATTTAATCTGTAGTAGTTAATGCTATTGCAGCAGAACACAATGATTTGGTCACAGTTGTTTCTCGTTGTTTTAGCCAAGAACTTTAAATCTAGTGAATATTTTCCCAATTTTTTCCATGCAGACTTAGAAATATCAAAAGCGGCAAATAGAGAGACTTTCTTTGCTTTTATTGTTTCCTTCAGAGAAGTAGTACCATTAAGGAAGCTTTCAGCAAATTTAGCTCCCCTTCTTTTAAGAAAAACTGGGATATAGTGTCTGTGTGCAAAACAAATAACCTTCTAATTATTATTTTACTAATCTGTATGTAGACTGTATAGCTGCTTAAAACTGAAGATATGACCTTTGGGCACAGGAATACACAGTCCAAATATGACATCACATAGTAAATTAATTTTTAAAATGGGGAGAAGGGAGGTTTCTTTAAAGTAAGGAAGACTAGTGAGTGATATAGTAATAATATAATTACTCAAACAACTTTGTGCTTTCACTTTGAGAATATAAGAATATTTTCTTCTCATTTTGCAATGTTTAGGGGAAAAAAATCAGTGAGGTCCTAAGATACTTGAATAATAAGTGCTGCCATAATATATGAGACTTGTAAGAATGCTGTAAGCAGGAGTCTCTTCACTGATGAAATTTAGAAGCATTTAAGAGGGAATGTGCTGAAAGGGATGTTGAATTGAGTTCTGTTGAGGGATATAAGAGTTAAATGTGGAAACAACTATTCAGATGTTATGTACTTTGAAGCAGTCATGAAAACAAAGTCTTTTATCTTGAAGAAGTGAAGGTCTGCAAAAGGAAGCAAATGCTGTCAAAGTGATATCATGGCCAGCAAGTTGATTTTCTTGACTGGTTTTGGAAGAGTGGGAGAAGGGTTAGTAACAAAAGAGCTGAGCTGAGAACATAAGGCATGCAGAAAAATTAAGAATGGGCTTTCAGTGTGGTATAAACAGATCTAGAAACAGACTTGGTGATCCAGTAACCAGGGAAGAAGATAGGTGGGGAAAAAAAAAGAGCTCTGCACTTAATTAAGGTTCTCATTAAACACCAGGAGACGGATTGTGACGAGGAGTGATTGTGTGTAGCACCAGGGCAGTGTGCATTGTCCTCTTACTCCTGTTTCAGAAGGAAGCTTGCACTAGCTGAGGGGGAAGCATCTGAAATGCTCAGAACGTGCCCTTGAATGCTGTCTGAACTGCACTGTGTGTAGCCAGTGCTCATGGTAGTAGCAGCAACAGGTTTTTGTTTGAACTGTAAAGAAACAGATGAAAAACAAGATTTTAACTTTAAAAAAACATTTTAAAACAGTCTTTATGTGGCATATAATGCAAAACTTTACTGACTCTTTTTACAGAGAGTCTGAATAATCCGCAGTTGTACTAACTGAAAAAAGAATTTACTTAAAATCTCAACCTTTTTTATGACTGTCTTTCTGATTATGACTGCTCTTCCATAAATTTGACGTTATATATTCGTGAAAACCAGTGCTTAATTTAAGTGATTGAATGGCTATGGAGTTTTACATACAGTGCCTATGTTTTAGTGTTGCTTTACTACAGCAAGACGAGATATGGTGTCTCTTTGGTGCTGGCTTCATGTATTTGTTGTGCATATGGTATCTTTTCTTCCAAGTTCAAATCATAAAATGTAGTTAAATCCATAGTTTTCAGACATCAGAATTCAACATACATTTAACGACACTGTTGTATATTACTTCCAGTCTTCTTGCAATATGTTCATACATATAATACAAAAGAAAAAGCCAAAAACATTAGACAGGCTTCTAATTGAAGATGAATCAAGATAATTCTAAATACCGAGCTTTTTTACTGTATCAACTAACTTGTCTTCTGTATCTGATTGCTGAGGGGAAAATGGACATTTATGTGAATGTTCTGTATTTAAACGGAAATTTAACTAATTCACTTTTCCCTTACTGTGCTGATGTGATGCCAGTTCTGAGCCTCTCGTTGTTGCTTTTTTCATGTTTTTGTGTTCATGCTATAAGCTTAATCCCAGAATCACTTTGGCACAGTGAAGTCCAGTACAGTTATATTCCATTTCCAGATGCTTAATTATACAAGATGCAGGTGTAATTCCACCAGCCTTTTTAGTATTCCTGTGTTCTGAATACTTTATTCATTTGTAGCTCCTTGAACTTGACAGAGGTTTTGGAGACCAGACATTTTAGTGAGACTGCCAGGAAACACAGAGAAGTAAGCCTATTGCAATATCCTGGCTTCCCCAGATAAAACTAGACATCCTGGCTGGATGTTTACCAGTGTTATTACAGAAGAAGGTATTTGTGTCTTGATTCTTTCCTAGATTTGTCCATCCTTCTCCACCCTCGGTTTTGTTATTCTTTTTAGGATAGTTAGAATAAGCATGTCATGAATTTGCCTTTATGTTACCGACATGTGCTTTCAACACGTAACTGCAACCGACTAGTTTAAAATCTAGGAATCCCACAAGCAGTTATTACATTTAGCTGAAATATTTAATAGCACAGCAGGATGACGTATGCGATGGAATCCGATAGTAAATTCCTTTGTGGCAATTACACAAAGCAGCTCGTTTCAGTGCTTAATTGATAACACTGAAGCTTGCTTCACTTCCAGGAGGTGTGGGACTACGAGGTGCACAGGTAACTGCATTCCATCAAATCTCAGTCTAGACAGGCACGAGAGCATCATCCATCCTGCAGCAAACAAGGCAGGCTAATCACCTTCTTCCAAGTGACCTTGCAGCTGAAGAATGCGCCGTGGTGGGCACACAGAGAGCTCAGTGCCATCACCAGCAGCACAGGCCCTGCAGTCCAGGGTCTCACCTGAAAGGATGCCATCAGACTTGCAGAATGCTGGTTCCCCCTCATTTTATAAAGGTGGGGGGCTTTTGAAAGAAATGGTTTAATGAATTGCTGTACAGTTAGTTGAAGGAAAAGCTTATTATCTAGTTGAGGTGGGAGGAACTTTGAAGTGCACTTTTATAGCAGTAAGTATTAGGAAGCAATAGTAGAAATTCAACTCCCTTTAACTGAAGGAGCTTTGAGTGAGCTTTGACGTTTTCAAACAGGATTTATGGGAAAAGGGCTTTTTTATTGTATTTTATTTATGAAAGTGGATGGTGTCTACTTCTAAAGCATAGCAAAATTAAGAGGTAAGTGGGATGTAGCAAAACGTGAGCCCTGTTTAAATATTTCTGCTGGATTTGGTAGCCTTATTGGTGCATAGACACTGCCAGAATTAGTTGGAGAAGGCTTAGGAGTGGAAAAATGTGGGAGCTATTAAGGAAAGTGTGGAAAGGTATTTTCAAGTTTTCTTGGTTATGTGAGGGCAAACAGTTAATAGCAGATGGCCTTAACAGCACAGGAGGCACAAGGAGTGAGATGCACCATGACAGCTTGAGGATAATTGTTAAGAACTCTAAACAAAGAGATGTAAATGAAGAGAATGAGTTCAGATGGAAACTGGTTTGCCCACTGCTGTGCTTTGATTGACTCTGTGCATGTTCCTAACCTGTGGTGTTAAGATAGCTCTTGGAAAGAAGTTGTGAGTGTGAAGATGGAGAGTTGCTGTAGGATAAATTAAGTAAATTAACATTGTAATTCCATATTTTATGTTATATGGCTTTGTGGACATCCTTCCTTCTCCCTTGTCAATTGTTCTGCTTGAGCAGGAGATCATAATCCTGCAGATTAAGATCCAAGTGGAACATTTAAAGAAGAGAAGATGCAAATGTTCTTAGCAGAGAATGAGGGCAGTTCTGTAGTTTTTTCAGTCACTAAATCAAAATTACCTAAAACCAGAGAATTATAAATAAATATGAAATTAGTCATATAAACCCCTAAACTATCATTATAGCAACTATCTGACCTTAATTCAGATGCTTTGTGCATAACTAAGATGGTTTTTATGAGGTGCTCTTCTTCAGAGTATTTGCCTCATTTGGTGAAAAAGGGAAAATTTCAAGGCCTTGCAGGGAATAGACTTTCACAGTTGCTCACTTTCTTGCTTCTCTCTTCCCCATGGATGTCATATCCCCCAGTTCAGAGGTGGTTCTTTATGTGTGCTTCTTTCTTGATACTATCTCTTCTTAAGTTTCACTTACTGCCCTTATTTCAGTTATTGTAGAAAGACATTTTTATTTCCACTTGAACACTGCTGTTTTATGCGTTTTTTTCTCTTTAATGAAAAGAAACGAGTTGTATCATGTTACTAAAAAGAGATCTTTGATAAGTGCTCAGATCAACTGTGGTGCATAAAGGAAGTGCAAGAGACTGAAGTTTATTCTTCCCTAGAGGAATGCTTAGCTTCTCTGACTCTTCTGGTATGCTTTCAAAAAGTAAGACTCCTTTATTTTTCTACTTTTATTGTCTTGCAGAACGCAAACTTTGAGACTCTGACAGATCCAGTGTGGATTTATAGTTTGTTCTGGGGGAGATGCTGTGGGGTGAGATTAGAGGCTGTGTAGGACAATCATTGCCTACCTAAACTTGGCTCAGTATAGCCCACAAGAGGTGGCTCATCTACTAAACTTCTTTTAAACATGCATGAGCTTGAGTGAGTAATTAAGGAAGTGATTTCAGATATATATTTAAATAATGCTTTTAGAAGAATCCTAAGAAGCTTTGGTTAAGATCTGGGGAGAGGGAGTAAGGTAAAAATGTCTGAAGGGCTGTTCCAGTCCTTGAGGATACATGTTCCATGCCACGGATTCCCAAACTATTTCCCCTATGGTTCATTTCATTAAAAGGTTCCAGGACTTTTGAGAGGCAAGCTGGTAATATAATTTGTCACTGCGTAGACAAAACCCAAAATTATTCTCAGCATTGTCAACTCCTGTGTGGCAGGGGAAGGTGGGTGTGACAGTTCAAAAAGAAAATGATCATGCTCTGTTGGAGATCTGTATCTAGTCATTAGTGTGATAGCGGATACCTTGTAGTTCTGCTAGATTTATTTTGAATTTTCATCTTTGTGTTGGGATTGTATTGTGCAAGACTGATGAGATCAGTCTTTGGAAGTTAGCTTAGAGCTGCTGTAGCCTTTGCTTGCTCTGCCCTTCCTATCCTTCCGGTTTTTATTCACCAAATGTATACAAATGTGAACACAAATACTGTCTTCGTCTCAAATGTCTCCATCTGAGGACAAAGACTGAGTTCCTTTCTCATGTCCTGTACTTGGCATGTGGTAGCATTTATCCAGCTCTGTTAAGGACTGCAGAAGACTTCTTCTAGCCTACGACAATAAACCTCTCATAGCTTTAAAATGAACAGAATTAAATGAGAGTCAGAGTTAACTAGGCTTTTGGCAATAAAATTCCAAGAGAGAAGCTCTTAAATTCTTCTTCAGTGATCCACCAAATACTTGCTTTTGGCCCTCAGCAGCTAACAATTCATACAGTGCTGTCTGTCTCTACAGATTCATGCACTTGAGTTTATTTGTCCCAAGTGAAAATGATCACACCAGGTAGCAGTGCTTGAGCAGCACAATCAAAATCTTGTTTGTGTGAGGTCTGCATCCCCTTTTAAATTGACTTGTACACCAGCAGCTTAAATCTGGATCCCCTGGCTGGCCTCAGGGCCCTACCTAAATCAGGCTTGCTATTTCTGTGTGGAGCAGAAATAGAAGCACTCAAAGGTAAAGGTGCCTGCTGCCCTACAGGGCAGAAGTTAGTTTGAAAGCAGTATTTGACTTTTGCTTTGAACCCGTGACAGTATTGAAGACACTGCATAGTTGCGAGTCCTGATATTTTGTAGAAACAGCTGAGAGAAAAGGAAATAGTAGTTACGGCTGCTGTGTAAGATGAAGAAAGGAAATGGGAGCCTCCCCTAAGTGCAGCCACTAAGAAGGATAGTTAAAAATAGCTGCTTTTCCCCTCTAAACAATTGTCTAAGTTGCCATAAATCGTGTTTTTTCTTGGGTTGTGGAGACAGCCCTCATTGCCTGGGTGTTCTCTTCTGAAACACCAGTTGTGTTTTGAGAACTTGCTCTGCGCACATTGATTATTGCAGTACAGATGTTTAAAAGGAAAAAACAAACATTGAGGCCCAACTGTGATTGTAATGAGCAAAAGCATGACAGTACTTAAAAATATATAAGGGGAAAATGGGAGGAGGACCACTGTGAGATGAAGTATCTTGCTGCTGCTTAGTGTGCCACCAGCAGAGAGGAGCAGATACCTGGTTTGCTGCCTCCGAGTGCACTGTCATCCACTTCACCATCCATTCATCACGATCCCAAACGGATGGATTTTTTGAGATTTATCATGGTAGATAGCTTTGTACTAAGTAAAGCTGCTCTCAGAGAGAAAAGTTATGAAAAGTGGCAGCTTTATTCCAAACCGTACAACTATTAGAGATGCCAATTTTAAAAGGAAGTTTTGTGTTTGGAAGGTTTAGAAATTAATTTTTTACTTTCTCCCTAATGTTTACCAGTCTGTTTCAGTTCTATACAAAAAGTTCAAAAGAGAAAACATTGTGATTTCAAATATATTTTGGAGTGTTTTGTGTCTTACCCTATTGCTTTTTGAATTCTGATTAGTTAAACTGATTTTTTTATAATCATTCCTGACCACTACATTTCTTCAACTTGTTAGGCCAAGCAGGTAACAGATTGCAAATATCTCTCTAGTTTTGTATCACCCACTCGTGCTCTTTGTCTTTCTGATTGAGCTACTTCTGAGATGTTTAATAAAACAGTTAAAAACCAGATGACTAAAGAGGTAGTGTGTACAATTGCCCAACTATTTAAATATGTTTTAATAACCCAGCAAAAAGTATTTCTTTGGTAGATGCATGGTGGATGTTCCTTATTTTAGATAAAAGTGAATTTCTAATCTTAAGATGCATCTAAATTAGTAGTTCCAAGTGTCTGTAGTCTGACATGCTTTCACTGCTTTTCTTAGAAGAACTAGAAGGTTCCCTGTGTGACTTATTTTCTTCCTTGTCTTTTGACAGTGAATCTAGGTGGGGTTTTATATTATGAGCAAAACCAAAATGTTGAGATGTGAACACGTTGCTAGAATTTCATTATTTTTATTTCCTTTTTTTCATATTTGTGTATTTCCGTTGTCTTTTTTCACTTTTGTTTCTCTCTTCTGCCCAGGATTCTTCATGTGTCTGTTCTGCCTGTATAAAAAGAGGCAATTTGAGCCTTGGCATTATCCAGTTATGTTGCAGGAAAGCTTTGGTGTCTAATACTAGTAAATGTAGAATTATTGAGTCCTGCTTTCTCTGTAGATCCCTAGAAACTCCAAGACCCAAAGGACATTTAAATAAACATATGAAACCCTAAGAGTGTTTTAGTTTAACCTTTACTGAAGCTATTAATTTTTCTCATCTTAAGTAGTAAGTTTAGTATGAGGGAGTCGAGTAAGAATCAATAGAAGCAGATTATTTGGATTTACTCAGATATTGCCAACTTCTCAGTGCAGTTTAGTGAATTTTAAGGTACATATACTATGGTGAAACTAATGTAGTTGTGGCTATTTTTTTCTTGCAGTCATTTGGCTTACTGTCCCTTCCTATTTGTAACAGCCCTAATGGTGAGCTTTGTAATTTTTCTTAAGGCTTTTTGTGTGTGAGAGAGAGCAAGCTTAGGATGCTTGTGATCTAAATAAAATTATTGGCTTTGGAATTAGGAGACAACATTTTAAGTTGTCTTTGGACAGTTGGAACTTTGAGTATCCAAATTCCAAAATGTACAATGTAGTATTATTAGATTCTTGAATTAAAATGCTCTAGTTACCAAACTTTATGTTATGGCCATATGAAAACCATTATGAAAGTGGACATGGACACTGAGCTATAGTTTCTTTACTGTGGGAGAAACATTTTAACTAGGCACAGATTTCAAACTATATTAATGAAAAAGTACAGTAGAATTAAAAGTATCACAATCTGTTGTGGCATACAGATGAATATAGAGTATTGGTCAATAGATGGAAAGATAAGACATCTCTCACTGAAAAGGTTATTTCAATGATTTACTACTTGGAAGCACACGAAAATTTAGTGAGGTGCAAGAATGCTGATAACATAATTGGAGATGAACTTTCTTCTGTCTTGATTTTCCCCTGTGACTGAATGGCTGAAGCACCAGGTAGGCACTGGGCTAGTGTGAAGAATGAACCCTCTTCACAAGGGGCCATGGACTAAAGATCTGTTCAAGCATGTGGGAAAAATCCCCATATTTGGGTTAGTCACCAGAAAAGACTGATCAGAGAGGAATTGTTCTTTGCTTAAAGTTTTTGTAGGTTTCTTAGTAAATAAACTAAGCACTAGATTTTTGGTAATGACACATGCACACAGTTTTTGTGTAATCTGTCCTGCCATGGTATGGACATGTTCCTTCTTTCACGTCTGTAGTATGTAGTCTTGTTGATACTAAACAGGAATCTGCAGTGAACCAATTAAAAATACATGGTATCTTACAATTTTTATTTGTTGATGTAATTCTCTAAATACTGGGGAATACAAATATGCAGTCTTGCATCCAGAAACCCCAGTGAGAGCTTTCTGCTGTAAGGTTATGGAAGAAATTAATTTAAAAAGAGAAAAAAAAACCCAAACCAGCCACAATCTCAAAACTTCATATAGTGAAAACAAGATACTATTAAAAAGAACTCTTGTATGCTTTGAAGTGAGCAGATTATTTCCTACTGTTTGCTATAATAATATTTTTCTCCTAAGCACAACATTGTGACCAGAATCACAGAGTAAGTGCCAGGGACCTAGAGGGTGAGCAGGGGAAGGGGAAGAATAAAAAACTGCTTCTACAAAGCAGAGTTGCTCTCTATTGGAGACTGCAAGCTTTTTCAGTCTTTCTTTTCTCTGTTGCAGATGTATCTTCTTCCTGGCTTTTGGTCTTTTCATTTGATTTTGACCTCCTTTGCTTTTGTCTGCTTTTCTGAGCAGTGGCACCACTGCTGCTTTTCCCTCTGACCTGTGTTCTGCCTTTTCACTGTTTTTCACATAGCAACTTTCTTCATATTTTTGGGTTTTTTTTCTATTTTGTGTGTTTCCCTGGGAAAACGCAAACTTGGAAGATTGAAGTAATGCTTTTAGTTCCATCTTTACCAGAGTAAGTGCTTGGCTGCTGGATGAGGAGCTGAAGTTCATCTCAAGTTATTTGTAGAGCACCAGATTTTTCCTTGCCTGTGGAAGCAGCGTGTGCAACAATCCTGTGTCCTAGAGAGAATGCAGAGCACGTCCAGTGCTGCTGGTTTGTGAAAAATTGAGTTTCCAAACTAACAGCCTCTTCTGAAGTTTTTCAGAGGTCTGTAATTTTGGTGCTTTGTCAAGAAAATGAGCAATCCTCTCTCTGTTCCCCTTCCACTTCCCCACAAGAAAAAAAAAAAAAGCTCACCGCAAACCAACAGGAGCCACACCCTTGGTATGAGGCAGCCCGTCTGCCACAGCTTAAATTCAGCTTCTTCCACTTTTAGAATTCGTCAACAGAATACTTAAAAAAAACTATTTTAATATGGACTTCGCAACCTATTTTTTCTAGTCTTCATGCAGGCAAGATGACATCATTTTAACAGAGTCTGTTTTTAACTTCTAAGTAAAAAAGTAGAGAAGTGCTTGCTGTATGAAATCTGTGACCTCGCCGATAGTTTGGCAAATGTCTTAAGCAACTGAAAATGGAGTTCTTCTAAGATGTGTCAGATCCTTAATTACAGCCAGAATTCCAGGCTGGGTTATAATAAGTGTAATTACTCCCTCCCCTCTCAATTTAAATTAAAAGTTAGTAAATATAAATAATGGCAACCCAACTGTCCCTTAATGCTGTCCTCAATTGGCTAACATTGAAAAGGTGGCCAACAGTACAATTAATTTTTAGAAGAGGTCTTAAAACTTGAATTTCAGGTTATGTATATGAACACAATGAGGTGAAATAATGTCAAGATAAATGAGAACAGGAGTACTTGTTGTGGTGGTCAGTTTAACAAAACCCAATCATGATAACAAGCCAATGATAAGATAGACCAGTGTGTTAATGTAATTATTTGTAATGTATTTGACCTGAATATTCAGTCTTCCACTGTTTTGCAGTTTTGATGAAAACTTTCCTTCAGTACTCAGTAATTTCATGGAGTTTGCATGGAAAAGTCTGTAACTACTAGCAAAATTTTTTTTGAAGACAGGCAAATACTCCATAATTGAATGATGGAGAATTGATATCACTGCTATTCTGCAGCTTGTCCTCACTCCTGATGCTTTCCAAACAAGCTACCATCTGTGGAGGACAGTATTCTAGTGACTGCTGAGCTAGTGTTCTGCTCTGTAAGCAGAACAGTGTGTATTCAGGTGATTTTAATGGACCTATTCACAAGAACCTAAAAATCCTCAGAGCTGCACACACTCCAGTTTTTACAATCATACTTTCAAATAACAAAACCTTGTATCCTGGTGGAGAGAAATTTTTGTGTTCTGTCTCTTGGACAGTTCCAGTGGCATAAGCTGTGTGTCTGACAACTAGTTTTTTGTATGATTGTTTTAAAGGCCTTTCCAGGAGAAATAAATGTTTGTCGTGGTCCCTGTTGTGAAGACAGCGTTGTAATGACTGTGCAGGTGTAGGAGTGCAGCTGCCTGGTGTGGATGAGGTACCTTATTCCATATTTCTGGGAAGCCTGCATGAGGCAACATAGTGTTCTAATGGGGCCAGCAAGAGGTTTGATGTTTCTTAATTGACTCAAGACTGTTTCCAGTGGCCATGAGATGTGTTGAATCTTAAAAGAAATATGAGAGACTGGCTGAAAGGTGTGGGGGGATCAGTGTAGAGTACCTCCTCCTTTGGTGTATCCAGGTGAAGCTTACAGTGGCTGGCTTGAAGTAGTTACCTTTCTTGGAGGGAATTTCTCATCCCCATCTTAATGAAACATACTTGGTGGTTCCTGCAGCAAGGAGAGACCTACTCCAGGTCTGCCAGGATTGCAGTTGATAGGGCACTGGCTGTTGGGGGCTTCTGGTAAGTGCATGTTTTTGACACTCATGTTTTAAATTCCCCAATGCTGCAGTTGCAGTCACTGCTTATGATGAAATCATGTAACCAGTAATTTATTTACAGAGGCAGGGCTGCATTGGCAGAGGTGCCCTCATTGTGAAGTGAAAGCTCCCTAAAGCAATGAAACAATAGAGAGTAGAATTGGAGCAGAATTTAAATGAAGTAAAGATTTTGTGGCAGCCAGTCAGAAGGTCAGATCGGGTTTTCTGAAGTACTGGCTGGGTTTGTCTCTGTAATCTGATACTGCAGCACTGGAAGTTTGTAGAGCTTTCTGGTTTTGTTTATAAGGTGACTAAGAATGTGTGTTTGTCATAGCATCTTGTAATAAGCTACTCTGGCCTTGTTTATCAAGAACCTGTAAGGGATTCACGAATCCTCTCCTCAGGTGTCATTAGCAAGGCTGTGGGGAGACAAGGTCACTTCAGTTCAAGCTTGTTGAGAAGAGCATGCTGACCACTTTTGGTGTGGCAGAAATAGTATATTTAAAACAACAGCAACAAAACTACACTTCTTTCTCTCTACCTCCAAAATTACTCCCACCCTCCACATCCCAGGCCAAAACCTGACAGAACAGACTTGTTAGCAGATGGCAAACTCCTGTTGTGACCATCCAGCATGGACTACACAGACCTCCCAGGCCTGAACAGAGCATGCCACAGAGGTAGCTGGCTGTCTTGGATACACATCAGGGAGGAATTCAGCAGAAATAAGCAATTGGATTTTAAGGGAAATTTCAGAACACCTTACATTTCAGTATCTCATGGATTCTAGCTGCTTTCAAATATTGTTGCTACAAACTTGAATTTATTGTCTAGTACTGTCGTTACAAGTTTTAGATTATGTCAGCATATCTTTAAAAGCAGGGATTTTTTTGGGTGTGTATTTGATGTTAACTCCAAGATCAAATATTAACCAACATTACAATATTTACTACTATAACTTACTTGCATACTTTTACGGAGTTTACAGTGATTATGAATATGATACATTTTCAAAAGTTGTATGGAATTGAGAAAAATTAGTTTTGAAGGATAATTCCCCCCCATACACACCCTCAATGGCCACTGAAGCTAGCAGACAAATTCTCTGAACCTTTCTAAATATTGTTCATAAGCAGTAATACATGTCTCATTTGTTTTTCTGATTCTTAACTATTTCCTGTGATTTATTATTTCATTAGAAGCAAGCCATTATCCCACAGGAAATGGTTTTAGATCTAATACATACCACTGTAAGAAATAATATATTCTTTTGGACTTTTCATGGTTCATGCTTAAGGTAAGGCGAGATAGTAAATTTTTGAAGAATTCTGAGTAACTTAGCCTTACATGAATGAGTTACCTGTTCTTGAAGCTACAGCTGAGCAGTGTTCATTAAACAGACACAGAAATAGTGCACCATAGCTAGAAGATGCTGCAGATAGTCATATGGTGGGATGTACTCTGCATTTCACTGATTTGGAAATGCAATCTGTGTTACTGATGGGCTTGGAGCAGGTAGGACAAAGTGCAAACTTCAGGACTGCTCTGTAAGCTAGGCAGCTGGAAACAAAGGCTGATAGTCACTTGTCATTAATTTGATGCAGAAGGGTGCTTGCCAGGGTCAGTGCATCGGGATTTGCAAACGATGCTATAGTGTCACCATTCAAACAATTTTTGGTTTAGTGAGCAGTTTGTTACCTTGAAAATAAGTAACCCATGAGATAATAAGTTATTCTGTTCTAAAATGGTTAATTCAAAATTCTAGCTGCACTTCTTTTATGTAAATAGTTTTATCAAGAAATAAATTTCTCTCTGCCTTATCCCTTCCCGTGCCACCCTTTTCTTCTTTTTCATTTCAGGACAAATAGAAATAATTTCTCTGTGGGGCTGGTGTTTCATGTGTTTTTAAAGATGATGTATAAATTTGTAACTATGAATACTAAATTTGGGTATTGCTTTTGAAGAGGTGTCTGCAATCAACAGTAGTTGAGGTTTGGTGAGTGAGTGCCCTTTGAGGTAGGGAGAGGCAGAGGGGTACTTAGAGTTCTTTGCTTATTTGTGTCCATTTGTCTCATTCTGGCAAGAGCCTTCAGGAACCAGGCAGGAGACAGCCTTCTGGAGCTGATGATTTAGTCATCCTTCTACAGCAGCAATCCATTAGGAAATCTCTCCCAGCTTTTCTCCTGCTCCTAGCAATGTAGTCCTTCCTCTCCCTTGTACTCATCTGGAACCCCTCATTAAGCAGCTTTAAGTCTCTAACTGGCAGAAATTTAAGCAGTGTTTTTGTGGGGCTACTGACCTAGTTTTGTGCCAGACTGATGAGTTACAGCAGCTCGTGGGGCTCCTGCTGTGGGTCAGCTCCAACACTTGCTAAATAGCGGAGTGTGCAGCGTTTTTGTACCCTGCTTTGAAATTTTTAATGTTTCTGGCAATTATTCTGAGAAGGAAATTTAACTCTGCCTGCTTAGTAATTATTCAGGAACTTAGGGCTGTTACATGCTAAAACACAATCTGTGTATGTACTTAGATTCTGTGAGTGGCTGGGTTTCTTAATTACACACATCTATATCCCACTGTAAATGTAAATTTGAAGAGCCTGTGACACTTCCCTCTGGTACAGAATGGTCTGTATTTCTTATTTTATATTATTGGAGCAAGATTTCATTGCTAGCTATCTAAACTTACCCTTTAAACATGTATCAGGCTGTTCATGTAATTTATGTGTGTTGGTGAAGCAAGACTCTTCTGCAGAGATGAATGATGGTAACAACTTGAAATATTGTAATGTCACAACACTTCAAATGTGAAATTTTCTGTAAAATGCTGTAGAATAATACAGGATTTTTGTGCTGTTCAAAATGGCTTACAAGGTGTAAGCAGTTAAAAGAAATACTTCTTTATGAAAGATCCAGGTGATTAACTAATAAGGTTTGTAAGATACAAAGACTTTTTAAGACTGTTCCTGTGTAATTTTCTTCCAACAGCAAATCTTTGACCTTTTTTCACCTACAGATAGATTCACCTGCCTTGTAAGCTGAAAGGCTTGGAAATTATTTGCCTGCTTATCTTTCCTTGTTTTAGTAACCATTTACATTAAGGAGATTGATTCCTCAAACATCTTTTCAAACACCTTTTTATCTTCCATTATTATCAAAGTTCATTCTCATAAAAGTAATTTAAGATCATTTTTATTGTGATGCAGAGCAGTTGTCTTGCATAGTTAATGTCTTTATTCATCATCTCTCTGTGAAACACTCCCTCTTCCCAGTGCCTTTACCTCATCCTAGAGGAAGACATGAGATGTTTGCACTGGACGAGTGGTGAATTTCATGAGTACTTCTGTGTAAGGAAAGGCAAGTCTGATTATTTGCAACACTTGAGATTCCAGAGTCCACTGCTATTTGTCCAGGAGTGAAGTTACTCAGGGTCAGCACAAAGAAGGAAGGAACAGATTTAGTGCCCAGAGATGGTTCGGAAATGTCTGTGTGGAGTAATGACTCGCAGGAAGTGGTATGGGAATAGGAAGTCTGAAAAGGCCAAAATTGGCAAGTTACAAAATTTGGGGAGAATCCAGGCACCTGTGACTAGCAGGCTCATCACTGATTCTGCTCTTTGTCTTGAGTGATTGTTGCCCAACAATCTGCTTTTGATTTTTGGGTATTTCAGTGTAGATTTGTTTCTTTTTATTAAGAAAAATAAATCTGTTTTTAAACATATAATTATAGTAAGTTTTTCAACTTTCCATTTGACTTCTAGAGTTTTCTAGAGGCTTGTCAGAGATGAGTATAAAATGGTTTTCAGGAAGGAAATCACATTGTTAGTAAATAATGTAATTAAATTTTAATGCGGAGAATGTATGTGCGTCTGATTTCTCTGGGACAGAGAAATCGATCATTTGTAGTTACTGAAATAATGAATGTTTTCTCTATAGTTTATTTAAAGGGATGTTCAGAGAACCTCTTTGCATATTTTATCAAAATATATGCAAATTGACTACCCAGAAGTCCATTCACTGAGCTATTAAAAATGTATTAAAGCACTTCAAAAAAATTGAACCAAGCCATCCTGAAGTGTTATCAGTAGCATAGCAGATTCTTTGCATTTCTCATTTCTTTGCCAAGAAATTTGAAATTTCTTCATCAACTGGTAGATGTACTTGGTAATAGGTTGCTGTGAAGTAGATGATGTTACATTTTAGCTCTGCAGAGGTCAAAGAATGAAGTGCAGTGGCGTTTAGTGCTCAAAGGTTTAGTATTTTACTGTTCTTTGTACAATTCTCTACTGTTAATTACTCAGTGCAAGATGAGGTTGCAGCTTAAACTTCTGTAAAATTCCCATAAAGGCACTATGACAAGTCAATTACTTTAAAAATAATTTCCCTATGAAAAAGTGTCTGGTTTTAATTCATGGATGTGTGGATGGAATCACAGAGTGGAATACTGAAGCAATCAGACAACAATGGCAGTTTTCTATCTTGCCTTCACCCTGCATTTGATGAGTACAAATTTCTATTTCAGTGGTACGACCATTGGCTCAAAAATACTGGTTTCTTTGCATTTGTAGAATTGTTAAATGTTTAGTTTGCTTTCACAGGAAGCACTGAAGCAGTTCTGTGGCAACTGAAGTTGGTCTGAACCTTGACCAGGCAGGGATTACCTCTGTGGGCTTCCACCCGCCTCCAGTGTGCACTGGTAGCCAGCTGGCCTTGCCTTCTCTCCCCTGCCAGCCCCAGGGCTTCAGGGAGAGCCTTCCAAGAGTGAGCTTCTCTAGACTAATCCCCCTCACTCCCAGTTTGTTCTCTCTCACCAGAGCACCTCTCCAAACTGGTTCTCTGTGCAGTTCCAGGAGTGTCAGCTCTGTCGCAAGAGAAACAGCAGTAGGGGAGAAGAGGCAAAATGGTGCTAATCCTGCTTCAGTTTGGGTTGAGAGGCAGTGTAATGGCCCCGGGAGAGAAAGAGAGAATTATTCCTGGATTACTGAATAACAGGATTGTCTAGAGTTATTGAGCAGCCGATTAGGAGAAAAATCTGTCTCACCACAATTGGTCCGTGGAGCACAAGAGACTCAGTAGTTCACTACTGATGTGTAAAAAAACACATAAAACATTTTAAAACTGCATTGTCTCAATGAACATCTTGGCTTAAGTGTTGATGTTTTGGGAACTTCTTGCCTGAGGAGAGACAGATTTCTTTTTTTTCTTCTGCTATTCTCTTTGATAGTTTACGTGATTTATAGGAGAAGGAGGCTTGTTTTGGGGCTTGACTATATTGTGCTTTTTAGTGATCTTTGGAGCAGACCTTTGCTGCAAGGAGAAAGGAACTGAATAACCGTGAACTGGTTGTGTGTGATACACCGACTTTTGTTACCATCTTTTCAATTTTTGCAGTGATTTTTTTTTTTTTAACCTCTGTTTCTGTCACTGGGTAAATAGCAAGTGGTGTGAATGCTTAAGTGTTGGGGTTTTTTCCTTTTTTTTTTTTTTACTTTTGTTTTGTTTTAAAGCACCCATTTCTACTTGAGAAACATTTCTTTGTGGTACTTCCCAGCCCTTATCTTTTGTTTCACGAGGGCCTCCCTAGAATGCTTAAATATGCTAATCCTTGGCAGAAGGAGGGTAAAGGCTTTATAAACTTCTTGAGTTTGTGAGCCTTTGGTTACTTAAGATAATAAGAAAATGTAAATAATAAAGATATGTAAATGATGTGGATATTATTATCTAAAAAGTATACTGGAGATATAGCTGGCTTTTGAGAGACTCCTATAGTGGGAGAAATAGTAAGAGATGAGACGCTGAAACAGAAAACTTGCAGAGCTCTGAGGAGCTGTTTCTAGCTCTGCTACTGTATCATATTTGAGGTCTTAAAAGAATATTTAATATAAAATAATGGCTAAATTATTATAATATTAAAATAATTGCTGTTCTGAAAAACTACTTGTTTAAATAAATCATCAGTACAATTTTGCATAAGCTCGTACTTAATCTATTTATAATTTAAATATTTCATAGTGAGGAGCTGATTATGACAGGCTTTTTTCTCTTCTCCCATTTCATCTGTTGCTCTGTTTTGGATTATTTGGTCAAGTGATAGCTGCATTGTGGACACAAGCTATCACTATGGGCTTCTGCATCATGTTTGGATAAGCTGTAAGCGTGACATGCAGAACAATGTGCAATGTGTATATTGCTTGAGATTTTAAGAAAGTAATGTTTTTTGAAGGAAATACGGGACTGATATTTGGTGGTAGATAGTATGATTTTTAGAGATACTAGCATGAGCAAGAAAAGGAGGACATGAAGACCATTGATTTTATCACTGTATTTATGATCTTTTGCAAACTTGCTAAATACCAGGTTCCAAATCATAATTTGGGGCACATACAGCAGAAAATCAACAAATCTTTAATGATAAGCACAAAGTTAATGTTCTGCTGAATACTGGTCTTGAATGATAAGCCAAACAAAGACATCTATCTTGTGTTCATAATAAACAGCTTGGATTTGCATAAAGTCAGATTTTTCTTGATGCTTAATTGCATTTTTATAAAGTAATACTTTATAATGGCCTTTTACACAATTGGATAATTCTTTTTTCTATGGGACCTGGTAAACAAATGGTTTTGGTACCCAATTATGGACATTTTAAATGCCAGTTTACATGTTCTAAGGCTATAATTGTCTATTCCAACTCTAGAGAAAGATGTCAATCTTACCAAGATTGAAGGAGGTCATTGCTAGCAAAATGTTTTGTTGCTGTTTTTAATGCAAGCTGTTTCATGCCATTGCCTTCCTGGAAAGAATACTGATTAATGACATTAAAGGGTATTGAATTGCGTTTAAAATTTCGAATTGCTTAACATCCATATTTGCAT
This sequence comes from Thryothorus ludovicianus, assembly GCA_013397245.1. Lineage (NCBI taxonomy): Eukaryota > Metazoa > Chordata > Aves > Passeriformes > Certhiidae > Thryothorus > Thryothorus ludovicianus. Next base: position 952,246 of record VZTB01015213.1, on the reverse strand, counting down.
TTTAGTTGGGTAAAGCCCATTGTTGCTTTTCTGTGGAAGTTGTGACTTAATACAGTTGGTTTCTTTCTAGAGATTGTTGGCATATGTGCAGGATAGAACAGGATGATGAAAAGGAGAAATACTCATATCTGTGGAAGAAAAATTTCTAGAGGAGTTTTTTTTTTATTTCCCACAAAATGCTGTAATCTCAGACTTGGAGACCTAAGCTGCTGCTGCTTAGAAACCAGAAAAGTGTACTGGAAAATATTGTATGTTTGTGTGTCTGACATCTGAAACTGGTCAGAATTGGAAATCATCCAAAAAACATATGCAATGTAAGTGTTGGATTTCAAAAATACTGTACTCTATTACTGGCACCAAATGAATAGCTGGAGGGAAACTAATGTAACACCCTAAAACCCCTTTCACACCCTGAGCAGTGAGCTTGCTGAAATGCCCTTTAACCAGCAGGATAATCCCTGTAAATGATGTGCGTTGGGTCACGGGGAAAAACCTTTTCTCTCATACTGAAATAGAGTTCTTGTGATCATTTTGCCCATACATTAAGAATGACGAAAGGCCAATCTTGTGCGTGTTCCTGTCTCCTCCTTGCAAAGCATCACGCAGGGGATTTGTGCCGCACACCGGTGGTGGCACAAATAAATAAGCGCGGTTTTCCCAAGCAGAGGAGTGGGTGGGAGGTGACTGGCCTCGAAGGCTCACCCTTCTGTGGTGTGTGTGCTTTGTCACCGTGCTGTCACGTAGGCGCTGGTGCCATCCTGCCTGCAGTGGGGGAGGTCCGCTGTCCTCGCAGCTCCCTCGCTCTGCTGCTGCTGATCCTGCTGCTTTTCTGCTTCATTACCCTGATGTGGGCATTGTCGGTGCCTTTTCACTCTGTCCCTCAGTCTGATTCAAAGGCTACTTTAGTGTATCTAAAGGAAAAGGTCTTTCACCTCCTTCTCTCTCAAAATATAGCCTACTTAGCAAATACTCGAACCATGTTCAGCTGCACTGTTACAAAGATTTAAATGGAATCCAGACTGAAATTTTAGTCCAGTTTGGTGAGAAAATTATGAACAGAATAACAGGTTTTTCATGATAGCAGCTTGCTAAATTACAGGTTGCTGAATATTGTTAAGAAGAGCAAACATTTCCATCTCTTCCATCCTGTTAATTATGCAGAATCAGTGTCTCTTCTCAAGTATCCTTACGTATAAATTCTTATTTTTTACATTTCACAGCCATTCATTTGTATGTATTTCATACTCTGAAATTAACAAAATGAGAGGATGATGTTAATTGGAACCCTTTCCTTCAATACCGTATAGTGGATTGCTAATAAATTTTAAAATTAAGTGACATCTAATACACTACTTCATTATTTAGGTATAAAAATGGTTTCACATTTACATTACACAGCTGATAGCAGTGTTATGACTAGTGGATATATAATTAGTGATTAATGTGGGAATGGATTGTCACGGCAATGGCAACCCAGCCAGTGCTTTACCTCTCTTGGGCAGATGGACTTGGCTGCCATCTTCAGCATCTTTTCTCTTGTACCCTTAACCTTCCCTATCGGTACTTTTGTTTGCTGTTTGTATTTCCCACACTCTGTGTGTGCTGTTGCTACTGTATTTAATTAAATGGTTCACCTTAGCAAAATTATCCAAATGCAGTGCTTTAGTGAGCAACATGCTGGGAAACTCCTTTTGTAGGAAGCAATGTCATATTGCCAAGTGTCACCTGGAGAGACCTGCACCTCCTTCGGCCTCTCAGCAGTGGGGAAGCATTAGGTCTTATCTGTAGCATTTATTACAACTTCACTTTGTGCTCATTAAAGCTCATGCACATATTTTATTGGGTACAATCTCTTGCTGTTCCAAATTCCCTGTTCAGTGATACACAATCAAGCAGTAGCCTTTTCCCTCACCTTTGGGAAAAGCTTCTTCTGTTCCGACAAGGCATGGGTGCAGAGAGCTGGTCTGGTCCTAACCTAGGATTTGCTTGGTGTGTTCACTGGATCCCACAAACAGAACGTCTGTAATGTAAGATTTGCAGAGTAAATGTCTTTGCTATACACTGTCTATTTATAGTGTGTATGTAACTTTTATGTTTAAAACAAAAGGCTAGGGCTGAGAACTGCTCTCAGCACAAGATGGTAATGGGAGTAAACTTTGTTTTGAGCTTGGGCAGTGCTGGCATTGAGCCTGAGGAGATGGGATCCTTTGTTGGTTCACTGCTGGTAATTTAGAAGTTACCCTTTTCGGATGAAACTTGGCTGCCAGAAGGATCTGAATGTGTGATTTCTCTCAGGGTGTCCGTACTGTGCACAAGTGATCTTTTTGAAAGGATGTATTTTGGGCCTTGTTAGCGAGGATTTGCATTATACCCTGAAACATGACAGTCAGTCAAACTCAAATTACAGTTTTAATAAAGCGTACAAATTATTGTAGAGAAAAGTGACATTTCCTTCCAAGTAAATAAACCACTAAGCCAAACAAGAGAACCCTTCTCCATAAAGGGGTAAGAGACAGCACTTTATGTGCACAATTCATTCTATTCCAGCTGGGTTTGTTTTTTTGGTTTTTTTTTGGTTTTTTTTTTTTTTTTTTACTTAAAAACTTAATGTAGATCTGCTTGGAAGCAGAGAAACTCTATTGCATAGTTGGGTTGTATTGTAATAATTTTTGTTTTAAACCAAGCTTGTAGTCAGTCAGAAAAGGTGATAATCTAAAATATGGATATGTAGCATAAAAATTACTGTCATTTAAAAATGTGGAAGTATGAGTGAGCACTACATTCTTGAGCAAATTGAGTAAGTGGTGTCACAATGTGTTATTGAGGTGTTTCTTTAGTTAATACTCGTTTAAAGAATGAATCTCCTGCATTGTAGAATTTTTTGCTATTTGCTCCGTCAGTGATGCTTAGGAAAGTAATCAGAACTTCTCTACTAGTGATTTATTTTTTCCCTTAAATATTGAATATATAACTGCGTTTCTAGCAGTTGAGATTAGAAGAGTTAAGGGTTTCTTTTTCATCCAGCGTTAGCTGACTTGAGCAGCACTATATGTAAACTTCGTTAATTGTTATGAGGTATTCGCGCCCGCTTTTCTTGGTGGAGAGTTGAAGCGACACCGGATTAGCTGAGCTGAAGTCCGGGGTGTGCGATATTCCAGAATGTCTGTGTGTCTCTGTTTTGGAAGCACAGCCGTGCTGCCAGGCTGGCCCTTGGCTGCGTGTGGCGCTGGGGCAGAGCCGGGAGCTGCCGGGGCCTCGCTGAGCGCGGCTGGAGCAGAGCCAGGCTCGGAGGGCAGCGGAGCCTCCTCTCCCGGCGAGGGAGGGGACAGCGAAAACACCGCTCACACACCCACTGCTTGCTTCATTGTGCTCAGGGGGTTCGCTGACTGCTGGGGAATAAACTCCGGGCCGTAACTTCTGCTGGCTCTCGTAAAAGTCGAATGTGGCCCCTCGTGTCCCTCACCTTTTTCCTTGGCGTTAGTGAGACACAATAGCTGTAACACGACTTTCAAAGGTTTTCCTCTGCTCTTGGTACTGCTCTTGTGCTACACTCGAAATCAAAAGAGAAAGAATGTGTTAAAGACGTAAACATCACCTTCTTAGAAAAATACATGCATGTCCCGTTCTTTGCAATCTGTAAACTATTTTTTTTAAAAAAAGTATTTAAATCCATTCTCTTAAACTGTAAATGACTATAATAATATTTTCATTAAGTCATAAAACTGTTTTATGGCTAATATTAAAAGTACATTCTCAATATTGGGTATGGCAAAAACGCCAGGAAATTTGTAACTTTTCTGAAACATTCAGTAACTGAGGGAACTGTTGTAAGAGATCAAGAAAGAACACGTTCTGAGTTCTGCCTGACAGAAGGTTTTCAACTCTGATGCTAAGTTTTTCGTTCTGTATTGAACCTATGATTTTGATCTGGATAAGATTTAAGGCTTTCTAAACAACACAGTAGCTCTGAGCAGCACCAATATAAAAAGCTTTTCATTTAAGTGCTCCCCTGCTGAATGTTGTGAACAACTAAGATGAAAAACTGTGCCCTGAGATGTCTGTGCAGAGACAATCCAGGATAATTTAGTGTAGCTGAGCCATTGTAATGTGGATTGCTTTTAACAGTGGATTGGATGTGTGTTACATGGCTGTGTCTGGATCTCTCTTCTTTCTTTTACCCAGAAGTGCCCAAAAAGATTGCAGGGGGAGCAGGGGGAAGCATGAAAATGAGTTACAACCTGCTGCCAGCCAGGGCTGGCAGCTGTGAGAGGGACTGTTTGCTCGTGTTAGCTGACTTGTTTGGCAAATTTGAAAAAACAACTCTTTCCAGACTTTTCTTTAAAAATTAATCTCCTCATCAGTTTAATAGTTTATTTGGGAAGATGATGGCATTCTTAACACAGCTGGAGAAACCTCCTCTACCTGAAGAAATAAATGGTGGCTTTTGTTGATGATTGTACTGGCAAAGGTTTTACAGTGCTGTTTTCTGTTTAGAGAACGGAACCTGATAATGAGTCAGAATATTCATAAAACTAACACATGGCCCCTCAGACTGCCCAGCACTTGTGAGTTCAGCAAAACCCCTTTATGGAAATGAAGTAGACAGATTGTCATGCAATTTACTGTTTGGGACCTGTATGTATCATTTTGTAGACTGGGGAGTATGTCTTGAAGGTATTTGTTACTGTTTTTCAGACATTGGACTTATTTAAGCTTAAGGGAGTGCTATTGAATGAGATAAATTGTAGTAAAGGAGGCTGTATGCTGGTGAAACACTGCTGTTTGTACAGCTGCAGGTCAGTTAATAGAGACATAAAGAAGCAGGCCAGGATGGGGATCTGAATAGTCCTGTATTGTCTGAAAACTTAGCAGGGTTGATTATGAAGGAGGGAAGCAGCCTGTTCCATACGGTGGTGTTAATCATTTTCTGGGAGCAGGGCAGTGCAAGGGGCACTGCTGCTGAGTGGTTACAGTTAGCTTCAAACCAACATTTGTTTTACAATGCAGATAAGCCGTCTGAAAGAAAATGTACTTTTTTTGTTTGCTTTTTCACAGGGATTTAGAATTGCTGTGGGGTTTGCACAAACTGATGTTAAGTCAGTGTAGTGGCTGTCTTTTGCTAGTAAATCTTATGTCTATAGAGAGGAGTGAGCACTGAGTTGATGCACAAGTATTGACATATAGTTGGTACTTGAGCCTAGAGGGAGCTGATTTACAATTTCGTGTAAAATATTGATTTAATTTTTAGGGGATGTAGTAACAGAGAGAGGAGGACATACCAATGACTATTACTTTCTGTACATTTCTTTTTCAGAAATGTCAGTTCTACAGGTATTTAAAACAACACTGTCAAAAGCTAAAAATATTGGAAATATTGCTGACCAAGCGGAAAACTCAGGTTTTTCCCCCCAGATGGAAAAGATAAATTCAACATTTGCTATGTTAATAGCACACAGCTATTGATAATAGTGTGTATGAAAAGTGTAACTCACCACTGCAGTTTATTTGTTTAGTAATGCTAGAATGGGTGAAGAACAAACTTAAAAATCCTCGTGGAAGCATTTGTTGTTGACTGTTTTCCCCCCTAAGTTTGACAGTGATGTATTTTGAGACAGATGTGAAAGATATAGCTATTTGCAAATTTAGAAGGTTGTAGCTTTCCTTGACACCGTCCAAGCCATCTCTGTGCTTAAAAGTAGCTGAGATAGTTAGAAGGAGCTAATTTCATTGAAGTTTTACCTTTTTTCCCCACAAAATATGTACAAGTGTGAGGTGATCTCCTTGAACTTGTTTAGCTCACTATAAAAAGTTTTAAAGATTCTGAATAATGATGAGAAGAACCATCTCTAGTTAAAGTTAAGCAGACAAGTATATGTGCTGCTTTTCTGTGCCTTGATAGCGTGCCAGAAATGTGTAATCAAATTTGCATGTCTGGGTTTGCATTTAGTACCTAAAGCTCCATGTATGTAATTTAGAAAATATTTTTTGGTTAAATATTTGGTTTAAGAATTTAGAGAACCATTTAAGAAATATTTTCAGTTGATATTGCTGTTGATGATTGTTTCTCATCATTGCTTGCAGGTTAGATACTGATACTACTAGAACTTTTCCTTGGACATGGACTCGATGCATAAAATATCCATCAGAAAATGTAGACACTACTTCATTTATGATTTTAAAAATGAAAAGCTATTGAAGAAAAAGAATTTAAGTTACTACTTATGCATTTGTCAAATGCCAGTGGTAACTTAAATGTTTTTATTGTACTTCCCCCCCTAGTGACTGTCAGATTCCTCACTGCAATAGATGGATTTTATAGGGACTCCAGTTAATTGGCAGCTGAGGTTGTTTTGAGTGTTATGCCCAGGGCTCTAGAAGGGAAGTAGAGATGTGTGCTCTGTCTAGTATTTTTCAAATATGACCTGCACAATATTAATTAATTTCATGACCTGTATATTTCCCTCCATTATTTATTTTCCTTTCAGAAGGAAAATTCATACTGTCCCCATTTTCCTGCTCTTGAATTCTTTGAGAGGTGTGCCAAGGAAGCACAAATATTTGGTGTCTGTTAGGAAATGTTTTTTCTTCCACTCATAAGAACCGAGCCATCTGTCAGCTATAGCAGAAACTTGCGATAAGAACTACAGACAGTATTCTTTGATGTATTAACACTTGTTTTCATTTATGTGAACCGGAGGACAAAGGGCTGAGTCTCCAGGGCATAACGATGTTGCTAGAACACGACCATATTGCCGTTTGAAAATGGTGGCTTGCAAGCAGCCTGTAAATGCTGGCATCTGTGCCTGCCGTTAGCAGTGGGGAATTACTCATCTTTCCCAGCACCACAGTCCTGCCAGGGCCTTCGTTTGGCACAGACCGCGCAGTAAATATCAGAAGTTCACCTTACAACTGAGGGGTGACTGCTGCAAACTCAAAAAATGGATTAGACCACAGCCTGCAGAATGTCTTGATAATTATTTTTCAGTATAGGAGCCAAACCAGAGAATCTATCAGAATTTTCATTAATTCCACATGGTTTTGGCAACGGAAATACAGTGGAGAACTGATGCATTCTGATGGTGTTCTAATTTTTACTTGAATATTATGATGTCAGTTATAGTTTGTACTGGCACCTGAAAGGATCTTTTTTTCTTGCTGCCATAACATTGAATTTCTTGTGGAACGGTGGAACCAGTGAACAGAATACACAGTTGTCTGTTATTCACCCCTGGATGGCTGCATAAAAAAGATCAGCCAATGGTGCCTTTACTCCAGTCTTCTGTCTTTTCCTAGAGGTAAAACAACCCTGGATCTGTTTATAGTCTCCATCGTACTTTTAAAAAAATTATTATTGCTTGTTAGTATTTTGTAAGATTTTGATTCAAGGATACCCAGCCTTTTCTGCAAATTGCCTCCAGGTAGTTAGGCAGAATTGGTTTGCAGCAGATGTAGTGAAATGTGGATGCAGTGTGGTGAGTCAAGGGCTACCAGAGAAATCTCCTGTAAATGTGGAATTCTGGCTCTGCTGAAATATGTGGCAAAACTGCCTCTGACTTTAATGAGGTCAACCCTTGGGTTGTAAAGGGACTCAAATAAATACCTTGCATAACTCTTTTCTTGTTCTAGTGACATTTCCTGCAGGCATTTGAGTGCAGATATTGATTGCTTTATTTATTCTCAGAACTGTGAAAAGAGGTGAATTTACCCAAGTCTGTGTGGTCTTTGCAAGAGCAACTTCTGCAGCAGATGTCCCTGCTAGTCTTTGGAGACTTTGTAGGAAAGAGAGGCTCCTTAGAAAAGGAAGATAGACGTGGCATTTTGTTCCATCTGGAATCCGAGTGTGTTGCATCAAGAAGTTTCAAGAGCTGCAGTTGCTATAGTGACGCTTGCAGCGATGATTTCAATACTTATTTTCTTTGAACACATATAAAAAGTAAAGCTTAAGAAAATAAAAATTGTCAGCCTCAGATTCATTTAGCTTTAAATGGTGTCTGGAGTGGAATCTTAAATCACTTTATGCATGTCAGGAAAACTGTATGAAATTAAAAGAATGTCTGCTCTGTTCATCCTACTTGCCAAGTAAAAGTTTCGGGTTTTAATAGACAAAATTCTTGATTCTTTTAAGATGCTGCTTGTGCCACTGTAGGATTAATGTTAGTGTGTGCTTCAGCAGAAGGTCATGGGGGTGTGTGTGTAGATCCCATAGGATTCAATTGTTTGTGATGCTTTAAAAATGGACACTGCTGTGTGGAGCGTATGGCTGAGCTTAGATTAAAACACAGCAAGACATTGCATGTGGCTCTTCTTCCATTTCCTCCCTGTTCCATTGCAGCTGATCTTGGTTGGGAAGCTGTTTGCTCTACTGAGAAGGAGCAGAGAGACCTCTGCAGTGTTTCTCAGCTTCCACCCTGCCATTGTATTTGCCTCTAACGCTGCCATTTGGCACTTGACCGGAACTTTAACTGCAGCACGATTTAAGTGAAGTGTAAATGGTTACATGTGTATGCTAAAAAAGCTGTGGAAGTGAGAAATGTGAATTGGGTCTGATGATGGGAAAAGTTCTGGCCAAATTAGGAGCACTGTGTTTGCCAGAGGTCCTCTGAGAGGTGCTGCGCTGGGATTAAGTAGGAGGAACTTTTAAGTAATCTTTCCTTTGGTTGTAAAATCTCTTGTGTCTAATAAGCACCTTTTCTTTCCATTGGAGTGGTTCTGGTGCCACTTGCCTCTGCCCAGCATTCTTTCTTTGAACTCTGGAAAAATGAGTATCCACAAGGTCTTTACTTTTCTGTCAAATTTGACTGGAAATTTTAAGTGAGCTGTGTTTTATGATGGGCAGGAGAGGAGGACAGTCTGTAAAAAAAGAATTTCTCTTGTCTTAGCATCTGGTGTCTCTAGGTTATGGATCAGACATAGGGTTAAGAAAGGGACTGCTTTTTGTGGGGGTAGAAGCAAATCAGAGGGGGAAATCTCCTCTGCTGTCATTCTTACTGCAGTGCTGTGCCCATCCACTGCTGAATGCATATCACCATCACCTCCTGTGGGTCAGTTTGTGGGTTTGGCTGGCAGGATCACCTGGGGTCACGGAGAATTCTCTTCCACAGTAGGTCCTTGTGCCAGTCAGTTTACCAGGGCCCACAGTGGTCTCTGGAATGTCCTCACCTCCCCTCCCTCAGATTCTGGAGTTACATTTGTTATCCCATAAAATGAGAGAACAAATTGCTTCTCCTGAGTAGGGGTTTTGATAAGGTAACAGGCAACATGATAGTAACGAGGATACATTTTATCTTTCTTATTTTAATGTTTTTGATATGTATTTGGATGAAAGCCTGAGTTGGATCCTGTCTCAGTGTATTAATAATCAGAATAAAGGCAGTGAAATGACTCAGGGCAAAAAATACTGAAGTGTGGAGGCCAGGACATAGCTGAAGAATGCCAAAGACAGTCACAATGGGGCCATGTGTCGTGTCAACTTAATGCATCTGTTAGTGTGGGGGTTTTGCTGATACTTTTTAAACGGTTTTAAAAAGAGGAAATAATTTCTTTGTTGTGGACTTACATTGTGGTAGAATTTAATATCTGCTCAGGCTTGGATCACATCAGGTGGGAGTGACGGTGACTTGGCAGCTGCTCACAGGAACTGTGCTGTATGTATAGAGTGACCTAGAAAAGGTGTAGTGGTGCTTAAGAGAGAAACTGGCAGCTGCTATCAAACACATCAGGGGAGGAGCAGGCATGAAAATGATAAGCAGATTGAAAAAAAATTCAGTGGGGGCCTGAATGTGGTGGGACTTTGAAAGGTAAGGTAGGAGGATAAGCATCAAGGGAGGGAATAGCAAGAGAGAGAACCTTACTGCTTCAGGGGTGCAACAAGGAGGTGGAAAGGTACATAATAATGACTTCTGTGGTGGTGTAAAACCTACCTGGGACTTTAAATGTTGTGAGACAGATTCTGCACTCACTGTTTCAGTAGCTTTTAAAGTCCAAATACTACTATTATAATCATGGTATTTTATGAGTGAGGTACTCAGTGTGTTCAGAGGTTGCTGAATTTCATTGTACTTATCTTGTCTATTTTCAGTTGCAAGTTAGTATTTTTGCAAAGCTTGAGAATTGTAGTGTCCTGTTAACATTTTCCTGTAATGTTGAAAATGCCCTGAAATTTGGTTTTCATGTACAGAAAAACCCAATTATTTTTGATTAGAACTTTATTTACATTTGTCCTTTGCTTCCTCGTTTGGCTTTGTATTGAACCAAGTGAGCTTCAGCTGATGGGAATGGTGTCTTTCTGCATATTAGGCAGAGAAAATTCAGACATGACGGAATTAATTCCTGTTTTTTTTGATCCATGAGATGCTTCTTTTCCTCTATAACTGATGGTCACTGGTTGTCAGATGGTAACAGTTGCACATTACCTTTGTTGGACTTGCTTAATTTTTCTTTGCTATTACTCTACAAAGATGACCTGGCTTGGATTTTTGTGTTCGTGTTTTGTGTTCTGTTCTCTTCATGGAGAAGAGACTTATTTATCTGCCAACATTTTCATCATTTTACTTTCAATTTAGCATTCATACCTGTGTCATACATCCTTATGGTCCAGTGTTCTCTGAGCACTTACAACATCCTAATTAGAGGCAGGGAGCCAGGGGGAGAGGATTAATGAAGCTGAGCATGAGCTCCTTTCATATTTCCTCTGTGAGATCCAACTGATTCTGTTGTTGAGATCTTCCTCACTTTAATTTCTGTTAGTGTTTTCTGGTCCCTGAATAATACAGTGACTGGGTAACATTAAACCCACATCAATCCAAGTATTTCGTGTTTTCTCATCCTCATTTGTCCTCAATGATGTACAACTGTGATTTAGAAATTAATGTGTAATGGAAAATACAGCTTTTAAAAATAAAAACAAAGCCAGTGTGGATGAATTTGGTTTTAGACCTTCTTAGACATCTTTACTTGGATGAGTGGATAGGGAGGTGGATTTCAAGAGATTTTAGGTAAGAGTGAAAAAAGCTTGCAAACCTGAGAGGTTTACCTTTCAGTATTATGGGATAGAGACAGCAAGCAAGACCTGGAGTGTAACCATGTTGTAAACAAAGAAGATGAGGATAAAACTATGATAAGCTGCTTTTCTTTAACTCCTCTGCCTCGTTCAGACAGAGCATTTAAAAACTCTGAATGGCTGTTGTTTCATCTCATCTCCAACGCAGGATGTTCAAAGACCTTTAAATCCCCAGAAGGTGAGGGAGAAAAGACAAACTAGAGAAGAAGCAAGTAGGAAGGAATAATCTGTTTAATCTAAAAGCTTTCTGGAAAGCTGTGCTTTGAATAACTGGTGCATATTTATATGTCTGTAGTTCCCCCTAGGCAGTCTGTCCTCCTTTGACTGGCTGTGAAATTCTGGCGTTGGCTTCCTCTTCTGAGATATAGAAGCCATATCAGTAGCTACATACTGTGATCAAGATGATCCTGTTTTTCTCCCTGTACAGGAATCTTAGGATTTAATATATAATTGCAAATTGCATAGACTAAAGCCAGTGTTAGTCAAAGTAAACCATGTGCAGCACAAAGAATGCCATGTCCATGCTCCTGATGGCGATACACAGCTCTGCTAATGTTAGTTTTTTTAGCAGCTACCTGAGGGATGAAGTAAGTTGTGTCAGCAGAAAACTAAAGACACTTCTTTTTTTCTTTTTAGGTAATGCTGTAAACACACCAGTATCTTTTTAAAGACACTGAATTCTGCTACTTTCCTGTTTTGTAGTAGCTCAGTCTCCACGAAAAACAGTAATGCTTTCTCATAGCCTTAGGGAGGGAAAAGTATTTGAACATAACAAACTATTAGAGGGCTATTTAATAGCAAGGACAGTTTTTTATTGAGGACTCTGGGAAGTTTCTATTTCACAATTTTTTCTGCACATGAACTGAAAAGATACTTGAAAACGTTTTTAAGATAAGCCTGTAATTCCCAAATTGTTCTATTTTTTTCTATTTCCATTATTTTATTCTAGCATGTATGAGGTAATAAGGTTTCATGAAAAGATGAATTTTGGCATGAGTTTAGTTTTTAGTGAGATTGGGGGGAAGGCTGAAAAGTCAAACCTTCCCTTCATGGCATCCTTAGCTCTGAATGGCAGCATTTAATAAGCCTCCAGTTCTTCATTTTGTCAGGTTTTGCTGTAAATGTAGTTTATAACAAGATTTTCTAAAACCTCATGCAATTCCAATTACATAAGTTTTATGTATAATAAACAAAATAACAAGTTATTATCACATTATCCTTCTCTCTGGCAACAATGGAGTATTCCTGAATGCACTTTCCAAGTAAGCTAGCTGTCTACAGTCTATGATAATCAGCTGTAATGGCACATAGGCAGCTGGTTTGTTAATCCTTTGATTGCAGTATTAGTTTGTCTCAGAGATTCTGAAAACCTGTCTGATCCTGTAAATGTGTTTAGTGAATATTGTAGAATAAATTATATCTTGCCTTAAGATTCTAAAACACCTATTCAGATTATGAGTTGTGTATTTTTTGGGTTTTTCACCTTCTCTCATAGCTATGTTTATGTTTAAAGGGGGGGAAAAAAGGGCATGTCTGTCCTAAAACTGCTTAGCAAAATACTAAACTTAAATTCATTTAACACTGGAAGGATTTGTATTTTAATCACCAGAAATTGTCCTTATCTGGCTTATCATCCTGTCAAGTAATTCAAGCTTGGATCAGGATCTCTTATTTACAGAGAGATTGCAAGTAAGTTTTCCTTTATACAAATCTGTTAAAAAGGATAGAAAACCTACTTTGTAAGTACATACAGATTACTTAAAATATGCAGTGTTCTGTACAACCATGCATTTTTTATAAAGAAACATCACTTAATTAATGTATATGCAAACATAGGTATTTTTCTATGTTACACTTTAATTTTCATAAATTAGAGCCAGTTTGCTAGGAAGTAAGTACATGAGTTAATAAACCTGATCTGAATTCATTTAAAGCTGCTATTTAAATGTTTGCTGCAAGTTTTATTATTGTTTCTAATGTTTCTAGTTCAAATTAAAGAGAAAAATTTATCAGTTCATAGAACGATAAGATGGTTAAGCTGGAAAAAGCCTCTGTGATTAACGAGTATAACCATTAACCCAGCAGCTCCGTGTTCACCACTGTGTCCCCAGTCATGAGTGAAAATGCTCTCAGCACAGGCTAACAAAGTGTTTGATCACAGTTTTGATCAACTGAGTAATATTTGTTTAATGTCCCTGTAAGAAATATATGTAACACTTTGTGCTGTTGAAAGACTAAAGTCTTTCAAAAAAAGTGAACACAGAGGAAACCACTTCTTTACTGGTAAATTCTGCCATTGTGAAGCCTCTATGCTCTTGTGGCTTTTTTGGTTGTCATAATGAGATTTGGTGTTGTTCCTTCCTTACTCGTCCCAGATGCTGTTTGTGCCTATTTCCTGCCCTTGAATTAGGTCTGAATCAGGAAGAGTTCCAACTCTCCTGGGCTGAAATGCTGATCTTGTCTGTGTCTGTGGTAGAGAGCTGCAGCGTGTGTGTGGGAGCCCCTGCACAATCTGGCTGTGTGCTCACCCCTGCAGCAGCTGGTTGGTGGATTAGGCTGGATTGGGACCTGCAGAACCTGATGTTTTCTGCTCACACTTCTGCTGTGTCTTGTGAGATGTTTTATACCTGAGGTGTATGTACAGGGTGAGGAGTTCAGATGGTCTTTTGAGCATAGCCCTGGCCATCATCCTCAGGTGTGCAATGCAGTATGTTAAACAAGTTGATCACAGTCTTTTCCTTGAGTGTCTATTTTGGGAGTGCCCTTTTCCGAGTTTCCTGTCATTAGCATCAACAAAGATAGTTAAAAACAATCTTCTGTTTAATTTTTTTTTTTTGTTTCCTTGTCCCCAGAAGTTTGTTTCTTTGGTGTGACGTACAGTACTTCAGTACATGAAAGCCAGTCCTTGAAACAAGTGTGTTCAGTAACCTGGGCTTGTCTGCATGTACCAACCATGCCCTTTTTAACTGCCTGAGTTCAGAAATCCAAAGTTAATGAAGAGCTTGTCTTGACTAGACACTGATTTTTTTTCTGCCTATACAAATTCTGCAGAAGTTTGCCTGTATCACCTTCTTAGCCAGTGAAGTTGGTTTTGGTACAACAAAGATTTAAATGGAAAAGAATAAATGCATAAAGAAAATGTATGAATTAATTTTAAATAGTTCAGTGCTGTGCCCATAAATTTCTAACAATTTAAGCACTGTAACATCAAGAAATATATGAACAATGACCTCTGTTCAATGGGCTGATAACCTTGAAGTCTAACAGAAGCAAAAGTCAATATTTTCTGGTTTTGACCAGTTCAACAAACACCATAAATACCTTTAGCTGACAATTCTTTTCATTCCTGCTCTAAGGAACACAGAGTAGGAGTGTTTGAAGTGAGTCCTGAGTTCCTGTAGCAGCCCACAGTCTCGTAGAGGTCCTTGACAGTCTGTCCTGGGCTCGGGCTGGCTTTCACCTTGCGCTGCCTGCGGTAAGGCACCCGGGGAGCTGCCGTGTTGACCATGCTCTTGACTCAAGATAGCAATGGTTTGTGGGGTATTCTGTGGCATACTAATAAATGGCTTGAAGAAAAAGACTTGAGATGTTTTTGAGCTTAAACATATATTCTATGTGGAATTCTGGGAAGGTGAGAAGCTTCAAACCCTCGTGAAGCATGTCAGGATAGAAGCTAGTTTCTGCCTTTTGCTGCTCTTGTCGTTTTCTTCAGGGTTTAACATTTTAAAGCCAAATAGATAATGCTTTTCTCTGAGAGCAAAATATGATTATGATTCTAATTTAATTTCCTTGTAGCTTCAGGTTGGACAATGTTTGCCAGTTTTCGAATGTTTCAGCATTTTCACAGTAGTTGTAAGCATCTTGAAAGTGCTTATAGGAAAAGCTTTTGTAATGTGCTGTAAGAGACAGGCTGTATGGGTTCTGTCTTCTCCCAGGTTTAAGGTACTGAAAAGTTCTCCAGAAAGTGTTTTGGTAATACCTGCAGTAGAAATGGCATTCCTGCTGGGTAGAAAATTGAGTACACTACATGTGTTAGGGGATTGCCCAGTAGCAGATCTTTTTCAGAGGCTTTGTAAAGCCGACTCTGAAATAAGCAATTTTGCTGTGGGAAGTCTGTTATATCTGAGTTTGGGGGATAAATGCCACATCATTAGTTTGCTTTTCTGTTGCTTTTGCTGCAGAGTTTCCTGTGTTATTCCATGCAGATACTTTACTTTGACAGCCCAGATAAACAAAAGCCAGACGCTCATACCCAGAAAAAAAAAATCTCTGAACTCTAGTCTAGGGCAAAGATAAAGAATTCAGGCTTTTTCAGTTCCATGAATAGACAACGGGCCACTGGAAAAGATGATGTGTGACTGAGGCTGTGGCGATTTCTATTCTGACATAATTGCCAAACAGTAACATGAACTTACTTATTTTTTCTTTGAATGGAGACAGAGTCATTTAGGAAGTGAAAAATATATAAAAAAAAAATTGGAAAAATGCTAGGCTTGTTTAAATCCTGTAATTCAGTCACTCTTTCAGATTAAATGCAGACTGGGATTTTTCCAGGAGACTTTGAGAAGTTGGATGTCCAAAATCCTGCCGAGTCAGTGAAGGCCAGCTACTCCCTTCCCTGTGCTTTTCCAGAAATCTGGGTTTAAATGACCTTTAGTGTGTGTCGGACTAATTCTTAAATAAGTAGAAGGTATACCGAGAGCTGACTTGCAAAATGCTTTTCATTGGAAATTATTTTTGCTCTGTATTGTGAGTCTGTGAGTAGATTCTTTCTGAAATGATTTAACTCTGTGTAAAGAATGGAATTCCTGTTTGCTCATGGAGTAGTAAAATAAGCAAGAATCGTTTCCTCTTGAGACAAGAAGACAGTGCAAACCAGTCAATGCGATTTGAAGCCACAAGGATGCTTTTTGCCATGTGAATCCTCATAGAAAATCTTAAACTTTATTAATTTCATGGAAACACTGATTTTTTTAAAGTAAGACAAGCATTTGGAGTTGAGTAATTTTTTTATGCTTTGTCCTCCACTAATGTGTTTAAATTAGTAGGTTAGATTCTCCCTTAAGTGAGTGTTAAACATATTCTGTGATTTGACACTTTTATGGTATTTAATGGTTGAATAATGTTTTATGCTAATTTGCTTCTACTTTCAAGTATTTGAGCTTAACAGCTTTTTCAGAAGACTTCTTCAATGTGCTTGGACACTTGTGTTTCCATATAGAATATACTGGTTGGATTTTGCTTTAATATGAAATGAAAAGTTTTTGGAAATGGCTCTAAGTTGAAGTCTGGTGACAAAGATGAGTATTTTAAAGCTTAATGAAGTGAATGCTAAAATGCCATGACATTTTACTGCTTTTAAAACACCAAGAAACCTGCTGCAGTCTCTTGCTATAAAGCCTTTAACTGTTTCTTGAGTGCCAAGTTGTGATAAAATGTCGTGGGTTCTGTGTAATCAGTGAACCGAGATACTGGTACAGTTTTTTTAACATACCAGAGGGCTTTTTTCACAGCTAGCTAATTTAGGAATTTCGTATTGGTCAGGTTGATAACCTTTTTCCACTACCTTTTTGTTATGTGCATTTTGTTTTAATTCTGTCTTGTTAAAAATCAATGGGAGTTTAGCAGAGGGGGGAAAAAGATGGAGAAAACTTGCTGAACTAGACAGACTTACACAATAAAAACAAATGTCCTAAGTGTGTACCTGCTGAACACAGCTATACAACAATGTTAAAGAAAATGCTGAATCACTGTGAGAGGAACATTCTTTTTCTTAATTAGTCATATAAGTTGTGGAGGAGATATTGTAAGGTGGGGGAAGCTCTGATTAGTGGCCCAGATCGTCGAAGGTCAACTTGTGGCTGTAGTTGAGACTTCAGGACACTTGGGTTTAATTCTGCAGTTTGTCCTTCTCTGACCCTGGCTGAGTCAATATCCTCATTACAGATTCAGCTCAAATCTCCTCCCATATCAGCTAGAAAATGCTCAGCTTCGATGTAAAGCAGTATTAAGTGTTCAAATTCACTTGACAGTCTCGAATTTTGACCCAAACCACAGGTGTTGCTAGCTTTCTTGCCACCATGTCTTGTGCTCTTACTAGATGGATAAAATTTTGCATCTGTCGTAATGTCTGGTTCACATGAAGTTTGCACAGCAAGGTGGTCTGGTGGTCCTCAGAGACATTTAGAAAGTTGTAGAAATAAGCCAGTGACATGGTTTATTGGCAGTAAACTCAGGTATTTTTTCATAAAATCTGGCAGTGTTTGAGAACTACATAATTTGTCAGCTGCTAGCAATAAATCTCTGCCATCCTGGTTCTTTGCTGCGTGACTTCTCTTGCATAAGCTGAGTTCTTTTAAGGCGACGCTTCCTTTGAGAGTAAATTTGGGTAAAAGGAGAACAAGGCCTTCAGTACAGAATTTGAGTTGCTTTGCTTTCTGTCCATACATCACTATTTACATGAATTCCAATTAGAGAAATTCCTGGTAGGGTGGATACGTCGGTCAGAGGGGTGTAATACTCACGTAAGGCTGCAAGGGGGGCACGTGTTGGTAGCCAGCAAGGTTGTGCCAGGAGGGTCAGCTGGTCCCAGAGGAAGCCATGGACTGTGTACCAAAGCACTGAGACAGCAGTGCCTGAGTGGAAAGCAAAATGTGAACCTTTTGCACAGCTTGACTCCGTACAGCTGCCACATGATCTGGCTCTGTTGCGCTTATTTGGTGCTAGTAGACCACTTCAAAATGAAGCTGAAATACCAAGATACCCAAGGACTGTTAAAGAAAACAACAGGAAAGGGCTCCCCCGGTGTCTCCATTGCTGCTGGTAGTCTTGATCATAACACTGTGTTAAAAAGTGAGCAAGGAAAGAAAACAGATTTCAAATTTACTTGCTTGCTTGAGGGCTAGATTGAGGAGAAGGAAAGACCATGTATATCCATGTACAGAAAAAAGACACTTGAATTTTCTAGTCTGAGGGCAAAGGACCTTGTAGTGAACATAAGTTATTTTGCCATCTGTATGTGCAGTCAATCACTTTGAAATGGATATCAGTACTAGTGTTCATTTTAGTTTTGGCGTTAGTTCTCAGTCAGAGCCTGGCTGTAATTGCCAGCATTTGAAACTGTGATGTTAGTCAGCAAAAGCAGACAAAACCAAAATAATTTTCATCAACGAAGGCTGAGGACGTGCAGTGCTGTGAACAGATTATTCCAGATTTTAACACTGAGTATAAACTGTAAAGGGTTTATTGTCAAAATAGATTTTATAATATATCTTGAGGTACATACTATGCCCTGGAAAATAGTAAATGATTATGATCATTTTTATTTCCCCTCTTTTTTCTTAGGAGGAGAGGAAAAAATATAAATTTACCACAGATATAAATTTCTGAAACATTTTTCTTTACTTTCTTATTTCCTTCCTAGAAGTTCTGCTGTATTCTTTTGTGCAAATTTCCATGATTTCATCTTCATGTCTTTAAAATATTAGTCCAGTGGTTGTGTTTTGGTGCCCATCTGGAGGACTTCTGATACGGGAGTTTTCTGTAAAGCAGTGGGCTGTGCAGCCTGCCCGACCAAACATTCCCTGGCTTTGTGTTGCACTGTGCTGCTCCTCACCTCCTGCTCAGAAAGTCTCCAGGCCATTTCAGATTGGTTTAGACCTTGATGTCCTCTGCCTAATCCTTAGGCAGACAATTTATTTGTTTTTCTGAGCAGTCAGTGCAGAGCCCTGCTGTTCAGTTGGTCAAACATGCTACAAAACATAATACTCAAAGTATAAATACATGGAAGATTACCAGGAGTTTAGCTTTTTTTCCTCCCACTCTACGTTGGTTTTGAAGGTGATCTGTCTGGAGAAGCATGACTTCCTTCAAAAGACATCTGCTTATGATATATTTTAATATAAGTGGATACACATTTAGAAATATTTGTAATTAAAGCCTCTGAGGAGAAAAAGATAAAAAAAGTAACATTAGAGTTTCTGCTAAGCGATAATTTCTTCACGATTCTGTTTCTGTACATCACACCATATTTCAGCTATCAGTATTTGAAAAGATACTCAGAGGGAGCTTCCTGATGTATACCTTCCTTATAATAGCATGTGTCTTCAGAATGCAGACTGTCTCATAACCCTGGCTCGAGGGCAATGATGTTTCCCCCTATTGTGTAAATAGAAGAGCTCCACAGAAAGCTGACAGGGCCAAAATAAAACAGGTTTTGTATCTATGGCTGTTCTGATGAGAATCTCACTAATTGAAAGGACGAGTTACAGAAAAAATGTTCATCTTTGGAAACAAATCGGTTGCAGCCTACTGAGATTTCTAATTGAATGTGTGGTGGCCTGTATTTAAAGAAATCCCGTTACAGGCAAAAAATGCTCAGAAACATTTTTCTATTTTTGCCTTTTTTTAAAAGTTGTCACCTATATGGACTTGAATGCAATTGGTGTGATTACCAGCATGGTACCCTGTGTGTGGTCTGTGATGCCAGCAGGTCTGTTCTTGTAGATTGCGTGCAGATTTGTCTTCAGACTGTTCTCACATTCTTTTATTTGTGACGTTGAGTCATAAAATGTTTTGCCTGGCATTAATCATAAAGTGGCAAGTGTTTTACTTATTTATCTGTAATCCCAATGGTTAGATCATGGAGTAGCATTCAAGTAACACTGGAGTCTTTTTTTTGTTCCTTTCCCCCTCACTTAGCACTTGATGTGAGTTCTGTGCTCTGCATTGCGCAGATGCAAGGTCAGGAAGCATCAGTCAAGTACTAATGGAAGTGACTTCCGATGCTATTAGTGAAAACATGACTCATGTTCTAAGGATTTGCACTTGGATTCCTGTAACTTTTGGTATTTCACTTTCATTGTTTTCAATAGTTGTTTTCCTAGAACACGCAGTGATCATGAAATAATTACTATATTAAAAACAATAGCAACATATTCATATGTTTAAACTGGTCCTAGTACGGGTGAATTGTGTTAGTCACATACAGCATTTCTGACATAGTAGATGCACTTGAAATTTTCTTCTCATCTTTGCTGTTCAGAAATGCCTTTAGTGGAGAAAAAATACTCAGTAAATATCTCAGGGTGTTTTTGTAGTGAGCAGACAGAATTCACTTATCCGTGTGAATCAGTTCTCTGTTTCTGAGCAGCTGGAAATAACATCATGAGTACAGGGAGAAAATACTGAAAAATCTATATGGCATTTTTGTTGACTGTAGAACTGACTAATTCTAACAAGGTAAATCACATAAAAACCTGAGCCATTTATCAAAAGGAAATTCCTGAAGCCCTGGTCCTCTTTCCTGGGGCCGTGTAGTGGTACAGGGATGAGCTCTGTGTCCCCAGACCACTGCGGCTGTGAGCACGAGCCACGGGACTGACTTGGGAAACGATGGACAATTCCCAGTTCCTTTGTGATTCTGGGAAAGTAACTTATTGTAGTCTGTTCACCCGCTCCTCTTGGAATATGACAACAAGTTTTCACAGTCTGGTTCAGGGAGAGCTTGTTTCAAGTTCCCGTGGTGATCAGACTCACCGGTAGTGGCAGCCAAGCAGGAGAGCTGGGAACATTTACTGTTTTTTAGATGACTGCTCGGAGCACCCATATTCAATTCAAATGCCATTCATGTTTGTTTCTGAAACTGTATATAAAAGTGGGTTTTTTGTATACACAGAGGTGTAAAATGGGCTGGAGAGCAGCAAAACTCATTTTGATGTTTGGGTTTTTTTCTGATTTATGATAGAGAATTGATGTGCTTTTGCTGATTTTTCCCTTGATAGGACTTCTGAGAATTATGCCTTCCCCTCTTGTCTTTGGTAGAAATCTCTACAAGAGGAGAGAACAGAAGCTTGAGTTCATTTTATTATTTCCATTGAATTATTTTTACGTAGTTTGTCTGGTATGCAAATACCAAAGGAATGGAAAAGTGACATTTCATTATAAACCCTTAATAATTTGTTGCTTAAGTTTTACTTTTTGTCCTCTTCAGTGTCAGCCTATCTGTTGCTTCTACAGTTTCTCCAGTAGCAAATTTTTCAGTGGTCTGTGACATGTAGGCATTCAGTTGCCATTTATTTATTTAAAAATCTCTCATGAAATCTAATTAAAGGGTTAATTAGAAAAGATCTGAATGTCTAATGAGTCCTGTGTGATGAACAGAGTTTACTATGAAATTTGCCATATAAAGGATGACTTGAGATGCATGCAGCAGATGTTCTGTGAAACCAATGCTGCAACTTGGGTGTTAGGTCTTGGTTTTTGTATGCTGGGACATTTCATGTCTGGGCAGATACACTGCATAGCTTGATCTCTAAATGCTTCTGCATTTTGCTGATTTGAGGATTCACTGCTGGTGCATCTTGGGTCTTGCAATGTGTAAGGAAAAGAGCACTGTCAGTGAGCTGCTCATGGCTGCCATTTAATATCTAGTGAGCACACATTGTCTGCAGGGAATTTGCCCATCATGTTTCTGACAAGTGAACTGGATGCATCAAATAGAGCAGTTCAGGAGCCTCAGTCTTCATGGGATAAGTTATTTATTTTAATTACTCTTGTTGTTTAATGAAGATCTTAGCATTAAGATATTTCCTTGGGTCTATTTGGATCTATTTGAACTGAAGACAAACAAGAGAATCCAGTAGTTCTAGTCTTACCCAACCATCTTGCCTGCCTTGGAGACAAAAAATGTAGAGACAAATAGCCCAGCTGAGAAATATTTTTTATTTGCTGCACGTTGAGTACTTGGAGACATGCAAGAATTGCAGAATGGTTGAGAGGAACCTCTGAAGATCATCTTGTCCAATTCCTTGCTGAGGCAGAGTCACCTAGAGCCAGCTGCCTGGGACCATGGTTTTTGAATATGTCCAAGCATGGAGGGGCAGCTTTGGAATTGTTTCCAGCTAACCTGCTACAGAATGTTAGTGGCTGCCCTCAAACATTGCAGGTGCCCAGCTCCCGAGGGATGAGGAGATGTGTTTCAGCTTTGAATGCTCCCTGCATACCTGGTGGCTCCCACGATGACTGAAAACTGTCAAACAACGTCATCCATGTGGAATATGTGGAAATCCAAATGAGCAGTGGTATTTTACCTTGAAGAGTAAGAATTCTGTTGAAATAGGTCAACTCTTAAAGAGGCAGTCCAGCACCTTTGTGTGGTTTTTGTGGTAATACTTTGTAGTACTTCTTTTGGACAAGATTGAAGGCGTGCAGGCATACTCACCTAGGCTTTCAAGACCTGACCTAGAAATATTCCAGTACTAAAAGTTTTTAAATCTGCCTGGAAGAAAGAAATCCCAGAGCAGGAATGTACTGAAATCACGAGCAGTAACTAAAGCAGTGCATCTATTCTGTTCTGCAAGATGGTTTCTGTACATCTGAATGCCCTACCCAATTTTCTTCGGCATTACGACTTCAACAATGAACATACAGAGGCCATAGAGAAAAATAAAGTAGCTTTTGTTCCGTGTCCCCTGTTCTCCAGATGTTCTGTGCCATCAGGGAAGGGGCAGGGGTCAGCAGAGTGTTGCAGTGGGTACTGCTCCCACAGGGGCTGTGCTTCTCCATGTTATAATCGAAGCAGGAATGTGCAGTGATCAGCATGAAAACTCTGCTTGTTGGATGAGTAACCTTTATTTTTTCTTGGAAAAGTTTCCCATTGAGATCATCTGACATTAAATTGTGTCAAGTTAACTCATATTTTCACTACTTGCAAGAATATTGATAGACTCAGGTTGCTAGCCCTGTGTTGTATTTTCTCATGCTTGCCCCGTCCTCCCCTCTGCAGGTATTCTTATAGGGAGGGCAGTGCAGTCTTTTTAAATCGGAAAAACCTTTGGTAGTTACTTTTATTTTCTGTAGTACACATATGGTTAGACAACATCCAGCATGACCCTTAACAACTTCTCTTTTTTTTTTGAGTATCTTCTTGTATTCTTACCTCTCAACCTTGATCCTAGGAGTTTTATAGAAAGATTAAAAGACCTGAAAAGTAAGCAATTAGAGCTGTCTCGGTGGAGCACAGACATGATATGTGTCATTATTTTTTTCTGAGTCAAAGGCAAACTCAAAAGATTTTGGTTTGTTTTGGTCTTTTTTCTTCTTCTGTTAGTTCATGTGTTCAAAGAATTTTATTTTTTTAAACATATTGAGGTATTATTAAAGTGGACTTTCCTGGAATTAATTTTCTTTTTAAATAAGGAAACCAGATTTGTGTGGCTGTTTCATAAATACTTTTCTTTTAAATTAATTTTTCACAAAGGCAAGTTATGAAAGGGCTTTTCTTGCAGCAATTTGAGCATTTTGTAAACAACCAGATCTTGGATAGCCTTAGCCCCACCCAGCTATCTCATGCAGCAGGTTTTAAAACCTTCCTACTGTCCCTAAGAACAGATATATCCTATTTCACAAGGCTGTATACTTTTGTCCCGTTGGTCTTGAAAATTGTAGTTCTGTGCTAGTTTTTTCATCTGAATTTTCTGAAAGTTAGTCAGATCCAGTTCCCTTGCAGCAGTGGGGTCCTGTCCTTTCTTGCGTTGTTTCTTGGCCAGTCCCATGTCATGGAGCAGGGAATGCAGGACAGATGCTTCACGCCTGGCATACTCAGCTGTTCTGGGAATAAAACTACAGCGTGCAACTGGCAAGTTCTGCTGGAGGCAGCATGTGCTGGCTGTTAATGTGTGACCTTTTTGTACTCAGTAACTCGACTAACTCTGCTCAGAGAGATTTAAAAAAAACTTGCATATGAAATTTCGGTGCCTGATTTTCTGTATATCAAGGAAGTCACTGCTTTATAATAAATGTATTTTCGCTGCAGAACTGTACTAGCAGATGAAAAGTGTTAATAGTGCACTGACTGGAGTTCAGAGAGGTGGGTGAGCAGCATGGACTGCCAGCCAGGTTCTTGGGGTGTGGGGAGCTGCAAGTGATTGAATTACACTGGCTTAAGAAGTTCCTGCCTCCTCAGCTGAGAATTTTGCCCCCATTGAGCTGACATGCAGCTCAACTGATCCCACATGCTCTACCAGACCAGTAGAAAAATCAGCTAAGTTATGCTATTTTAGTTACTACTGCCACACAATAAACTGGGAATCACTGATAGAGTGCTGGCCTGAATAGTGCAGCAATTTATGGTTGTCTCGGCATTAAAGAATCACAGATTTTGACTCCTAGTGAATAGTAACAGCATTAAAAGTGAGACACATGTATCAAAGTCTCTTGGCTTTTTACCCAATCACCCGTGCTGGTGACGAAGTGAAAGCAGTGTTTTTGCACTAAGTCTGCCTTGCTGTACCTTGGCTTCTTTGGGGCCAGTGCTGAAGAACGATCAAAGAAATAAACCATCTGTGAGGAGATATTTTATGCAGTACCTTTAATAATTTACAATTACATATGCTGTAATTTTACTCCTAAGTTCAAAATCTGTTTTTCTCAAAAGACCAATCTACTTCATCTTGCATCTTTTTGCTGCCAGTGCTTTGATGGGAGTTAAAGAACTGGATGAAATCTGTAGTACAAAATTCTTACTGTGGTTGGGTGTTGTCCTTCTGAATAGTAGTATCTAAGTGCCTTGTAGTTACACATCTAGCTTTTTTTGAATGTATCTTTTCAGAAGACCTGAATCATCTTTTTTATTAAAGTTAATATTTTATGCATGGAATCACTGACAAAAATTATTTTTCTTTCTTTGGCTTAAAGCCACACAGAGTGAGGAGCGGCTGTGTGCATTTAAAGACCCATATCAGCAGGACCATGGAATCAGTGAGAGCCGAATCTCCCAGGAGAATGGCACAATTTTGTGCATGAAAGGTAGTACCTGCTATGGACTCTGGGAAAAAACACGAGAAGGAGACATACATCTTGTAAAACAAGGTATGTAGCAGTTCAGTTATAGTGCAGTAGTTTTATTATTTACTTTACTTCTTTGTGATCTAGCCAGCTGATACAAAGCTGCACAGCTGCAAAACTAGACTTGTGGCCTATTGTACAAATGCATAATCTTCAGCTTCCCATTTAACAATTTTAAGTGTGAACAGAAAGTTTGTTTGAAATGGATGACTTCTGAAAGAGACCAAAGACATCAATGCACAGCTGAAAAAAAAAGCATTCAAATTTCTTGTTACTGAGGAGGTTCAGAGGAAGATGAATTCCAGTGTATGTATTGATGTAATGATAAATTTAAAATAGTGTCTTATTAAATAAAATGTATATGTTCTTATTGATTGGATGTTTGTTTACAAAGGAAATTGCAGCTATAGTTCATCTATCAGTACTGTAATTCACTGCTGTGCTGTGGGAGAGTGAAGGTAGGAGGAGTGAAATGCTTTCAAGTTTCTGGAGACATGTTTTGATTCTTATTCTCAGGGACTCTGCTCTTTTTTACTTAGATGCAAGTTAATGTAGTATAAGGCTGAATGAAAATGCAGCTGGTATTTACAAATAGCCTGTGGAGTTGTAGTCCACGATTCCTGTTTGATCTGGCAATCTGCTGAAGGGAGCAGCCTGACTGCTCACCTCTGCCCCCCTGCTGCCTCTTTCCCTTCCAGGTATTTGTGGATAAATGACATTCAACCACTGTTGGCCATAGTTGGGAACTAACAGTTGCTGCAGGGACAGAGAACCTGGTATTAACCAGGCAGTAAATTGTGATCCTGTAGAAAAGTCCAGTGATGCTGACAATCGGAAGGGCAGAATTTTGAAAACTATGCAAAAAGCACCAAGCTGTAGATACAGTCTTGTAGCCTAAGGAAGGGTCATTGAGTCTGTGGACCAGAGAGTGGTGGTATGGTCTGTGGTATGAGAGTGGTGAGGAAAGGCATACTTCTGCTTAGAAGGCTCAGAAATTCAGGTTTTATCGTATTAAGACAACAGCTGGACACTTCTGACATTGACCTTCATCCCTGCCCACATTTTCTTCTCCTTGGCTATGGGGAGTTCTAAAAGAAATTCTTCAGGTTTTTGTTTAAAAGGTGATAATAAAGTTAGACAAGAAAATGATGATAACTATTTTCATCCCACTTTGTAATGTTTAATTAGGTAATGTATGGATGTCTGTAGGTGTATTTATCCAATCAGTAAAACTGGTTTTATGCTTACTTAAAAAAAAAAATTCTGTCACTTGCTTCTTTTTACAGGTTGCTGGTCTCATATAGGAGACCCACAGGAGTGTCACTTTGAAGAGTGTATAGTTACAACCACCCCTTCCTTGATTCAGAATGGAACATATCGCTTCTGCTGCTGTAGTACAGACCTGTGTAATGTCAACTTCACAGAAAACTTCCCACCTCCCGACCCTACGGATACAACACCTTACAGTAAGTCAGATGGTTGTGTCTCTGGCTTTTCATTATATAAAGATTTTAGGGAAAGAGCCTTCTTTTGTGGTTCTGTTAAATGTGAAATGTGAAACCTGTGACCATTCTGTGTCACAGAGATGGCAAACAGAACAGAGCTTTCCCTTTGGAAATTTGTCACACTCATATTCCACATTGCTCCACAAAGAATGAGCTGAATGCTTACAAGAGGATTGTTTGTATAGGCAACTTCTGAATGCAGATTATATTTTTCAAAATTATCTCTAATCTTGTGTGTTTTGATATTTGGATGCCCAACCTCATAAGCTTGTGGTGATTTTCAGAAGATTCATGACTTCTGTTGAGAACAGGCCAGTGGTTTCATTAACACTGGTACCTTTGGAAAGTTTGGCCTGTCTGCTCAGTCATGAATCACTGGTAGTTTTGACTGGTAGAACAGGTATTTATCAGACTGCTGAAGTCTCTTCACCAGTCTCTGAAATCTGACTTTTTTCTTTTGTATATCTCTGGTAAGAGCTAACTTTAGACATAATGTTCAAAGAATACCAAGTTTGAGCAATGTAATTTTCTGTTCAGTTATTTATTATAAAATCAGCCCAACATACAGATCCAAATCAAGGGATCAGACCCCTTAACCTGGTATGACAGAAGCAAGATTGTAACTGACAGGCACA
This sequence comes from Thryothorus ludovicianus, assembly GCA_013397245.1. NCBI lineage: Eukaryota > Metazoa > Chordata > Aves > Passeriformes > Certhiidae > Thryothorus > Thryothorus ludovicianus. The sequence continues at coordinate 925,202 of VZTB01015213.1, read as the reverse complement.
CTGTTACACTGTGTTCCAAAAGTTAAGAAACTGTAAAGAAGCTGAGTTAGTGTCCTAATCTAAACAATTGGACAGCCTTTTCTAAATAAGAATTGTGAAAAGGAAGTTGAACAAAGATAGGTATGTAAATGGAGGCACAAGTGTTCTGTATGTCAAGAGTTCTTTATCAGTGGAAAGTATTTTGTGAAATTAAGGTGTATAATTGGATAGCATTTACAGCTGTAGAATGCAACAAGAATAGTTTGTATTTAGGAATGGTAGTATTTGAATTAACTTCAGTGTGAAGATACTGATACTCATCACTAGTGCTTTCAAAAATGGCTGTAGGGTCCAGTATTTGTAAGGAAGTTGAATCAAAATGAGGGTTTGACATGCTGAAAGCCAGCAGTCTTTACCTTGGAAAGTGTGTACAATATGAATGGGTAAAGAAAGTTGGTGGAACATGCTGTCTTTTGGTTGGCAGTACTGTTTGCAGAGCCAGTAAACCATCACCATTTAAAATCACTGTCACTGTGCAGTGCAGAGCAGACTCTGCTTGACTGTGGTGACAGAGTCATCAGATTGGCCTCTCCAAATGTGACTGGAGATAGTGTTGTGCAGGGAAATCAGACAGGAGGAAAACCAGGTGTAAAGGTAATTCATTGTCCCTTTCTATCCCCCCCAAAACAGGTTCTTAGATTTGTGCTTGTTCTTCTCAAAGGATAAAAAATTACAAGCTGAATTAATTCAGTTGTTGAGAGATAAGATCTTCAAATAATTTTAAATGGAATTTTTGATGCGAAAGATCGATCTTGACTTGCAAAGTGTGTATGTGTGGAAATCAAATCTGGGTCCTTAATTACCCAGCTGTGATTGAATGCTGCAGTGTACATTTCTACTGACTCAAACTGCTTTGTGTTATTGTGTCACCTTCCATTTTCATAATAGGCAAATTTGGCTTTAGGCATAAGCACAAGCAAAGTAGGTTGCTTTGGAACGGAGTTGTGTCTGCTTTGACTGGGTTAAGAGATGGAGATGGGCCATTCCAGCTGCAGGGATGCCACTCTACTGTTTTATTTGCAAGGCTCTACCATTGCTGCATCTGGCAGAGATGGAGCTGCTCCTGCCTGTCCATATCCAGCACTCTGGAAGCACTGTGGAGGTGCAGGATACTTGAGAAAGCTGGAAGGGTTAAAAAGCAGGGAGGCTGCAGCACACAGACCCCTGCAGTGTTACTGACCCCCATTCCAAGTGGTGGAGTGTTCATGGTCCCTCAGCTCCTTCCACAGCCCATTTTGGTGCTGCAAGACTATATTTTGGCATGTTAAGTATAGAATTCTTGCTTTGGCAAGGTTGAGTTTGTATAGAATTGTTGGGAAGCTTTGTATTAGCTACTGGATACCTTTCTTGAGCACTCCTGCAGCCTTTCTGTTACAAATGACAGAATGCTGTAAGGTCATTAGCAAGCTTAGCTGCACAGGCTGTGGCAATCTGTGTTACCACACCTCTTGGATTATTGAATTGAACAGGCCCCAGTCATGTGGGAAATCTTCTGCAGAAGGTTATTTCACTATAGCCTGTGAACTGTAAGAGCACTATTTTTTGTCTGTATTTTTGATAAATAGTTCTTGAACGGCCCAAAGTAAGGTAGGAGTCCTCCTAGAACTGTACTTATGATCCTGGAAATTTCGAAGGGGAGGTGACGGGTGTACAATTATGTGAAGCCTGATGAATTCTGCCCATAGTTAACTTAAGTATTTGTAAAAGTTTTTCTTCTCGTTTCCAATAAAATCATACAGAATAAAAAGTTCCTGGAATGACAAGTAGAAATTCAGCTGTAGTTGAAAAACTAATGGAGCCTGAACACCTTGCTGATGACCTTAATCAATTTAAACCTTAATTTTCAAGGAAAATTGCAGTTGTTCTTCTAAAGATCTTTTCTTGCAGCTATATGAAGGATCTGTGGAAACAGCAGAATACTGTTAGGCCCTTGAGCTAAATCCATCCAGAAAAATAATGGAGGATTAAAATAATTACTTTATAATATCTTTTAGTTGCAGTTTTTCTGTGATACTTAACAGTGGTGTGTTGAAAGATACAGCTAGACTATAAATGATTCAAGAATACAAAATAAGATCTTAATATATGTTAGATGTATCAAATTATCATTTTTATAACATATAGCAATTAGAAAAATTAAGTGTCATGTTTGAGATAATGTCAATGTTGTTCTTAGGATGTCAAAACATTTATCTCACAACTGCATCTATGTAGAACAGAACAGCTTGCCTTTTTTTTTTTTTTTTTAAATTCATGTTTGATTAGGGTATAAATACATCTAATCCAACCTGTCTTGTAACAAAATTTTTTTTAACATGAAAAATAAGATTGAGGACAAACAGGTTATTGAAGCCTGAAATTTAATCCTTACTGCTTCTTAATGTGCAGCTGGTAATTTAAAACAATCATACATCTGAGTAGTCATAATATATTCATCTCTTCTATCTTAAAGATAATCCAGGCAGATTTGAGTAGCTGTTAGTTGCTAATCCCTCCAGATAGAATTTTGCAAATGCTGTAGGGTGGGTGATAGTCTGGGACCCACAGTCTGGAGGTATTAAAAAGGCAGAGATTAAGATAGCTGTTTCCTGATGCCAGGAAATGTAGTGGTTGGAGAATGGTGTTTATTTCTGATTTCAAGATTTGCCTGTGGAGTTTGGAGCTATTCAAATGCAGAAGTTCAGAAACAACCACTCATCCTCTAACTTGCAGTTTTGGGGAAAGATATATTTTGTTCTGTGATAAATCACTCATGCATAGATTCACTGTTCTTCCATCTTATATTTTCACAAAAAAACGGACCAAAAATATTCCATCTTAACTTCAGACAGTGTACTCATATACCCCTAAACCCTTTTCTAAAAAGGGCAAACTATGGCTTCCTGGGTCAGTGTTCTGAGTTGTGTTTACTTCGTTGGCTCTGTCAAATATTTAGTTTGACTTGCTAAATATCTGCCTGTTAAGACTACAGAATGCTTCCTAAATTCTGAGACTCTTTTGTCAAGACAACTTCATTAGCTCCTCTACCGTTCATAATAGCCAGTTAAATAGAAATTAAGTAGCTAAAGACTTAAATGATCTCCCTTGTTGGTCATAGATATATTGTCGTAATGAAACATTCACATTAAAACAACATCAAGATGAAAGAGCAGTTTTAATTTATTTTTCCCTCAAGGCTGCTTCCGGGTGCTGCAAATAAATTAACATAGCAGCAACTGAGTGTTAAGATTGTATTTTTCTATGACAGGTGATGTATTTGTGTGATATATGGAAAAAATGCCTGGCAGCAACAGTTGAGTAGTTACTGGTACATGCAGTTTAAAATGATATAGGATTTTCATCTCATAACAGCAAATGGTGGCTACAATTTTTGGAGGATTTAGGAAACCTCTGTTGAATAAGAGCACTGAGTTGTGGCTAGAGACTTTCTCACACAGTCAAGGAAGTTATTCTTCACTCTGAAACACTGGTAACAGGCTTATCTTTCCAGTGTGACATTCTTGCCTCTCTTTGCCAGCCTTCTTGCTACGTATATAAAATAGGAGTGTAAAAGTCTGTCTTGAAGTGCTCATGGAATTGTGCGGAAACTTTGACAAAAACTACCATTAAAAAAAAAAAGAAGTAATTGCTAATATATGTGGCTGGGACAGGTTAATTATGGTAGTAATGAGACAGTTTTCATTTAGCTATTGTTTTTGAGAGGCAGCAGTTAGACTCACGTAGCTGTGGGCACATGGCCCAATCTAACTCCCACTGAAGCTGAATTAGATCATGTCAGGCTAATTTTGGAAAGTTGTAACCCTGCTCACTCTCAGTTGTCTTGAACTGCTTTTTCTGGAGAACAGCATCTGATATTAATTTATAATTGAAATGCATTTACTTCAGCTGGGTTGCAGCACCTGATCAGCTGAGTTTGTAGCTGATGTTTAAGCTGGTCTTTAATTTCTGATCTACCTAATCTAAAAACCCACTCTGTAAATAAGCTTTTTCCTTCATGTGCGTTATTCTTTTTGTTTTCAGGTGATTTAGATGTAAAGAGGAAATTACAAACCTTTGCAGGGTGGTAGATGTCAGGTTTTAGAAGATGAAGGTGGGGGTGATCCACACGAGGATTGGAACTTGCACCCCTGAAATGACTGGGAGTCAGTCAGGCACCTCTTCCTCCAGTGAAGAGATGAGGCATTCTGTGTCATTAATGTACCTTCACTGTGTCACAAGGCAGGGGAGGAAATATTAACACAGTAATTAAGGCCCTTAGGATCTCCTAAAATAAGGAGTTTACTTTGAGACAGCTAAGCATTTGATGTGAGAGGATGATGCTGTGCCTCTGAGGAAGTTGCTTTAGGGTGCTGTTGAAAATGAAGTTGCTGAACTGCTGAAGGAGATGCAGGTGAATGTGCATGCAGATTTCTTAGTACGTGTCTGTCTTAAGGTTGATACTGCTGATAGAGAGGGAAAATTAAATGTAGGGCTTTCTTTAAACAAGTCTTCAATATACTGGCTTCATTATGAAATACTTGGACTTTTAGCCAGCTGTTGACAAATCTGTATTTTCCTGAACCTTCAGTTGCCTTTCTGTCTGAAATTTAGTGCTTAGTGGGGCATTTTTTGCTGTTTATTTGGTTACAGGAAATTAATTAACTGCGGAGGGGTTGTGACACTGGGTACACATTGCTACAAATGCTTAGTGATAAGATTTCAGCTGCTAATTAGGTCTGTGTCTTGTGTTGTTGCAACTGAGGGAAAAGAGATGGTGGCGTGGATTAGCATAGGGGAGAAAGAGTAGAAGTGAAAGTTATTGCAGGAAGCACAGTATTGAAGCAATTGCAATAGAAGGTTATTTAGAAACTCAGGTGAAAGCCTTAACTTCTGTAGAGCCAGTGGAATGTTTTGCAGGTCTCTAAAGATAACTGGTAATGCTTGTCGAGTAACTTCAGTTTCCCATTAAAACTGAATCTATCAAAAGCAGAATCTCTTAAAGATTGTTGGTAGCAGTACTTACTGTTTTAACTTCTAAGACATCATAGTCTCCAGAGATTAAATTTGAATCTTTACTGAATTTAAAAGTAAAGCTTTGATGTAAAATTGGACTCTTGCATATGAAGTGTTAGCTGTGAAAGCAAAACCTCCTTAGGCAGAAAACTGTATGTGTACATTTTTCCTCTTACAGAAACATTTAATCAGGAAGATGAAATTGAAGTGTTTTACTTGCACTGACATTGAAATGTTTTGGAAATGTTTTTAAATTTCCGCTATGCACCAAACCCACAAAATGCTGAAAACCATGTTAAAAGAGCAAACATGTTTGTTTGAAAAAGCAGTAACGTTTCAAATATTATTTTTACAAAAACACCAAAGACCCAAAGCCCAAGGCCTCCGCTCTATTTTTTTTCCTTTTACGAGTACATTCCTTATTGCTTTGTCAGACTCCTGTTGGAGCACACTTGATAGGAAGGGTGACTGCAGGAATTAGTGCACTGTGACCTGGAGGGCCAAGAGCAAGGAGCTTTGCAAAGGTCTCTTAAAAATACGCTGGATTCTAAAAAGAGCTTTTTTGGATGCAAGGTGGGATTTTTTTCCTGTATCTTGATGTTGCAATATAGTGTATTTGTGAAGTGCTAGAGCTGTATTTGCACTTTGTTTCAGAGGGCTGAAGATATTTTTCTTGAGTCCTTAGAGATTTCAATTCCTAAGTACCTGTGAGCACAGCTTTTAGCTTATTCCTTTGATACAATTGTCTGATCTGCATCTTTGTCATCCTTGAAGTAGCTTGCTTGTTTCTAGTACTCCACAGTGACTATTTTATTCACATTTAAGATCTAAAATTAGGAAAGGAAACAAATTTTTTTGTAATGTAATCACTGGTTTCGCCATCATCAGTAATAGTGAAAATGTGCATTTTAAGTTAACCAATATCTGTAAATAAGTGATTCACAGTCTTGTATCATGTGCAGTTCCTGAGGCACTAATTTGCATCTCAGCTGGAAATTACTTGCTTATGTTTTATGCACTTCTAAGTGTTTAAAGATCTGCAAATATCTTTGGGTAATACAAATATAGTAGAGATACTGTTTCCATTTACTGGCAGTGCTGAGTCCTGTCAGACTTTTATATTGTTGTATAATACATTCAGTGTCATCATTGGCTGATATCCTTTTTGACAGTGTGCATTGGGGCTTTATTGTGAATGCCTTATAGATACAAGGTAAAAGTAGATAAGGCTCCTGAGAATGATGCTCCTTCAGAATGCATTAGTGGAAAGCTGGACTGTAAATAATAAAGGTAGCAGATAAGGAATTGTTTTTCCTCATCTCAAAAGGCAAAATGGACAGTAGACAAGGGTGCTATACTTTTTATGTCCTCATTCCCATGCTGCAATATGCTGTATTATTATTATGTACAATACATGTATGCAAAATCATCATTGTTCTAAACAAACCCTACACTGCTATATAATACAAATAATTTGAGAAATAGGAGCTTTCTGAAAGGCAATTTGCCATAACAGAGCACTTTTGGGGACATTATAGATAGACAGACTTTCTGATGGTGATAGGCTTCAGTAACTGTTCTTCAGATATTTTAAGGCTGTAAATTTTAACATTTCAGTAGGAGTTAAAACTACACCTCTGTGGAAGCATTTCTCCTTTAAAGACTTGTGAATTTTGTTTAGGTAACTGCTCAACAAAGTATACTGACTGAATTAGCCAAGATAGTGTACATTGAAGTCATTGCCAAGCAAAATGGAAACAGTGTTTATGTTTTGTGGATGTTCTGCCTGTCTGTGTCCCTGTGCTTTTTCAAATGTTTATTTTCACGTTGGCTGTGTTGATCTCCCTCTTTCCCTGTCTTGTCATGCTACAGGCTCCGTGCAGTGAGCTGGAATGGCAGGAATGGCTGTGCACAGGCTACAGCTCCTGACACAGGGCATTAGCTTCAAAATCCTGCAGTTGTATCTCCCTGGGCAGCCTGGAGCTGCTGGGCTTGCTGAGAACACTGTTTCTCAGAACCCCCTTTGTCCTGCCCTGTTACCCACAGAGCATTCCTCAGGATTTTTAGCATGGCTCTGCCCTGGTTTTCTTGAACAATTTTGCAGTGAATGGAGTTAAGATTAAAAGGCACAAGAGCTCTGTGAAGTTTGGTTATAAAGCACTGCTAGGTGTTGCCAACTACTACTAATAAATTCCTACCCTATGCCCAGCACAGTAATAGTCTTTGTCCTCAGACTACTGGCACAATCAGAGGCAGACTTGGGAGTGGAGCTGTTAAGTGCAAAACAGAAGATCACTTATAAATATTGGGTTATTTGCTGTTCAGTGCTATTAGGCTCATCTGTCTAGAACAGTGTTTAGATCACGGAAAACATTTTCTGTCTTTTTCTTGCTCCTTAATTGGACATTTTCAGTAAGCCTTGCTTGTTTCTGTCCTGTGTGCTAGTTTGCTGACAAAAATCTGTTTCTCTGTCATGGTTTTGAAACAGATATAATTTATAAAGAAAGCTTTAGGTTCTTGGCATTTGGCTTAATCTTAAAATAGCCTGTTAGCCCAGCTGCTTTGCAATCTTACCTGAGTTGAAGCTAAAGCTCAACACAACGCCTCAGAGAAGACTGAAAGTCCAGACAGACACTTTAAAATATGTTTGCCCTTCAAAGCTGGCCATTAATCGTGTTTCCTTATTGAGCCTTTTTTTTTTCTTTCTTTATCTGAAAAAGAATGTGGTCCAGAAAATCCAATACATTATTTAACATTGATTTCTCGCTCATTATGATACAGCATTTAGTGTATCTGCAGAGAAGGTGCTATCTGGAGGTAAAATGGTAATAACCTTTCAATCTGGCACTATCCTAGGAGCTCTGGGTAAATAAAGCATTTTTTTTTTGACAGTGTGATGTTGTTTCTAAGGACACTTGAATTGCTTTTCGACAAAAGAGCTGGAGTTATGCAGGTTAGGTGCCAGGTGGCTCTGCAGGGCAGGCTGTGAGTGGAGATGGCAGCATTGCCCCCAAACCAGGGAGCAGAGGCTGCAGGCAGCACTGTGCTGGGGTGGATCTGGCTCGCAGGTGCTGCAGCCAAAGCCTGAACTTGAGACAGTGTTTATCTCTGTGTGTGTGCACTAATTGACTCTTAGTGCTGTGATGCAATTTCATCCACTACTGTGCTCTGGTGGACCATCCATCCTCTTGGGGTTATAAAAAGGTTTAGGAGCTATACTTGATAGAAGCTGTGGATTGTCTCTTCCCCTTCATCTTTTCATCATATTAGGCAAAATCTTTGCAAGTGGATGGATACTGGGGGTCAGTATTTCAATTAGTTTTCCTTACAACGAAAGGATCATGTCCTTCTTGTTAAAAGAGTGAATGGCAAATGCCTCAAGTGTTTGTGTTGTGAAATTGTGACTAACTCAGGAATTCTGAATGTGAAGTTTCGTAACTGGGCATCTAGCTCCTGACATATGTCACCCTGGCTATGGATATCTCCATTATTTTTTTGTAGAACTGAAATGTCAGGGTTGTTTTGAAGTTGGCTGAGGTGATCTTTTGGCTTTCTGGCTAACAGAACACACGTACTTGAAAAACAGAGTTCATAGAGCATCCAGGGGAGCCAGTACAACCCAGGAGGCATCACATCCGTGTGCTCCTGGTCATGTTAACCCTGGTTATACACCAATTGCAGGGTTTTCAAAGCTGTAATTTTCAAGATGGAATAACTCCTGTTGTTGCTGTCCAAATGGAAGATGATGGCAGTGTATTCACTAAAGTCTTGGTGAGGATTCCTGTGAATGTAATTGTACTCAAACAGGGATTCAAGTTGATACCAAGTCTGTTTACATTGTGTTGATTGTATAGTGAAGAAAGCTTACTGTGGCTAATAGGTCAGACTAGGGTGTGGTGAGTTCCTGAAAGTTATAAGGAGACTTAAATGAAGTTATGGAGTTCCTCAATCCATAACTACTTTTGTATATCCGTATCGAGTATTTATTTGTGTCTTTTTGTTTTATCTTGGTATTTTGTGGTGTTACTCTTCTTAGTCATGCTGCAGTTTTTTTTTCTTTCTGTGATAGGTTTGAGAATGTTCCTTCCTTCCTTATATGTTGAATCAGGTTGTTGATGTATACCATTCACTATTATTATATTTGCTGGCTTGTATTTAATAAATAAAATGAATGGTGAGGTGTTGCTATGGGCACTAATACATAAGCATTAGAGTTGGGACACCAAGTGTTGTGTCTATTTTTGTGTGTGACAGAGACCTTTTTTTCCTTGTTGCAGTTCTCATTAGGACTGAATTTTGTGGTAGATGTGATTTTTCATGTCAGCTGTTAGAGCTCTGCAGATTTTTGTTGTTGTTTTTTAGTTTCCACGTTTTCAGAATAGAAGAGGTATTGATCTTTCAAAAAACTGAACATCAGATTTTACCAGACAGTCCATACATTTCTGTCTTATAAGTCCTGGATTTATCAGTGTTTATCAGTGTTTTATTTTTAGGATGTTTTATTCCGTAACGTGCTTCTTAGTTTGAAAGAAATCAATATATTAATTAGCCTTAAAATATAATACACTGAGTTTCACCCCGTATCAGTTTGTTTGTGTAGTATACTTCCATGCAGAATCATTTAATGGAAAAACATTTGCTATATATATATATGTCTAAGGGGGAGAAGTTAGGAATTCAATCTTTAAGGGCAAGGAATGTACTGGAAGAGGGAAGTGTTAAGGTTTTCTATTACCTTAGCTTTTTTTATAATTATTTTTGGTTTTTTACTTGTGATTTAGTTTTTTTTCTCCTATTTTGAAGTAGAAAGAATTGTTATTTTCTGAGAGATCTGAGGAAGGAATTCTTTTTCAAAGACATTGATATCAAGTTGCAGTGAGATAGCAGTTTGTGATCCAGTTCTTTTAAATTCCTTTGAAGATTCCAGTGAGATGGACTCAAATGTTTAATCACTACAGTTTTATGCATTTATTTGAAAGGTTGAGCCTACAAAATACTGCATATATGTTTCTTGGCATTATTATTTCCCAAAAGTTTCTGGAGTACCTATGAATGCTATTATACAGCTTTTGACTTTGGCCTGGATTTTTGCCTTCCTTTGGACTGGTGGCATGAGGCTCATTTAGAATCTATTTGCAGGCCTGTAAGTATTTTCTGAGACTAGCAAAAAATTCCTTGTTTCAGACATTCATATTGACTTAAACCATCAGATAGTTTGAGCAGGGGTGTAAGGATCCTTGCATCCTGTGTGAGAACACTTCTCACTTTCATAATGCTAGAACGGGATATACAAGTGTTGGAGCTGTAGCAATGAAAGTGATTTTTTTTTCCCCCCCTATGCGAAATAAAAGTATGTTTTTCTCTCATTTCATCTTTGAGTTGTAGTTCAGTGCCTTTCCTGTTGATTTGTTCACAAACTGGATGTGTCTCTCTGAAGGAATACACTGCTGATAGGTGCTCTAGACAGCTGAACCAACTATATGGAGCCACTGCAATTGTTTTTGCTTGGTTGTAGTTCTGTTTCTCCTATTAAAGCATTAACCTGCTCTGTAAGTAGTGATGAATGTAGAAATAGAACTTTAAATACCAATAAATTAGTACTAGTGTTATAAAACATAAGCATAGTTTTTACATGTATGTTCCTTTGACCTGGAGGGTTTTACTCCTTAAAAAAACTAAAACCAAAATAATACACACATAAAAACTTCAAAAAGAAGTAAAACCCAAATCCACCCCCTGCCCCCAATAGAAAAACCAACAAAACAACCCCCAAGCATGGAGAAAATACCCACATTCACACCAACATGAACTCCTGACAGGGCAAACATTCAAACTGCAGCAAATACAAATTGGTTATATTCAAACTGTGGTTCTGTTTTTCTCCATTTCTGCTCTCTGAGGATATAATTGCAGTGACTAAGGCAAAATGGATGATGCTGAGGCACAGTGAATTGCACTGAGCAGTGTTCTTCCTTTGGATGCAGGTCCAGGCACTGCTGCTCCACAGTGCTCTGGGAAAGCAGAGAGAACTTGGGGAAAACTTACTGCAAATTAAGGCATGGAAAGCCAGACAAATCAGTGACAGATGAACATTTAGACAATATTTTAACTGTTTTTTTGAGAAGTTTGTTTAATGAGTCTGACGAGTACCTTGAGTTTCTGTGCCTTTCCCAGCACTGCTGGCCGATGGATCCTGCCCTTGTTAGGGGCAGGTGAGGCTGGGCCGTGCCCCCTCCCGCTGTGGGTTTGGGTGACAGAGCTGCCCAGCCTCCCTGAGACACTCCCCGCTGCTGAGCCACTCGAGGCATCTCTGGAGCAGCTGAAACTGTGTGGGTGCAGTAAGCACAGGCTGCAGCCCAGGGGCACTGCCCATCTCCGGGGAGCACTGTCCCAGGCCCTGCCAGCTCTGGGCACAGGGACACAGAGCCAAGGGAGGTGTAGGCTGGCCCTGCCCAGCTTTGGAGGGTTAAAGAGGAGACTTCTGTCTGGCACTGTTAGTAAGAGCAGTGGGAGGGAGTGCATCAAGGAAAAGGTTTGAAAGTAATTTGAGATTTCAGTGTATAGCTCTGCATTGCTTTTCCTTTTTTTCTACAGTTAAATGTTATTTTCAGGAAGTTTAGTTGGTTTGGGTTTTTTTGTGGGGGGGCTTTTATTTTGGTGTGGTTTTGTTTTTATTATTTCAATTAAAACTGAAAACATCAAACTCTTTTGTGGGGGGAGAATTTTCATAATAGTCTTGGAGTGTTAGGTACCTGTGATGAAGGCAATAATAATTAAATATTGCTAATGGGAAAACTCATAAATTGTGAATCCTTGATTATACTAGATATTCCAGAACAGACCAAGTGAAATAAGGTATTAAAGATAACAGTCTGAACAGAGCTTGATCCTACACTGAGCTGGTGTGTAATATTAAAATCCGTAGTAGACTACTCAGAGCAGGGAGTGGAGGTGAACACAATCCTACATTTGAGAGGACTCTGGCTGTGTGGTCACTGTGCCGTGATTACTGTGGAACAGAAGTTTCCTGTTGTATAAGGGGACACAGCATTAAGTATTTGATTAGCTGAGATCATGTGTCACCTAAATGTTCATCAAGGGCATGTTCATATTATGCTTGCACACTTGTGTGAGTTTGAGTGAATTGATAGGTAGACATAAAACAGGTAAATTTAGAGCTTTTTTGAGTTTTTCCTACCTGCTTAAGAATTGAAATGGCCAATTTTTAGGCATTTACAGGGCTTAAGCTGGATCTGATGAGTAGCCTAGCACATCTGATGCCAGAAGCATGTCATGAATTTCTTCCACTGCCTTAATGTCTTTGTCGTCATTGTAATGGGTTGTGTCTTATTCCCAAAAGTGCTATTGGCACAGTGCTGGCCTGTGTAACCATAGAGCCCCTGAAATGAGATTGGAATGCTGGCTTTCCCATTCTTTCTAGATGGTTATGGAATGAAACAGTTACAGGTAGGTGCAGGTTTTTCTGAGAAGCAGGAACGTTCTTGCAAATGCCAACAGCTTCCACCTGTAATGGAGCTACGTTTTGATTGTTTGGTAGAAACGTGGTCAAGTGCTTGACAACTTCCTATATTCTTGCAGTGAACTGGGCTCCTGACAGACCTTTCCAAGTGCTGAAACCTTTCAGCAGATGGCAGTTTAGAAAGAAAAATAGTGTGTTGTGTAGGCAGCATGGAACTCACGCAACACTTGGATTTCCTTTTTTAAAGGATAGTTTGGGAACCAGAATTCTTCTCTAATACAATAATAGGACAGTATCTGCTCAGAGACATAACTGGTGTGATTACCTGTGAGTTGTTAGAAAGAATAAACAAGGAAAACAAGGGGAAAAAACCAAAGTACAAAACCATAGTTAAGGCTAAAAGCATGAAGTTGTTCTGCAATCATAAATCCTCATTTTTGTCCTGATTATGCATTTTCACTTTGATGAAGATTATAGAGGGGCATATTCCTAAATCTAGACTAATGACTGAGAGTGTCTTAAATTTCGAGTGACCAAAAAAGGATGTGTTAAAAGTTTCTTCAGTGAAGTGTAGAAATGCTTTAATGGTGACCACTTGGGAACCAGAAGAACCATTTGAAAACCTTGCCTGTGACTGCATATATTTTGTGATGTGTTAAAGTGGGAACACCTGTTACAAAGAAGTCTGCCTCAAGTTTAATTTTTAATTTTTTATTTTTTGTTTTGCCAAAAAAAGATTTCTACTTGCTAAATGGGACTTGAGGCATTTGCCTTTCATTTAATAGGATTTCATGGTACGGTCAGGATTTGAGTAAATTAGATTGACGGAAGACTTCTTTATATTCATTTTTTTAAAAAGCTCCTTTTCCATTCTGATTTCTACAGTATCTGTATAAGTAAGTGTCTTGCGAAGGTACCAGTTTTGGACTTACAGTTTAATTGTACAGCATCATTAAACCAGCTGAAACCAATACTCAGGGCTGTGACCAGTTCAGGGATTGATTTAAGAAAGTTTTTATGACATGGAAAATATTTTTCAAGTAGAAGAGTTACAGAAGCCATATCGTTCAATATGTAAGTTTTATTCAGTCTTTGAAGTTCATCTAGCAATCATGCAGATTCCGACATCGTTTGCAAGTAATTTCCATAGGATTATGAAATGTCTCCTCATGACCTATTCAGATTTGTGTTGAAATATTTATTCCTTGTTTGAAACAAGTTTGTTACTGTAGGGCAGACAGAACATGTTACACAAGTGAAGTGAGCTGTAACACGAATTGATAGCTTTGATGCCAGCCTTTGTAGTTGATGGATGTGTATTTATTTTGGCAGGGATGTTGCCTCAGATATGGCCCGTGCTCCGTCCCGCGGTGTCGCCGTGGGGCGCTCCCAGCCCGGCACGGCCCCGTTGGTGCGGCACGGCCCCATTTGTGCGGCAGAGCTCTCGGGCACGGCTCTGGGGCACGGCTCTGGGGCACGGCTCTGGGGCACGGC
>VZTB01015213.1:864194-911135 GCA_013397245.1 Thryothorus ludovicianus | reverse complement strand
CGCGGGCACGGCTCTCGGGCACACGCCCCGTTGGTGCACGGCTCGCGGGCACGGCTCTCGGGCACGGCTCTCGGGCACGGCTCTCGGGCACGGCTCTCGCTGGGGCAGCACCTGGGAGCGGGAGGCGAGGGATGCCTGAGCTGGCACTTGTGCTGCAAGAGCTCAACATCAAACGGTGGCTGCATTTCATCTGAAATCAACCACTTGCATCTCTAGAGGGATTTTGCATAAGTGCAAACTAAGGATTATTTATCGTTATTGCCTTTTTCATCTTCATGCTATTTTAAAGTAATCAGAATAACCTTTGAAGTTAGGGGAGGTGCTGTTTTCCCCATTATATAACTAGCTAACATAAAGCACTAAGAAACAAAGTAACCTACCTAAGATCGGGCTGTTCTGTGTCAGAGCCAGAAACACAATCTGAGTTTCTCTTTGTTTTATATTTCAAATTTTGGAATTTTTTTTTTCCTTTATGAAAAGAAAATTTACACATATCTAATGCACACTTGTGTGCCTTCATACAAGATGCAGTTTTCTGTTTGAAGGGGGTCACTCCAGCTGGTGCCTTGGAAACAGAAGCTGTGTGACACAGCAGACTATTGATTTTGCTGGGGTCCTGGTGAGGTTAAAGCCTTTCTCCTCTCTGGGCCTCTCACCCTGTCAGCTCCTGCCCTGCCACTCATGGGCTTTGTCAGGTTCCACACCCTTTTCTGTCCCTTATTTCCTTCTGCTCGAGGATGTCCCCAGATAGCTGCATCTGGGATCTGTGAAGGATCTTTGAGAGAGGTTCTTCCTGGAAATACCTGGTAAGACCAACCCAGTACGATGTTAGAGCATGAAGAAATGTGATCATTATTTTCATCTTAAAATTACGGAAGGCTTCTAAAATATTTTTGAAGTCCTAGAAAAAGCATTTGCTATAGTTAGAAATTATATGGCCGTGTAGAGAAGATGATTGGGGAAAACAATACAGGAGGTAGGATTAATGGGAAAGTGGGATGTGTACATTCATATTACTCTCTCCTTCTAAACCATGATAGCAAGAGCTAGAGCAGATGTGTGTACCTTTTGGAATACTACAGGCATTGTCTGAATTTGCATTAGCCAGACAAGCACAGTCTTTTACTATCAGCAAATGTTTCTGAAATATCAGACAGGTTTAACTCACAGCTCTGTAGTGTAGGCCTTCAAATTTAAAGTCACAAAACTTGTTATGTACAAGAGTGTACGCTATACAGAGTTGTACTAGAAGTATAGAAATATGTTCTTGAATGAAAGAGAGTAGGAAAAGTTTTAGTACTAAAATACTTGCTGCACTTGAGGATTACACTTGAGGATTACAATATTAAGCTGATTTAGGGTATTACCTCTGAAATACTAGGATATAAACCAAACGTGTAATGAAAGGTTTTGTCAGAACTCGGTCTTACTCTGTTTGTATTGATCTTGGGCTTCTACTTGAAACAGATTGGCTGCCTAAAATTGTGCTATAATTCAGATTTCATTGCACGCTTAGGGAAATGTTTTGGAATAAACACCCAGTACAATCATGTCCTTTAAATCAGTTCATTCTTCGTTGCCTTTTGACAAGGGAAAGGCCTATTCCTAAAAGTCAGTGCGAGGTGTGCAGCTCTCATGGCAGGGCCTGAGTGCTCTGTGTTCCTGCCCACGTGGGAGCAGCTCTGCCGTGGCTGTGAGCAGAGGCACTGCCACTCCCTCAGGTGTGCCCAAGGGAGCTGCTGGGACAGGCCCAGACATCCCACACTGCCTGGGCTTGGCTCGCCTTCCCACCGAGGGGATGGCTGCCAAAGGGAGCCCGGCTTTCTCTGGGAGCAGGGCGAGTGTGACTGGCTGCTAGACAGCATTCCTGGCCTTCAGCACTCCTGAAGACATGAAAAATGCAGCACATGGCATCAGAGCTGCCTTTTCTGAAGGATCTGAGGAGTTGGTTATTGGCTCACCCTTATAAAAACAGGAGTTTCAGTGTTTTGATGTAATTTTTTGGGCTCTATTTTTAGTGCCTGGGAACATTACAGACATGGAATATGTAGCTATTGAGCCTGTTGGAGTTAAAATAACTTCAAATATCTTTAAAGAGGTTTTCTGAAGCACTGATTTTTTTTTTTTTTTTCCATTGCAGCACATGTAGTTTTTGATCCAGTGCATTACAGAGGCTGGAAGTGTGCCATTATGTTAAAGCTGGTGTTACTGTTTGGTTTGATAAGCAGGAAGTCCTTTTGGTCCAAGATGAATATAAGGGGATAATGTAAATGTTTTAAGCCTTTTTATTAAAAAACATTTTTCTGACTTTTATTTCAATATGGAAGATATCCCCAGTATGTTGTTAAGTGCTCAAATTAGCTTTCTATTTAGCTTGAGGGTAAGGTTGAGGTGTACTCAAAAACAGTTTGACTATAGAGGCAAGATACTTCTTTTATCTCTCTAGTAATCAAATATTTATTGGTATATAGGGAACTTCAGAAAGAATAACCTAATTTTAGTTTTGTGCTAGGATTGCTATTTATTTTACATGCATCGTAATTATAAGGTTCTGTTCAGTAGTGGTAGAAATTATACTGAAGATGCCTCAACTCCCAGAAGAAAAGGCAGAAAGAAAAGTTTTGTTGGGTTTTTATGAACTCATTAATTTCTTCTGCACACATGTGACAAGCTGCTAATTCACCTCTCTGTATCTAGTCATCAAGGAAAGAGCAGTTAGGGATTTCATAACCCACTCTCCTGCCAGAGGCATTACCACTCATGCTTCAGTTTTGAATTTCATGTATCACTGCAACCTTCAACATTCCAAATGAACAAAAAAGACCAATCTGAACGCCCCAGCCTGGCTCCAGATTGGGTGCTTGGTGGCAGCCAGTACACCAGAGAAGGGCAGAGGAGGGGAGTTCTGTTGAAGGGATTCTGTCTCTGGGAGTGCCTGGCTGCAGGGACAGCGAGAGAATCCTCCTTTTGGAGACAAAGCTCAAATCCAGATTGCGTTTTCCAGCAGCAGATTTTTGAAGAGAGATCTGCCCGCTGAAACTCTGCCATCACGATGACTGGCTTCTAGCTATAGCAGGATTCCTCTCAGCACATGATGGGAAATAAATTTTACAGCCCAATCTGTATGATGTTCTGAGGCATTCGCTGAGGAGGCAGATGGGATCTGTGATGCATGAGTGCCAGGTTTTGATGTTACTGCAAGTCTCATGAGGGACTGGTGCTTTCTGACAATGCACGTTCCACACAGTGATACGATCATGTGAAAAGTGCATTAACATTGTAGCTCTCCTGATGTGGAGAAAAATATGAAAAAATGTGTCATAAAAGGCACTTTATGACAGCAGTATATGAAGTTTTATATAAAAGGTTAAAATCAATCAAATATAATGATGCTGAGTGCAAAGTGGAAACATATTGGTGACTGCTTAATTTTTTTTCTTCAAACACTGGAATGATTGGAAGCAAGTGCAAATTATCTGTTTCATCTAAGCCAATAGACTAGAAACCAGAGACTTGCTGTTAAGTCCAGGGAAAACATCCATTTTCAGTTATGAAAGAAAACTGCCTTAGGGTTATGGATTGGCAGGACTATTCTGTTAAAGAATGTTGCACCATCTCCCACAAAAAATGCAGTTCCCATTTTGTTTTCCATCTGCGTGTGCATCGTGCCTCCATCCTCTTCCATAGAAGTTATCTTGCTAACTTCATTGTGCCTTCAAATGCCTCCAAAAATTCTATGTCAAAGACTGATTCCTTGCCTTAACTTTGCTTTAAGTATTGAAGATCGTTATGTTGGTAATATTTTGTAGTCCTACTACAAAATTTGGACATGGATCTCAATTTTATTAATAATTTATCAAATGTTTACAGAAGGATGCAACCTTACCTTTTATATGTGGTTCATAAAACAGAATCATGGTAATAGTTCTTTTAAAACATGCACCTGTAAAAGCTTAGGTCAGCAGCAGAAGTTGTTAGCAAATGCTATTTTTTCCTTTCATCATTCCCAAGCTATACATAGATTTAACAGAAAATTTGGAGCAGCTCCTGCTGGAGTTCATTGTAAATGTCTGTAGACCATAATTTAAAGGTATTCCATCCTTGTAGCTCCAGCTTAACTAAAACTATAGGTTTAAATGCTTTTAATTAAATCAGTGTAGATAGGATTCTTGTTTTCATTATATGATAATCTGACCTATATCCTTGGTATTTGAAGGCTACTGACATTTTTTTTTGTTTAAATTCTCTACTTATTTTTTTTCCTTGCATGTTTTGTTCCCTGCACTGAATCCATTTAGGGTTTGCATAAAGTAATTTGGGTTGTTCTGGCCTAGTGTTTATATCAGAGGCTTTCTTGTCATTTGTTGTCATGTGGTGAAGACTGTACTTTCTTGCTGCAGGACAGTGGATCAGGAATGAAGCAGTGGTCACTTGGTCAGAAAGAAATGTTGATTACTGACCAGAAAGGAGGAAAGGAAAAAAGACCTTATGAGGTGTTTTGGTTTGGTTGGAATGTGCTGCTAGAATGCAGTAAGGGATGCATGTTTTACTAGTTGTGGAGAAGAAGCTTTGTGTAGACAAAACAGATAAACAGATTATGATGGAGGTCTGTGGGCCCTTGGAAAAGATTGCTAACTTTATGTTTTTTCAAAGGACTGAGATTTTTTTGCTGTCATGAAAATCATGCAGGGCTTCTGTGAAAAGAAATGTGACTTTAAAAGCAAGTTGAGTTAAATACACTTGAAAGGCCTCTTTGTGATCTGCAGAGCATCTTTGCAGTTGTCTGCAGCTGAAGGCCACGTTGGCCCCTGACTGCAGCCTTCCCTCACGCTGGTGACAGCTCCCAAAACTTTCCCTTTTCCTTCTGATCTCACCCTCCCTATCACTGAGATTCCTTAATGGAGGAGCAGCTTCTGCACCAGATTGGCTGTGAACATATTGAATCTATCACATCAAAGAAATAGTTGTAGGATGGCGTGAAGACTCTGCTTCTTTTTCAAGTGATCTGTATGGGCAGATCTTTTGAATCCCTGTGTAATTTTCCTGACTTTGATCAGCATCCATACAGCTGTAGTTGTTTTGAAGAATCAGATGTTACTGTTGTGCTGTGAAGGTTAGAGGATGGTGTTCTCCTTATTTGTTCAAGACTAATGTTGCTACTTATGTATGATATAGCAAATTAAATAAATGTTAATATTTTGGTACCAATCAGCTTTAAGATCACTTGGCTTTCGATACACAGCTACCAGAAACTCTGTGGGAACATAGGTAATTACTTTTAAAACTGATTTTGATTATATAGAATAATTGTATGTTGGTCTAAAATGTTTTTATACAATGCTTCTCTAAACTTAAACACACACATATATTTTGTAGAATTATTTACTACTGTGTGGCAGATACACAGCTGTGAGTCATTTACATGAAGAGCAGGCAGATTTCTGAAAATGGAATGAAAAGCTTTAATAGCAATATAGAGATCTGGTGGAAATCTATGTGCAAATATCCTTTATTATATGATCACCACCACGTGAATACATAACATTGAAACAACATTCCAAAGCCCAAGGTTTCATATTCAGGTATTAGAAGGAAACAGTGTCATTGCTCGCACAGTTTCAAGGCCATATCCATTTGTGTGTTTGTGTTGGGCTACAGCTTTTAATTACACAATCAAATTTTTCCCCTTGGGATTCCTAGTTTTTCAACTTGATTAACACTTAGTGCCTTTTCTCACGGCTGTCTTAGGATGTCTGATCATAACAGTGACCTCTCTGGTGTCCCAGGGGGCTCTCTGGCCATTGCAGTGTGACACCTTTGGTGTAGGGATAGAGGGATGTTTTCTGGACAGCTTTCAGCTGCTGTGGGGAGGAGACTGTCCTTCCTTCTCCTCATTTGCCATTCCATTTGCTTCAAACCCTCTCATTTCAGTAATTGGGCAAACAGTGTGTTGAAGGGTGAACTAGGAAATACGGGAACTCCTGGGTTCCTCATCCAGGCTGGAATATTTTACCTCCAAGAGCACAGATGTGAGTGCTTGAACTGACACCATGACATTGGCAGTGGTGAGTTAGTTGGTGCTTTATCCAGAGCAGCCTCCTGTCTGCAGGTCTCACAGCAAGATAGAAGAATGGTGCATCCCCTTTCTGGCTCCCAGGAAGGAGTTCTGTGTGTTTACAGACTCTTTTGCCATTGCCTGTTGTTACCTGGCTTTGTCCCAGTTTTCTCTGATTTCTCACAGCCGCCTTTGGTCATAGGATAAATGCTAATTTTGGAGTATGGAAACAGGAAGCCTACAAAAGAGGCTTTAATTTTTGAAAGTTAAATTAGAAATAAAAAGCTTTTTCAAGCATAGGTGCAGATTGGAATACTTTTGCATTAATTAATATTACAAGCTTATGTTTATAGTGGAAAAGTTACTTTGAATAAAAACCATTGTTCTTCCCAATGCCATTAGCACTGGCAGTGTTCCTCATTCTGTGTCATTCCTGGGGAAGGTTAGGAAGGCAGCAGTTTGACAACTTCCATGTGCAGCAGTATGGAAGCTTAATCCAAAAACCTTAATTCATCAAAGATCTTGTGTAAGCGCTTGGAAATGGTTATGGCAGTAATGCCTGAGAAAAGGGAGAGAAATGCTTGCTGTGGTAGAAGTGGCTGCAGGGAGTGTCCCAAGTGCAGGGCTGGGTTCAGCCAGTGACTCACTTCCAGCTGAATGCTAGAAGCATTCCTCTTCACGGTTTGCTCTGAAATACATTCCCAATTATTTGTGTGTACCTTCTCCTTACACAGGAGCTGTTGTACTTGTGTTTTTGGAACTTGAAAAAAAGCCTTTATTGATGATGAGGTCAGGACACTTCTGGGAACGGTGGCTTGTTGGTTACCAGCTGCTCCCCAGCCAGAAGGAGGTTGTCCTTCTGTTTTAATAAGTTGTGCTTTGTTTCTTTTGCTTACTAAAAAAAAAAAAAAAATTTACACTGTTTGCTGTGATATTTCTTTGTGATGGGATTGGTAGACTTGAGTAAACTACTGACTACTATCAGAATTACTGGCAAAATATTTCAAGACAGAAGTGTGTACATCCACAGGGCATCTTTGCACTGCTGCTCGTAGAGTCATTAGACTTGTGGGCAGTGCTCCCCTTCCCATTTAAGTGGATTAAGAAATGGGCTTTTAAGCTTGTTTGGGCCTTACAGCAGTTTCCCATTGGTTTTAATTTTCTGTTGTGGCACATTTTGTTGTAGATCAGGGAGTCTAAGCTGAAGTTGGAAATAAAAGCCTTGCTTACAAATAGCAGTGAAACAAGCTCCTTCACTAGTCTTCCTTTCAGTTACTGTAACATAAATCAGAAGAAGCTCTGACAAGATCTTCTGTGCACAACTGTAGGTAGAATTTAGCTCAGCAGCCAACTCCTTAATCATTGGATTTTCTAGAGTCTGCAGCTAATTCTGCTTTTTATGATATTGTATTTTTTTTTTTTTTGGTACATTTTCGTACATTGGTTTGGGAATAATACTTAGATACTAGCACTCCCAATCTGAGATTTGAAAACTGTTTTTAAATCAGTTGGTACTTGTCACTAAGTAACTGAATATTGGTAATGATTCCAAAGTTTCAAATGAGATTGTTGAGCGGTTGTTAGGCATGTTTAAAGTCAGTTTGTACAATGACATGGTGAAAAACACTGTAGGCATGTGTCTGGCCCTCCCAAATAAACTTGAAAGCAGAGTCCACTGATTTGAGGGAGGGGCTGTCAACAGCAGAAGACCAACCAAATCTTCAGAAAAATGTAATATCAAATTACAGCTTTCATAATGAATGTCCTAATCACGATAAGTCGTGGTTGTTTTGGCCCAGACTGTAAGTTCATGGATGAAAGTATGAAAAGAAACTTCTACATGTGTACATTTTGCATCCTTATTTTAAAAGTGCCTTGCTTAAAGGTTAGTGATTACTTTTATTGACCTACACTGATGTGTCTTTTGATGAGTTAGTTCAAACACATATCCAGATAATACGAAGAGAAATACGACTCTTGTGCGTCTGTATATAAAAAACTTGTATTAATTACTTAGAAATAGATAAAAGAGCAAAAGTGAACCTCTGCATATGCCTTGAGAGGTCTTATATGGTCCTTAGCTCAGCGTTTAAAGGTGAGTATGGTGTAAAAGACTAAAGATTAAATATATCCACAGAAGGATTAATTAAATTAGTTACTAAGAGCTTTGTTAAGTTTTGGAGAGTTTTAAAATGGGTTGATAAGTGACATATCCTTTTTGTTCTATTTAAGAAAGACTGAAAATCTGGCAACATCCAAAGTTATTGTTTTACAAAGCAGATATGCAGGGTTGATAGAAATAACACTTTTGAGGGGGAGGGAGGGATTGGAGCTGTCTGGGCCTTTTGTCATTGAGGGGGTTTTATGTTTTCCTTTTGGTGTAGATTAACAAGCAGAAGATAGTAAAGTTGTCCTTGCTGGGAAATGTCTGGCTGTCACACACAGGATTTTACTCACTCGTGCTGTTTTGAGCTGCATGTTATCATGCTATTGAGATGCACACTTACCCTTACTAAGAAATTTGTATTTATTCTTAAATTTATAAATATTGCTCATCACCCTAACAGTAGTAACTTGCACTGTGGGACTGATTTGGCTGTTGGAATGTTGACAGTGTTATTTTAAAATATTTGTAAGAATTGAAAATCAATTCATAATAAGCCAGAAAAATCCTTATAAAACAACTCTACTTAAAAAAAAATTACAGCATTCTTTCCTCTTGAAGGCCAGGGAGGGCTGTGAGGTTACCTGGTGGCTGCACAGCTACCCACTAAAGAGAAAAAAACCCCAGAGGGGATGGTCCTCAGGGAAGGAGACAGAAATTATCCTTTTTCTCTCTGTGTTTTTCAGCTGCTGATGGGAGTAAAATGTTATCTTGAGGTTTTGTGGTGTCTGTTCAGGCTGCAGAGTGTCACCATTCACAGGTTTCTGAGGCGAGCGTGCCAAGGCAGCCAGAGCTGTGGGGGAATGTGTCTCTCAGGATGCCCTTGAACAGCAAAATCCCATTCCAGGGCAGAGGAGGGTCCTCCTGGTGCAGGCATGGTGTTAAGCCTTTGATTATAGAGAAAAGTAAAGAAGAGCAATCAAACTCAGGCATCAGATATCATTTGGCAGATCGTGGTGGGAATGATTGCTGGTTATTTGGTGAGGAGAAGGAAATGGCTGCGCCCTAGTTGTGCATTCAAGGAAAATACAGCTGGGATTATAACCAAAGGGACAGCCTCTCAGAAACCTGCTACTCCTTAGTGCATGCTAGGCACTGTCGAACTGATGCAAAACCCGCCACATTATAACCCAATAAAATGTAAATTCCATTCATAAAAATGTGGAAGTCAAAACTACAATTTCCCTGCCAGCAGTTACTCATCTGCTGACACTTGTGTCATGTTTCATATAGCTTTGTATGATGTAACAGTTTCCTCTGGGATTTTGTGGGTTTCAATATATGTGTATGTCTAAGTTTTGAATTCGTAATTTAGGTGACAATTGTAATGTGTATATTTTAATCTCCAAACTGTGGAAGTCACAGTTTATATTCCACAATAGTGTTCTATGGCAATAACTTATTTCGTAGTGAAGATTATCACCAAAACCAGTAGTGATGGTGTTTCTTTTGACAGAACAAATTTAAATTTAATGATATTGTGATTACAACAAGCTCTCTTTTAAAGGGAATATCAGATATGAGCTACATGTTAGGTTTGATAGGTGATTTTTCACATACTTCTGTTACAGCTGAAATTCTCTCTGGCATTCTGTTTTACCAGCTTTTCATTATTTCCCCTTACCATTATGGTTATGTAAAAATGACAGTTTTGTCTTTTAAATTTGATTTTCTTTCTTACCTAGTTCTCTTTTGTCTGTCCATACTGGGAATTTGAAGCAGTGAATCATGTTGAATTTCTTTTAAATGCAATTCAAGAAAAGTAACTTTGTTAGTTTATTCAGCTTATACAGACTAGGATAAATTGTATTTCAGTCTCACCTAAAAGTTTATCCAATGTTTAAGTCTTGTGTGCATTTTATATTTTGTGGTTTTAACATAGTTAGATCTCATTACAGTCTTTTAAGGAGTACTCTTTGCAGTATATAAGACATGTTTAAACAGTTCCCAAACTTGGTTTTGAAGCCAAAATAAATGAGGTCTTGTAGCACCACATTCCAGTGATTCTGACATCAGAAGAGTATCTGCACTAATAATTTTTTGTATTAAAGTGGCTGGATTTTTATATGCCTGCAAGGAGCAAGACTGGAGTCTGACATGGAGAAGCATTTCAAGGCACTAACAAATGTTTTCATGAAATCTTTTTTCTCTCTGGGAAAGTAAAAAGCCCAACCAAGAAAATCTGAAAAAGCAAGATAATGATTTTGACAAAAAGTCAAATGCTATTTTACAACAGACTCAATAAAACTAGTTTTATTTAATTTTGTTTAGTGTTTTGTTTTTATTTCAGGTTTTCTGCTTCAGTCTGTAGAGATACTTCTTTTTTTTGTATTAAGAAGAATTATGCCAAAAATTATCTGAGCACTGACACAAAACAAATTAAACCCCCGAAGTATCTTGAAATATTAAGTGGATTTATGTATGTTTTAGGTATTTGAGTGTAAAACATTCAATTTTCATCTTATTTGCAGCCCAATTTGTTGCAAATATCATGAGATTTTTGATGACATGGTGAAAACAACAAAAAACCTTGTAAAGGTGGCAAATCTGATTCATACCAGGAAGCTGGATTAAGGCTCAGATAACAGATGAGGACTGCATCAGCTTGGTGTTGTATGGCTGTGCTGAACTTTGCCAGATAGAAAGAAGAATCACTTTGCTGTCAGTGCCTCTCGCTGCAGGGCAAGGACAGACAGGGAAGAGCTGCCAGTGAATGTGTGCCCAGCTGCTTCTGGGCTGGTTGGCTCTTTTGCCATCCCTGGATTTTGAGAGGAAAAGGAGTTTAATGGGATGTTTGACAATCCAGAGTATATTTTTCTTCTCATTGTTGTAATAACAATTACAAGTTTTATAGTGTTGATTTTTTCAAATTCAGAATTTAAGAGTCCTCATCTTGTTTGCTTTCAGATTCTTCTCATTCGTTTCATCGAGATGAGACCATCGTTATTGCCCTGGCATCTGTGTCTGTACTGGCTGTTCTGATAGCTGCTCTGTTCTTTGGATACAGGATGCTTGCAGGTAGGGATTGACCATCTTTTTGGCTTTGTTTTTTTTCAACTGTTCATTTGAGTGTTGCTCATAGTTATGCATAGGTCTTCCATCCTCCCCAGTCCCTGTTTTACACTGTACAAAATGCTGCTCCCCTTTCTCCTCTCTGACATTTTTTGGTGATATACCTTTCATAAGTTTGGAGAGAGTTATGACTTCTCTGATCTGGCATTTTGGGACCCATTTTTCTTCCACAAATCCTCTGCTCAGCACAGCTTAAGTGAGGTGGTGAACATGCTTTTATAGTTATTGCCAATGACTGAATTATCAAAATAGTTGTGTAGCAGATACCTGTAGTTTGTAGCTTATCAGCACCTTCACTGCTCATTTTGAGGACTTTGAGAAGATTTTACAGGACTCCTTTTTACTTGTTGCATCCTTGCCTACAGTATGTAATTCTGCCAGGTCCCAGGTAAGTTGTATTTTTTTCACTTGGAGCATGTCCAGGAAGGAAACTGGCTGATTTCCTCCTCACCCTCTTCCCCAGGAGATCGTAAACAAGGTTTGCACAGTATGAACATGATGGAGGCAGCAACATCAGAGCCCTCGTTGGATCTGGATAATCTAAAGTTGTTAGAGGTAAATATTCAACTCAGTTATTAATTTTCATTTTTATTCAATATAATGCTTGTAGTCATATCCTACGTATAGTTACAGAAATGAATGTATCAGTGCTCCTGTAATGTTTTCTTCTAAATCACAGTTTCAAGAAGAAATTAAAATAAAAAAGGGGTTACTGCAGGTACATTTTGTCTAATTTTGTTAGTAATATTGTTGGTATTAGCTGGAATATGCTCTACCTTGAGAACAAAAAAAATAAACACTGGGAGGTAGTAGGGGAAATTAGAGTATGCTATTATTTCAGCATTGCATCAAAAGATCCATCATTTTGCTTGACACTGCATGCTTTTAGTACAGTGGCCTACTGTAGGAATTTGAAATTCGTTAGTAGCACTCTTAGAAAATAGAATGTACTGCAGGTAGGGCAGTATATTTCAGTAGTGGTGCATTTATGTGTAGCCATTCTTCAGTGTGGGGCACTCTCTAGCTCCATGGCAGCTAGATGCCAACCACAACTTTCTGCTCAGCTTGGTGTTAGATGTATCATCACAAAACTGCAAAAATGTTATCCTTCCAGTTGGTATGCTCAATGGAACAGGGGGAATTTTTAAAACCTTTTAGCCAGGAAAAAAGTGAGTAGAATGAGATGCAGAGAGGTGCTTTTCTTCTTTTCCCCAGTAGAAACCCCACCTAGGGAATGCAGATGTGCAGCGTGGGTTGCTCTAGTGGTGACAGCAGAACCAGGAACCCTGGGTGTCTCCTGCCACCAAAAAAGTGCTTGAGGCAGAGCTTACCAGAGTCTAAATGTGTATTGTAGAAGTGTGCAAAGCCCTGGATGAAAGCACTTGTACAGATAATGCAGTCTCGGAGAAAGCAGTGACTCTCCAAGTCTGAAAGTTGGTAGAGAGATCTGCTGTCTTCTGTCCTGCTTCTTGTATCCTAAGGAGCTGACCCTTGCCCTCAGTCACAGGGTGTTGCAGGACAAATGTTTTAGCCAGTGCTTGCCTTTTGACATCTCTGTGGGTAGATTGCATTCCAGGTTTGTACCTTGAACTGACTTGCTGCTGCTTTGCAACCCGGTGATATTAAAGGACTGAGAAACAGAAAATCTCTACATTAAATAATACTTTATTTTTGAAAACTTTCCTGTAAGACAATTTTATCATCTTTTGAAACATTACTTATGTTATCCCTTCTGTTTTCTCTTCCTTCCCCATTTGTAAGTATTTAAAAAGTGACAAAAATGGCTCATGAAGTCCTTGTAGATTCATGTATGGGTCTTCCTGAAAATTATTTTTATGTTTCTAAATTCTTACGTAGTTGGAATTTTTAGAGCTTTAAAAATTAGGGCTCTTCCTGAAGGTGGTACTGCATTTTGCTTTAGAGTAGAGATTGCATCTTTCTTCTGCAGTTACTATGGAGATGTGAAAGGCCATTCTTGAAGACTGTCTAACATAGTGGGGGCTAGAATAAAGATTCACAGGTAGTCAGGAATTAATTACTTCCTTCTGTTAAAATCTGTTTACTTCTTTTGACATCTATTTTGCACTACAAATGCATTTTTTGTTATTACTAACCTGAAAGGTACAGCTTACAAGCTGTCTTAAATCTAAAATGTTTTGCTTAATTAAGTCTGTGATTTCTGGAGTGAAATGAAATTGATTACATAAAAGCTATAAATCTTTAGTAGGCAAAAGTTAATAAGAGAATTAGAAGAACAAAACACGTGTTTTATTGATTCTGTATATAAAAGTACCAAATAGATTATTTATTATATATTTACTGAATATTCAGACTATAAATCAATTTAGTAAGACCTATGTTGGCTTGTACGGATGTTTCCAGCTCAGAATAGCCTTCATGAAAACATTATTATTACAAAATACTCACTGTCTCCACTGTTCTTATAGTATAAGTTAGGATAAAAGTTGGCATACAATTCTTGTAGAGTGAAAACTGAGGTTTTTGTCTTCATCTGTTATTTTGTGAACTAATGTTTCTATTTTTTGCAGCTGATTGGCCGGGGGCGATATGGAGCAGTGTATAAAGGCTCCCTAGATGAACGTCCTGTTGCTGTGAAAGTATTTTCTTTTGCTAACCGTCAGAACTTTGTCAATGAGAGGAACATTTACAGGATTCCACTGATGGAGCACGATAACATCGCCCGCTTCATTGTGGGGGATGAGAGATTCACTGCAGACGGCCGGATGGAATATTTACTGGTGATGGAGTATTACCCCAATGTAAGTGCTTCAAAGAAATCAATTGGATTGGTTAAGAATCCTAAGAATAGCCACGTGAAAAGGATGTACTTTAGGTTTTGGAGGTGCTTCTTGCACAGTAATGTAAAAAAAATCCATATAAATGACAAACTTAATGGACCTTATTGTGGGTTACTGTAATACCCTTTTAGATTTCCTAGTTAGTGCTACCAAATGTAGTCTTACAAATTCATAGTTCTGGAGTATTTGCTCTTGCTTTTGGTGCAAGTCAATTCTGTCCTTATTCAATGAAAGAATTTGAAGAGTTGTTTTTACTTAGAAATAATCTAATAAATTTGAAACTTACTAATATTAAGACATTATCCCTGTCTTATGACCTCACTCAATAGCTGTAAGTAGTGGGTTTTTTTACAGTGAAATGTAATTGATACAAGATTGTTGTCAAACTAGTTTGTGGTACTGTAAATCATGGTGCATTTTTATCCTGTTACCTTCTTTAAAGCTTTCTCTGGCATATATTGACAATGTGGGACATGTCTTAAAAAGGCAGCCTTATTTTCCAGAATCATATCTTGAAATCTCCTCAGCGAACTGAATGCTTGTATTTCTCAAATTCATGGATTAGGGTACTTAATGTTTTTACAGAAACACTTTAAAAATATGCAGTATGAATGTGAATAGCTTTCCTGAAAAATCATAAAATGTATTGGGGTTATATACATGAAAATACAACAAACTATGTTGGGGGATTTTTTTGCCTGTGTATGAGAAAGGATTTTAGTTATTCAGTTAAATAATTTTTTTTAAGAAGCCTTTTGGTTTCAAGTAAGCAAACTCATATATCCTGCAGTGGGTGAAGGGGATGGCTGAAGCCTGATCTTTATGGGGGCAGTAGGACAACAAAAAGGAACAGAACAGTGCTAAGTAGCAGTAAGGATGGCTTGTCTTAGGGGATTTCAGGCTCTGTGTGCATGCTTGTATTGAAAGTTAAATGCACCCCTGTAAATACATACCTGAAACATTTTACACACATCTACACACTATGCAAACTTAAGGCAACAAAGCACAAATATAAAAAAGAGTGTCTTAACTGAAACTTTTAAGTGAGAGCACACTTGATCATGTCAGCTTGTAAGAGAGGCATCTGAGAAGAGATTGCAGAAACGAGAGGTGACCATGGAAAAGGTCAGTTGTGTCCAAACCAGATGGGCAGTGGCAAAGCATGTGATTCTGACAAAACTGGCATATTTTCATGTAATAAAATGAAAGTTAACTAAAATCACATGACTATTGTACTCCTGGGAGGGCATAGCATAACTGTCTTCACAGGTGATCTGGTTTTGCTGTTTTCTTGAATTAAAGGATTTTCAGTTGAAATGTATTGATTGAAAATTTTGTCTTATTGCTTATGTAAATAGGCTCTGTTAATGACCTGATTAAATGTACAGATGAAGCTTATGACATCATATTATCAGATTCCTTTCCAATGTGGTATTAAGAACAGCAAGATTAGTCTAAAATCAATCCACTGGTTGTTTGGAAGTCATTGGAAAAAGTGCACAGCAGGTGTAATTAATGCACAGTGTGATCAGTAATTCAGTGAGCAGATGTTCTGCTGTATGTGGAGTTAACAGCAGAGAAGGAAGCCTGCCGTGGTAGCCCTGCTAGAAGGGAATTGCAGTGTTCAAACTGGAGCCATAAATCTGATTCCAATAAGGGCTAACCAATCCAACATATGCAGGTGAAATATTCCCCATCCAAAACATCATACTCCCTCAGAATACTTTTCTTCCTGAAAATAAGAACACAAACCAGGGCATTTTTATACAGAAAATCGTTCTTGGTGTTACTGTGATGAAAGCAAGACAGATAGGTTTGGCCCAGGTTGTGTTTTTATCCAAACATACCTTCTGACTGAAGGAAATAGGCAAGTAAAAGGAATGATACATGTATTTATCAATCAACATGCTGTTCTGATGAGGCTCTGAGGGGTAGAAGGTCAGTAAGGGAGTCAGCTGTGAGGGATGACATAGCAGGAAATATGTAACAGCCACAGAATTGTCGCTCCAGTAGTCAGACACCCTTGTCCCTTTAGAACAACAGAAAAATTGCTCTAAAACACACATAGAACCTCTGATTGTTAACAATACCAGTTTTATCAAAAGTTACTGTCAGAACAAATATCCCCAATTTAACATATAATTCATGACTGACAAGATATCTTAATTGAAAATATTTCTCTCTCTAAATCTTGACTAAAACTTTTCCTGGTTATCATTTTATCTTCATTAAAAGCATAAAATCACAGCATTCAACTAGCTTAAAAAAAGTCTGGTGGTGGGCAGGCTCTGCAGCAGAAAGATCTTGAAGCTGGTTTAATGCAGTGAATATTTCCCAGTCACATCATGGTAACAGTCCTGTGGCCTCCATTAGAATGGGCTGGAATCTCAACCCACTAAGCCAAGAAAGCAAGCCAAGCTGATGGCATTTGGAGGCTAATAAGAGGGCTAATAAAGCTGTAAACAACAAGGAAGAATGTGAAATTCCTTTGTTTCTAGGTGGATTCGCAGCTTTTTTTATGTATTACAGAACCTATTTGAAGTTCAAATAACAGTATTTTAAACAATGAAAAGCTACTTTGTCAACTTGCACGAGTGACATTCTGTCTGTGTGCTCACTGAGGATGTCACCTATTTAGGGGTTCCTTGTTTTGCACAGACTAAGTCTGAAAAGATGTAAGACTTCCACTCTTCTATTAAGAAGTGTCAAGAACTTGGTTTTAATCTTAGCACCGGATTAAAAAAATGTCGAATACTTTGGTCACTTTAAGTTCTGGTATCTGTGTGCCTCCATCTGAACTGTGCACGCATAACATACTTGAGTGTCAACTCCAAAGGAACTCATACAAAAATTTTATGACCCAAACATTATAGAACTTACTCTGCAATGATATGTATTTAGTTGCATCTGATAAGATGTTACACACTGGTACATCTTTAAGATTACAGACTTAAATAGGCAAAAGCAGGGTTGTTTGTAGTCCTAAAAATATTACTAGCCTACAGAGTTAGGCAGATTGCTTGTACTTTATGCTTGAGGATTTAGTTTGTTTAAACTAAGTATATTATCATTGAAGACTGTACATCAAAGGTGTCACAGTTGGCAGTGTCTGGCTATTGTTTTGGATAGCAGTTTCAGTTTCTAGAATATCTCAATATCATAATTGACACAGTTCCCTCTGGTTTCTTAGAGATTTCCTGACAAATCACTAGAGGATCCCCCATTTTGCACATCTAACTTCACTTTCAAGAAAAGGGGAACATGACATTCTTTTTTTCTATGTTTCTTCAGTGCATGTGGACTCACTCCTATTTGGAATTGCCTTTGGGGTGCTTTTGTTTTGATGCATAAATAATTATAGCAAGAGTTATGAGAGATGTTGAGTATTCTGACATCATATATGGTCTAAAACCCCACTTTTTAGAAACTCAGGCTGTTATGTCTGCAGTTACCTTTATTCTCTTCTGCAATAAGACTTTTATAATTAATATAATTTTTTCTAGAGGCAATCCCTGTTAGTCTGTGATAAAATTTCTACTCCACTTTAGAGAAACTAAATGGCAGCACTGGAATTTAATGAAACTTCAGTCAAATCTTGTGTTTTAAAACATGTGGGTAAACACCTAAGTAGTTGCAGGTTTATACCTTTTAGAAGCAGTGTTTAAAACTGAGTCTCCAAAAGATTTTGAGTTATTCTACTGGACAATGATTTTAATCCATGTTTTTTGTCTTTTTTTCTTTTGGGGTTCTTTTTAGGGTTCTTTGTGCAAATATTTGAGTCTCCACACGAGTGACTGGGTGAGCTCTTGTCGTTTGGCTCACTCCATAACTCGGGGCTTGGCGTACCTGCACACGGAGCTGCCTCGAGGAGGTAAGGCAGGGAAGGGATGCAAAGATCTCCAGTATATTCTTAGTTCTGTCAGGTGGTAGATTCCAGCCTTTCTTCTATGCACTTCCCTATGAGTAGGAAATGATGAATGCAGATTGCTCAGAACTTCTGCTATGTTCCCTCCTGTACAAGCCCGTGCTGTGGGCTCTGTGACCCTTGTGTGAAATTGCTGAGTCCGGGTGGGAGAGCCCCAGGGAGAGGCAGGAGGAGGCAGAGCTGTGCAGTGCTGCTGTACCATGGCAACACATTGCTGAGCACCTGAAACACTGGCTGCCTCTGGCACAGGGCCAACACATGAGCTGGTGTGTCTGTTTTTGCAGTTCAGAAACAAATCTCCAAAGCAAATGTTAGTTTGTGAGCTGTATCCTATAAAAACTAAATCTTCTAAACCCCACTGTAGTTTTATTTATCACGTCTCTGGGTTAGGCCTAGTCTTTGCTGTGTACAAACAATACTGCTGGACTTCTGGTACTTTATATTAGAGTACTGACTGTGACACTGTATTGATTTGGATCTTCCTATCTTTGCGTGCATGCTTCTGCCAATGTTTTGGCAGCTGAAGTATCATAATTATAAAGTAGATTCTGAGATCTCTGATGTATCAGGCTGCAGAATATGGCCTGGCACTGAAATGTTAAGTTTCCAGCAGTAAATAAAAGACTGGTTTCATTATATCTACTTGAAGGTGCTAACGTTTAGAATAAAATTTCCAACTATATATCTTAAATGTTAAGCATGAGCACTAGCAAAGAATGACAACTAAAGATGCTATTAAAAGTGCTGAAAACACCCAAATCAGTATTCCTATGTGCCATTGAAACTGCAGCTATCATGTTACCTTCATCATTTTGAGATGTGCAGACAGGTGTGTCCATTAGCAACCAGAAAATGTGTAAGCTTTCCATCATAAAGGAGAATCAGCCACAGTCTGTGAGTCCTAGGAAGAAATGCATGGAGTAGAATAAATTCTACCGTAAAATGAGTTCTGTACTGCTGGCTGCTTTATGAACAAAATAAATAAAAACTAGGAACAACTGAGATTATTCTTTGGAAAAGATCAGATCTCTTGCAAGATGAACATGTTCAGACTCCCTGGAATAATATTGTCATTGTATCTTCTGAATAATTGCCAATGGTAATTCCAATTGTAATGTAAATAGTCGGTGCCACATTTGACACAGGGGTGTGGAAATGACAGAGAGTGTTTGGAATGGCTGTCAGGGCTGTGGCAGCAGGTCTGTGTTTAAGTATACAATGTCTCCACTACCAAAATCATGCTGAAATATCCCTTGGGAAGAAGACTGTTGGCAAACTTTATATGGCAGTAGCCTAATATATCGTATAGATACAGTCAAACTCTGGATGCCAGGCAGTTTTCTCTAGATAGCTTCCTCTGGAGCTCAGTGTAAAGCAACAAAAATGTTAGCTTTCTAAAAAAGAAATTGATTCTCTATTTATAATAGCTGAGCAGACATAATGAGGTTCTTTCATTTTGCCAAACAGTAGAATTGCTCAAATAGTAACAAGCACTTGCGTGTGTCCAAACAGACCATTACAAACCTGCAATATCCCATCGTGACCTGAACAGCCGCAATGTGCTGGTAAAGAATGATGGAACCTGTGTAATCAGCGATTTTGGACTCTCCATGAAATTAACTGGGAACAGACTGGTACGACCAGGTGAGGAAGACAATGCAGCCATTAGTGAGGTAAGTACAAATGGTTGGATGAATGTTCAGGTGGTACAATTTATGTTGTGGGGAATGATTGCAGTATGGGTGAGAAGTGGCTGAGGCCTCCATAGGAAAAAACTGGTTTTATTCTCAAAATACTTATCACAGACCTGCCATTTTGAAAGGCAGTAGATTGGCTCACTAAAATTTCTGTGTGAGATATGAGAAGACACAAGGTAGGTTTGGTTGCCATGTTCTCTGTGATTTTGTGGTACGGGTCCCTTCAGTCTTGTACTGCAAATGCTAACTGAAAACCAAATATTCTTTGGTTTTGGTTTTAATTTTTGGTTTTAGTGTTAATTTTTCTGAAATGGTGACATACTACATTCTGCATCTTCTGCTTGACATCTAATACAGGCTACTGAAATTCAGTGAAACTGTTTTAAACAAAGAGTACCTAATGGATCAGTGTAGTTGTTGTCTGTGCTTTTACAGAACAGCTTCATATGTCATTCAAAGAACATGCTACACAGTGCTAATCACCCTCCCTTAGAAAGAAGTGCTAAATTGAAAATGCCTAGTGCAGGAGAGCTCCATCTACATCTTCCCATACTGAACAAAGAAACAGGGAAACTGCTGGTTAAAATGCAGGGATTTGGAATAGTCTTTTGACAAAATAATGTCCTACAGGTATTGATGAGTAAGTGGTCTAATCTGACACGTGTGCTAGTGACAGTGAATAGATCTCTTCCAAGACTGTTAAAAACCATTGACTATGGAAGATGTAGGGTGGAACCTTGTTTACAGCCCAAGGATAGAGAACAAGTTTCCTATTCAGCAGGATCCTCTTCCATTAAGATACATACCTTGGTGTTTAACAAAGTAACTTGAAAAAAGAAACACTCTACTATATCATATTAACATTAAGTAAGGGACAAAATAATTTTGTTTTGGTACATACAAAGAAGTGACAGAGTAGGGGAAGGGTGTTGTTGTGACTAGACTGGCAAGAATTCAAAAGCTGAGGACATTGATTAGGAACAAGCTGTGTTTTCATTAACTGAAGAAAATACCTATCAGAATAGGGCATTAAAAAGCATAATTGAATTTTGGAAATTACTCCCTGATGTGGAGCTTTGTTCTGATGTTTTCCCAGGTCGGCACGATCCGCTATATGGCCCCAGAAGTGCTTGAGGGAGCAGTGAACTTGAGGGACTGTGAATCTGCTCTGAAACAAGTTGATATGTATGCACTGGGCCTTATCTACTGGGAGATCTTCATGAGATGTACAGACCTCTTCCCAGGTAACGCAGGGAGCTGGAGAAAGCCATAATGGTAGGAAGTGGCACCAGCAACCAAAGCTGCTCCCGAGCCCGAGCTTTTGGAAGTGTTTCAGGGAAAGTGGTTCCGTGATCTGCTTCTGCCATTAAGTCGGTGCCATCTAGTGTTCGAGGTGGTGCTTGTCAGGACGGTGCATCCGAGGGCGAGGCGTGGCTCCTGCGGGAAGGCTTGGCATTACCTGTTCAGGCAGTTTGCAGGCCTCACACTACGTGCCATTTGAGCATTATTGTTGTTGTTGTTATTGTTCAGAGTTTAAAAACATTGGGAGTTAGGCTGATGGCAAAGGCAGTGCTTCCAGTTCTGAGCACTGATAGAAGTGCCTGAAGTGTCGTTCAGATTTTTCATCGTGAAACAATGTTATGACTTAATGTAGCCTTTATCAGTTGTACTTTTATTTATGATAAGACATTGGAAATTCAGGGAAGTCCTCCCTATCTGTAACATAAACCAAAAGGAAGTCGACTTAAAATTTACACATGAGATTGTGCCACATCCACCATCTTCTTTCCAATCTACAGCGTGTGGAATGACTCTAAAATGCAGCATACTCTCTACAGTCAAACAGCTGTACTTTATGTTCAGAGGCTGTAATCTTGCTGGGCTTCCTCCTGAATGAAGTACATGAATATAACCAGTCAGTGGCATTTCACAGAAAGTAGGTGCTGTCTTCAGGCTCCAAAACATTCCAAATGTGCTACTGAACCAGCAAAGTCTGAGGATGTTATCCTTTGAAAGATTACTGAACAGCACTTAATTCATCTGCAGTTAATTCAGCTTTTTTTGGAAGTTAGACTTTGGGGAAAGTGGGGAACATCTCGATAGACAGCAACTTTGATAATGCCTTTCATCAACTGAAAGCCTTTGCTCTGCCTTTTAATCTGTGATTGATTTTTTTCCCTTTCTTTCTTTTGCTAACAGGGGAATCTGTGCCAGAGTACCAGATGGCTTTCCAGACTGAAGTCGGAAACCATCCCACTTTTGAAGATATGCAAGTCTTGGTGTCTAGAGAAAAGCAAAGACCAAAATTCCCAGAAGCATGGAAGGAGAACAGCCTGGTGAGAGAGAATATTCTCAAAGAAACAGTGTTTTAACCAGCTTTAGGGTGTACTCTTTAAAAGCAATTTTTTAGGCTTTGTTTTTTTTTTCCTCTTTGTTATTATTTAAGGATTATCTAGACTTCTTAAATATTGAATTCAGTTTTTAAAAGTTATTGACATGAAATTTTGAGGAAAAATACTGCTGTTGTTGTTGCAGCACATTGAGATATACAGAAGATAACCTGTTACAATAATTTTAGACACTATCTGTAGTATTGTGCATGAAGTGCCCCTGTGTCCTCTCTGTGCTGAATGAGAAACATGAAGCCATTTTTTGCCTTTTGACATCTTATAAACTAATAAAACTGAGCTAAAACTAAAATAGCTGGCAAAAACATCAATATACTTTTCCAAAACTTAAACTGGTAAACATTGTAAGAAACCTTTTTGAACTTACATAGCCATCAGGATTTACAAAGGCTAAAGCTTCTAGCAATCATTTCATTATTACTACATAAAAAATTTTATATGTCTTCATTTGATCTGCAATTTTTATTTTCAAGACTATAAACATAGACTAAAATATTGTTTGTTGTTTTGAATGAGTGCAGCTATGACTTAGAGCCTTGCTGGTGCAGGCAAACAAGTTAGAGCAAGTTTGCTGAACTCTGGTGAGAGTCTGTGCTTGCTTTCATCTGCAGCAAAGGTCAGGTAATGTGAATCCCTTGGCGTAGAGGGGGCTGTTTGTCTTTTATTACAAGCAAAGTGCAATGCAAACAGTTCCTGGGCTCCACCTGTTACAAGGTAATACAGCTCAATTACAAGTATGAAAATGGCATTTTTGACTGTTACTTAAAAAGATGCTTCTTGTTATTCCCTTATTGCAATGATGCCCTTCATCAGAGACTTTGGTGGTTGATAAGTTTGTAGCTACTGTGCAGACAAGGAGGAGCCCAAGGCCTCACCTGTGCTTGTAATTGTAAATATGTAAGAACTGCCTTCAGAGAGGAGCATAGCCTGCAGTGTGCACTGCATAAAACATGTTGTAACCGAGCTGAGAGCTTCCAAGAGAGGTGCTTTCAGTACACACTTTTGACCACGTAGTCTCAGGGGCAAAGGGGAAAAAAGAGAAATCAGTGCCCAAAGTATAAAAGAAATCAAACAACAGCTGTTTTAACTATAGCCATGTTGGCAAATGCAGCGTTGGAAGAACCAAGCTTGACAGCTGTTTCTGAAGACAGTTAAAACTGTAACAGTTCAAGGTTTGTTATGTTTTGCAGACAATTTTAAATGCTAATTTTGTTCTAGCAAGCTGATAGACTCCAGCTTTATTAGATGATCCCCATATTTAAAATGCCTAACACCTTCTTTGTGTTATTTTTTTTCTGTATAGTCGAAATGGTGATAACTCCAGCTCTAAGAATTGATCTACGTCATTGCTTTAAGGGAAAAGAATGACAGATTTCAAACAACTTCCTCCACCCTATGCCAGTCTAGGATAATATCTGAATGAGCACTCTAGGGCAGATAGTGCAGAAAATTAAGATTCAGATAAACTCGCTCTGGACCCACATCCTAAACTCCTGTATCAAATGCATGGGATAAAATACCTTTGCCCATTATTTAAAGCTCTGCTGATATGTTGGTAATAACATCTTTCTGCAAATTCATCTATGAAACAAATGCATTTGTCCTTTTCATTTGAGAAATACAAATAAAAACAAATGTTTTAATTTTTAATCACATAAATAAGGTACTCAAAAGATGAGGAGGAATCCTGATTTGTGGTTACCTATGCTTAGTCTACTTCTGGAACCATCTATGTTATGTTACAGACCTTGATTAGCAGGATTGTTTTTTGCAGTATAAAGCAACAACCTGAGCACAGGATGTAAATAAAATAATTAACAGGCTTTAAACTGTGTTGAGATGTTGTAGTGATCTCATCTCACTTCCCAAAATGGGGTCCACACTTCACTTCAGAGGTCAGCATTGAAGGATATTAACAGAGTAGTAGAATAATGCAGACTTCTGGTCCCTTCTATCTTTTTGATGAGTGCTAGTACTTGTAAATAGTTCGTTTTAGCATAGTTGTCTTTCAACCTGAAATTAATAGAAAACACATAATTGTGGTAAATGTGACGCTGAAGAATTTCAGTTTTGATAATTGTCTGTGCAGTCACTACAGTGTTCCTTTAATGATCCTTAACACATCAAAAGGAAAGGATCTGCTAGAGGACAGGCAGTATTAAATTAAACATTGGTTGAATTTGCTGCTAGTGAAACCTGTAGGAGAGAGTCTTGCAAAGAGGCAAGGCAGGAGATTAGGGTGTCCACTGACTTAGTCTAAATTGTGACAAAACCAAGTCCTAAAAGCTGATTGAAGGCATTTTATTGTGGGACAGAAAATGGATCTAGTACCCTATGGTGTCCTTGTCCCTGAGGGTGTTTCTAGACTCATGTCCCTCGGCTAAGGGGGAGATATTGGCTTATCCCTCTGTGATCTGCTGTGGGAAGGGAGATGAAAGATTTGTATGTGGGGGAGCTCATCCCCACCTGTGCAGCCAGAGCTGCACCACAAGTTGCAGTGATTGCCAGATGCAAGCAATGCCAGGAGCCCACTCAGTGGGTGAGGAGCTCTTGGCTCATGCTCAGAGCTAGTCCTGGCTTCCAGAGCCAGAAGGGCACAAGGCAGTTCTGGCACAGAGACAGTCAGCAGGACCCACTGAATGCCTTGGTGCCCAGCTGGGATTGTGCACAGTCCTCAGTGCTGGAGAGGTTAAAGCTGGGCTGTAGCTGTGAGCTGTGCTGGCAAACCAGATCCTCCCCATGGCCTACAGACTGGCAGCAGGGGCTCATAAATGTCTGCCTGGCTTTTGTGCTCCAGATGGAGTGGAAACAGAAGTGTTCAGTGCTCGTAATTTCAGTTGTTTCCTCTCCAGTTCCCTGAACATATGGCAGCACATTTTGGAGGTCTTGAGCTCTAATCCTGACTGTGCAGTTCATTCCACAGTGCGATGCCAGGAACACGTGTGTGTTTCTGTTTCTCCAAATGTAAAATAAGTGCAACAAAAATCTCCTCCCATGGCACAGACAAATTCGTTGATACTTATTAGACATTTGGATGTGACTGAGGTAAACAGAGGAAGACAAGGATGAGGATGGAGTGAGCAGGACTGCTCTTTGCATACAGTGCAGGGGAGCAAGGCAGTGACCATTAGCAGAACCATGAGGATAACCATGACAGCATTTCCAGAGTATCAGCAATCCTTAGTACACAGCTGTCGTGAGGCAAGGAGAGTGAGCAGAGCATGCCTCCGTCAGAGGGCTGGCTGATGGTTGTATGGGCATTGGTGAATGTAGCTTTTCCTAAGTGTCCTCCCAATTGATGTGCATATGTGAGGTGTGATAATATTAGGCTTGCATATTGCTATCATTATGTTAAATTTGCTTTGAATGAAATTTTGTATCTTCTGTTTCTCTCTCACTAGCTTGTGACTGTTTACAGGCATGCAGAATGCTGCCATAAAACAGTAAATTAGAGGCACAATATAAAGGTAAAATAACTTAAAGGGGTTATGTCTCCTGGCAGGCTGTGAGGTCACTTAAAGAAACAATTGAGGACTGTTGGGATCAAGATGCAGAAGCTCGACTAACAGCACAATGTGCTGAGGAGAGGATGGCAGAACTCATGATGATCTGGGAGAGAAATAAATCAGTTAGTCCAACAGTCAACCCTATGTCAACTGCCATGCAAAACGAGAGGTAAGAAGAGAACACATTTGGGTTTGGTCAGCAGGAAATGCCCAATGCAGTGCTCAGCTCACTCCAGGACAGAAGCCACAGCTTGCTGCACCCATTATGTGATGTGTGTTACATGGCCTAGTCTGCATGTGGGTAATGCATGACACCATCCCAATTGCTTGTGTTCTTAAGACCTCCTGTATGTCCCCAGAATTCAGGTGCCTTTTATGTACACAGCTGTATTTCTCCCAGAAAGGGCTTTTAAACTGAACTTAGGCAAACTGTTGCAGCAGGCTTGCCATGACGTGGAGTGACAAAGTGAATTGTCTTTAAGTTCACTTGCTAAGTGATGCATCAAACTTCTGTTTAAAGTGTTCTGCTAAAAACTGTGAATTTGCAGTCAGGAAATTACTAAGTCTGAAACCTGTAGTTTTTCAGTTAACAAACTGCAGGGCCATTGTGTAAGTCATTGGTGTTCTCACCCCAGCAAGAGAAGTGCTGCATGTTCTCTGCTTGTATATGATCCAGAGGGATGAGAATTTGCAGAATTGACTTTAGTGCTTAATAGAAATCCAAATTTGAGAGAAGAATAATGTTGCTGTATATGACAGTGTTTGTTGTCATGAAAAAATATTATGTTCAAGTCATAGAATACCTAAATTGTCAAAGTAGAAGATTTTTTTCATGGTTAGGACCTCCTGGCATTTTCCCAGAATCACTTTCTTGATCTTGATCTTGTCTGTTGTTGACCTTCAGCATCACTTCTCTGCATCTACAACAGAACCTTAGCAGTACTTTGCCAACTGGACGAACAGCATGTTGGACAAATAGAAGATTACTGTTCTCTTAGGAAATAACATCCATGATGAAATTTTACCCTAGTAAAGCCAATTTTCTTACCCCAGCACTTTTCAAGGAAGTTGCTGAAATACCTCAGTTTGTACTGTATCTATCCTTAGTTTATACATGAAAAGAAACAGAAAGATGCTCAGCTCTCTTAAATGAGAGGCATTATGGTATGAGGTTATTTTTACATATATGATCTTAACACCGCTTGTTTTTTCTTGAAGGAATCTGTCTCATCATAGACGTGTATCAAAGATAAGGCCATATCCAGATTATTCTTCCTCTTCTTACATTGAAGATTCAATCCACCACACTGACAGCATAGTGAAGAACATTTCTTCTGAACATTCAATGTCCACTACACCATTGACTTCAGGGGAAAAGAACAGAAATTCCATTAACTACGAGCGGCAGCAAGCACAAGCTCGCATCCCTAGTCCTGAGACAAGTGTCACCAGTTTGTCCACCACCAACACAACTGGCCTCACTCCCAGCACTGGCATGACCACCATATCTGAAATGCCTTACTCGGATGAAACAAACTTACACTCTACAAATGTCATGCAGCCGGGGGGACCCACCCCTGTTTGTCTGCAGCTAACAGAGGAGGACTTGGAGACAAATAAATTGGATCCAAAAGAAGTGGATAAGAACCTGAAAGAAAGCTCTGATGAGAATCTGATGGAACATTCACTTAAGCAGTTTAGCGGGCCAGACCCACTCAGCAGCACTAGTTCCAGCTTGCTTTATCCACTGATAAAACTTGCAGTAGAGGTGACAGGACAACAGGACTTCACACAAGCTACCAATGGTCAGGCGTGTTTGATTCCAGATGTCCCATCTGCTCAGGTCTATCCTCTACCCAAGCAGCAGAACCTTCCCAAGAGGCCTACTAGCCTCCCTCTAAACACCAAAAATTCAACAAAGGAGCCACGGTTAAAATTTGGTGGCAAGCACAAATCAAACTTGAAGCAAGTGGAGACAGGCGTTGCCAAGATGAACACCATCAATGCTGCAGAGCCTCACGTCGTGACAGTCACCATGAACGGAGTGGCCGGGAGGAGCCACGGCATAAACTCTCACGCTGGCACAACCCAGTATGCCAATGGCACGGTGCCCTCTGGCCAGCCCAGCGGCTCGGTGGCACAGAGGGCCCAGGAAATGCTCCA
Organism: Thryothorus ludovicianus; assembly: GCA_013397245.1. Lineage (NCBI taxonomy): Eukaryota > Metazoa > Chordata > Aves > Passeriformes > Certhiidae > Thryothorus > Thryothorus ludovicianus. Next base: position 883,326 of record VZTB01015213.1, on the reverse strand, counting down.
GAACCAGTTCAGTGGGGAGGACAGTCGGCTGAACATCAACTCCAGCCCCGACGAGCACGAGCCCCTGCTGAGGCGGGAGCAGCAGGTTGGCCACGACGAGGGCGTTCTGGACCGCCTGGTGGACAGGAGGGAGCGACCGCTGGATAACGGCCGGACAAACGCCAACAACAACAACAGCAATCCCTGTCCAGACACAGCTGCAGCCAGCGTCCAGAATGTAGTGAGAAATCCTGGGCAGACCCAGACTAGAAGAGCACAGAGGCCTAATTCGCTGGATCTGTCAGCCACGAGTAGTTTGGATGGCAGTAGTATGCAGTGTAAGTGCCTGCAGGGCTGAAGAGTTTCCCTGACACCTTTCTACCTAATAACTGCATATATCTGCTTGAATAGAAATTATTTCTGTCTCCCATTTCTCCTCAAAGCATACTTACTGAATCTCATATAAATGTAATTTCTCTCAGCACAATTTCAGTCTTTTTGATAAAGTCCTGTCTCCATCATTTCCAGTATATTAGATCACTATCATCCTTCCACATACACAGAATAAATCTGTCTCTTTCTAACCCATCCACTCTGTCTCTAGGTTAACTTTCATTATTCCTTGCAAGGCTCCTACCCTTGGTAGTTGCAAAGCACGTTGAAAAATTGTCCTTTTTTTTTTCTGCAGGGGCATTTTATACCTTTTTTCCCTACTATTCCTCACTCTCCAAGAGTAGGTGTCTCTAAGATGCATTGATTAAAATACTTTATTATAACCACTTATATGCTTCAAGATTTTAAAGCAACTGATTTTGCTGTATTAGCTCAGCGTAAATGGAGAGTCAGGCATTTTCTATTTTGCTGTCCTAGCTCCAACAATTAGAGCAATTTTTCATCAGTTTGCCATGTACATAAAAATTAATCCAAGTAATTAGAGAAGGAATTGATTTTAATAGTTTATTTCAGAATATATTCTTGAGAGTTTTATGGCCAGAGGTCTAAGAGGTTACAGTGGGGCTCTCCTTTTTATAGCAGAATGTTGTCTTGTAGTTAAATTAAATTGTCTTACAGTTAAATTAGCTACATCCTCTAGATTTGAGCCTGTTTGGGCTATTGAAAAGACCTCCTGGAGTGCATTTTAAAGAAAATATATTTCTAGAAGTCACTGTAGTTTTGAGAAGTGCTTGCAAATCTAAGTGACTCTGTTTAGGAAGATGCTGTGATACTACTGTAGTAAACTGGAATGCCAGGCATCTTTGGAAATAAAAGGTTTCAAACCAAATGAGAACATATCTTTCAAGAAACGTAGTTGAATATTCAGCAATGGAATGTTTAAGACTTCCTTTTACATGTTGATGTGACTTCAAATCTTACTGAGATAAAAAAAATACTATTGCAGTGACTTTCTTTAATTGAAGGTTAAGTTAAAATAAGGGGTTATGTAAAGTTTTTTTAGCAATCAGATTTTGACAGCTGAAGTTATATCACAGTTAAAATTGGTTTTGCCAGTGTTGCAACCCAGCATTTCATATCCTGACTTAATATCTTAACAGAGAATGGACTATTTTGTTTTCAGGTGAAATGCTTTGCCAGGTGGAGTAGGATTAGAGGACTTAACATTGCACTATTTAAATTTTAGTCTTTGCTGTCCTGTGGTAGCAATGTTCTTTTGTACCTCCCATTACAGGCAATATAAGATACCATGATTGCAAAAGCCCCTCAAATGTCAAATGCTGACTCTCCTGTTTGATGCCAATGTGCATTCCAGGTAACACAAATGACTTCACTGAAGTAATTTCTGACAGAGAACAGAATCTAACCCTTTGTATTAGTGGCAGCTGCTGTAGATGATACATCTGTCATGCCTCTGCCACACAGTTGCTTCTGTGGTTCAAGATTTTGTTCTTTTGTTCTGTTTCACATCTGTAACAACTCCGGAGTCCTGTCTAATCCTACCCTCCTCATAATACTATTTTCTGTTCTGTTTTTTTGTTTTGGTTTGGTTTTTTTTCCTCTTCAGTAGGTGACTCCTCACAGGATGGCAAGTCAGGCTCAGGAGAGAAGATCAAGAAACGTGTGAAAACTCCCTACTCCCTCAAGCGCTGGCGTCCGTCCACGTGGGTCATCTCCACGGAGCCGCTGCACTGCGAGGTCAACAACAACGGCAGCGAGCAGGCAGGACCCCCCAAATCCAGCACTGCTGTCTACCTTGCAGAGGGGGGCACTGCCACCACCATGGTGTCTAAGGACGCAGGGGTGAACTGCCTGTGAGACACTCCAAAAGCCGGCAAATGACCTTTTTTTTGCATTATTTGAAACAAACATGCAGAAGACGTTTTAAAAAACTGCTTTCTCCTCCTGTCAGCAACCCCTACCAAGGACTCGCTTTAAATAGATTTCAGCTATGCAGAAAATTTTTAGCTTATGCTTCCATATTTTTTTATTTTGTTTTAATTTTTGAATGTTTTTGCACTTTTATTTAGTATCGCTAAAGTTAAGTCTGTCTGTTTTGACCACAGAATATATATATGTGTATCAAAGATGTGGTCTCAAAATATTTTTTTAAAAAAAAGTAACAAAAAAAAGTATTGCTGATAATCAGTTTGGACCAGTTTCTTAAGGTCACTAAGATCATAAGCAGACTATAAGACAGGTTTGACTGCAGTGGTGTCTTGTAACCATGTTTTGATTTCTGTGCACAAGCTAGTCTGTATATTTCTATGTTACAAAGTGTATTCTCTTTTGAACCCCTTATTTTCCTTGTGTCATGTTGAAATGTGCAATAGTCTATAGTTCACAGTAGGCTTTATTGAAAAGTGTGTTTCTAAAACTGCCACATGTTCCCATTTTTGTATTTGTTAATTTTTCCTTGACAGTTGAGCAGTCAGACGGTCATGACAGTGAACTTTGCACATCGTAGCCAGCTTGAAGCAGCTGCCAATATCACATTGTGCTCAGAGGTGACAATGCATGAATTTTTCCCAACTTGAAAGGGCTTTAAAAAAGGAACAAAAAAAGAAATCTGAGCTCCATACCTTTCTTTTGATCCTCCCAAATCAAAATGTGTTTCCTTTATAGTAGTAGATGCCAGCTTGTGAAGTTAAGTAACAAAATGTTGAACAAATGTAAGGAAACAGTGTCAGCCATTTTTTCAATTTCATTTTGTGTGCAGTTTCACCCTCTATATTTATGTAAAACCTTATTTAGATCACTAATGATGTACATTGAAAAATACATTTTATTCAGAAATATTAATAATTGTCATACTTAAGCTTGAGTGAAGATAGGTTGTGAACGTATATTGTTTACACAGAGAAACAAATAATGACTCTTACTTGGCACAAAAAACAGTTTTGTGATGAGTCACAAGTCTTTCCTGATTTACCTCCTTAGCGACAGTATGGGGTAAAAATCAGCCTGATTAGTTATGCAGGTAGGTGCATCCTAATTGATTGTTGTTGCCAAGTTGAGTTGAAACTCATCCTCCCTTCAGAGTTCTTAGAGGCCCTCATTCATCTTGTTAAAATTTATTGCATGCTTTTAAAATTCATGGGGGTGTGTGTGGGGGAGGGTTGGGGACTTTTTTTCCCCTCTGCTTAGTCCCTTCTTTCAGTTTGTATGCACATTGATTTTAGCTGTCAGTGAATGTGAATGTAATATGTATTGAGATAAATTGTTTTTTCACTATCTCAAGTAAACCTTTCCTTTTTTGAGATGATTGGTTTTACTGTCTACTGAAAGAAAATTAATTTTCTTATTAGTTAGAACCTCCTTCCACCTAAGAAATAGCCTTCCACCTGAGAAATTCTTTCCAATTGAAAACACTTCAGTAAAAACTATTTGGGTATAAAAAGGTGTAACATATCAGTCTTTGGGAACAAGCAAAGATTTATCACTTCATCTGAAAACTGGTGATGTTCAAAGAAAGAAAATCAATTCAGTCAGCCTGCCAGACTCCTGTGGCAGGATACTGGCAGCACACAATTGCCTCTCCCAGCCTGTCTCCTTTCAGCTGACTCAAGCAGATGCTCTCTGCTTTTAAGCTCATTTGTTTCCTTGCCATTTTACCATTTTTTCTCCCCTGAGGTAAACTTTGCCAGCCCTGTTCTTCTCTATATGTTGATACCACTAACCTAATACATGCCTTGCTTACATCTGATTCTTGCTGTTCCCCAAAACCCCTTGCTTGTGCTTGATTGCTCTGATTTTCTCTTGTAATGCTTCTTAACATTTCTTAGATTTTCCTAGATATCTCCAAGAGATAGCACTATAAATCCAGACTCTGATTAAGTGTAGTTGTAGAAATACAAGCCACGAGGCACATTTTGAGCTCCCTATGTTCTTTAAGCACCAGTTCAATCAGTACCTCTTGTCTCTGAGGCACAATTATGTTTTCCCCCTGAATAATACAGTTATATCTCTCCTTTTTAAAAACACAGCCTTCTTCTGGTTTGACTTTTAATTCACTCTCTGGCTTCCCATCTGCTGCAGTCTCACGTCCCAGATGTTGAAAACCTGCCAGTTGCTCAGCTGGGTTTCAGGACCTCAGTCAGAATTTGTGGCATTCTGCTCACGTTGCTCTCTGTGGCTCCCTTCTCTTCTGGCCTCGTGCGGGTCTCGCTCGGCGGTGTTTTCTGGTGAGCACCTAGCGTGCTCTGGAGGATTCTTCACTCCTTCCCCAATGGCTTTTGCTTTGCCTTGCATGTATCATCCATCAGCATTTCAGAATGTGGGCTGAAAACAATATTTAGGACTCTTACTAACTCCGACTACTCTAGGGAGAGAAAAATTCCATCTCTGACTGCTGCTTCTTTCTGCTGAGGCAGAATTGCACCGGTCTTTTAGCCTTTCTTTGCAGGCCATGCCTTTGTAAGAAATCCAACCTTTTTGTGATCAATGCAATCAAAATAATTTTAATACCAGATGCAATTGTTGTTCTGTAGTTCTCCTTCAACATTCTTAAGCAATACTGCTTTTCTTTGCCCATTTCTATTACTTGCTGGAGGGCCTTTGGAATGAATTATAATTAGTAGCAAGATTGGCTGTGCAACCTACCGTGGATAAATATAATTTGTAACATGTTAGAAAAATGTACTTTATCAGGATATAACCTATAGATAGATAAAAATCTATTCTTTTTTAAAGGTCAGTCAAAGAAAACTCTTAAGTAGGCACCAAAATACTGTAATTCTGCACAGCTAGATGAAAGCAGTTTAGCAGTTTGGTTTTAATGTTTAATTTAGTAATGCCATTTTTTTTCTTCTCAGCACATAATCCAGTGTCCATAGAATACTATCTCTGTGAGTTAAATAATACTGAATTTTATCTCGTGCCACAGGGAATCATCCTTAATCAAACAAAATACATGTAAGAGAAAGAATTCTACAAATCAAACACAGGGACAGTTGATATTGTACAATAAACAAAGAAGACAAATGTGATTTATTTCCTTGTGAGTTATGATTTTGCTTATTTTCTTTGGTTTTAAAAAAAAAGAAAAATGAAAATTGATAATTTTCTATCAATTTCTCATGTATATTGGAGACAAGATAAATATAGCAAAATTAAAATAGAATGGTCTTGTAAATACCTATTAATTGTGCCACTGTCAAATAGGCAATAGTAGAATATTTGTTACAGTAGTTTATGATGGATAATTCAAGTAAGAGGATAGAGCAAACATTTTTGATGTTTGTCTGTATAAGGCAAAATCCAAAATCTTGCTGGGTATAGAAAATGGCTTACTAGTAGAAGCCAGGAGAGTTGCTTAGGTTAATGCATTGTCTCTTGTTCTGTTTCCTGTAATAGAGATACCAACAAACGTGGGTTTTAGAATGTGAATTCTCACCCTTTGAACAGACATGCCTCATAGTCTTCTAAAATTGGTGTTTACAGGTCAGATTATCTGCAACACTTGGCTGAATTGATTTATAATGCTTTATAACAGCTCCCTATGCTAGCCCATTAGTATTACCAAGGCCTTTCTTGAAACTCCAAGATGCACTTACACTGCACAGCTAAAGTAAAGGTATTCCTAATATAAAAGAAAACCATCTGATAGTATCATAATCAGAATATTTTCAGAAAAAACATTTCCGTTCTTGTTTTGCTTTCTTAGTGCCACTCATTTGTCTCTTGTTTTCATATAGAAAATTACCTAATTTTCAAAGGCAACACATTTTGATTTTTTTCAGTGCACTGGGCACAAAACAATGCAAGAGAGATGCTGGCAAATTTCAGGAAACAAGCAACAAAAAACAATAAATATGTTCAGGAAGTTCATATCCTCCAACCTGTCAGCTTTCTCTAAAAGAAATCTGGAATCCTACCTGCCTCATAGAGGAGAATAAGGAAGTTCTTTAACTGTGTGGAATAAATTATTGGCCCAAACTTAATAGTAATGAATTCTTATTTTAAAAAATATTTGTGTACATTGTATATGCCCTAATTCCAGTGTTCAGTGCATTTTTCTCTATTGATACTCCTTTTATTAAATGTTTAAAAATATCCACTAATATAACATTACTGTGTCCGTGTTCAGATTATGATTTTCTTTAATGAAAAATACAAAAATTCAGAGCTATTCTGCCATCAAAATGTTACTGTGAACATTTCTTGCTTAATTAGGGAGAATTTTAAAATTGACATATTTAGTCTATACATTTGAAATTAATTGTGATGTAATTTTTACTTGTCTAAAAATGATGGCTGGTCCTATTGCTGAAATAGGCTGGGTTTAAGCCATAAAAATAATAATTGCCAAGCACAGTGGCATATAAATGACCTGATGTATAATTGGAAGATTTGTGATGGCTCATCAGAGTAAATTGAAATTGGATTGAGCAGTCTTTGAAAGTTGGATCCTAGACTGGACAACTTAGTATTTTGCATACATTTGGTTTATTTGAACTTTTCTGTTTGGTCTCCCAGTACCCATTTGAACAGGTAAATATATTAACATTCTTTTTAAAACGTGCTTACTATTCTTTGTTCAACCTCGAGACTTTCTTCAGTGAAAAATCTTATACATATTTCAGTGAAGCCAGATATATATATATATTTTTATGTAAACTCTGTATGTATTTAGATGCATATGTATGTTGTGTGTAAGTTCCAGGATTAAATTCTGTGAGTTACAGCATCAGATGGTAGCACTGGTAGAAAGTATAATGGGGAGGGGGTTCATATGCCATTTTAAAATTGTCTGTAGTGCATCCCAGTAAAGCTGGGATCAGACTGTGACACACAGTCCAGTAGTTCAAGATCTCCCGTGACAGACTTGTCACTGATTGTTTGGGTGGAGCGGGTTTATGAGAGAGAGAGAGAGAGAGAGAGAGAAACCTGGGAATGCACATGACAAGCTTTATCTGAAGCTGAGTAATTCAAGATACCTCTCTCAAAGATCAAAAAATAACCCAGAACACTTAACACATGATAATTTTTACAAGGCTTTTTTATGTAGTAGCTATAGTTATATGTGTGGTTGCCATTTAAACATAGTATTTTAGTCCATTAAATCCAAATACATTTTAGGTTTCCATGTTGGCACATGAAACTGTCACTATGGAAATACATCCCTTTTTGATCTCACCTATCCCCCAAGTAGGTTCAGTTTTGACATGAAAGAGCAACAAATCAGATTTCTCATTTGGGATTTCTTCTGTACTGAGTTAAATTGTAGGCAGAACTTCCATTTCTGCACTAACAGATTTGTGCTCCTGCAAATGCAAGTGGATGTTATGTTCAGCACCTGTGTTTCTGAGGGAATGGGCACCTCACGGGCTCACAGCTGAGCCCAGTGCTCTTGGAGTCCAACAGGAGCATGCCTTCGACTGGGCAAAGGAGGGGTGGCTTCTGCTGGCTGTGGTGTTAGGCATTTCTGAGGAGCATTAGCCCTGGGAAAGCTGCTGTGGAGTGTGGGACTGCAGGGGCAGCCCTGGCTCCTGACCCTGCTGGGTGCTGCTGATGGGAGATTGAGGCTGTGGAGCTGGGTCAGCACAGGGCAGCTGTGGCTTTGTCAAGAAGTGGAACTGCATTGGGGGAGTGGGAGTGGAAGGGTTCAAGATAAATCCTCATTTACACCAAGGCCCTTTAATGTTGATCTGAGCTCCATGCAGGTGTGTGTTAGCAGTGCATTATTAATACACTTCTTATGGCCATTTCTGTTTATTTCACTGTGGTTTAATATACACGTGTGCAGAATAAGCAGGAACTAGTTGGAGTTATGCTAATTATAGCATAATCATCAGCTATTTTTCAGAGCCTGTTGCTGTTTTCATCAGCAATTGTTTGAATTTGCAAGTCGTTCAGTTGGTTAGCTTCAGTGCATACCCCATGCTTCCAGAACACAGGAAGGAAGGATTTTTTTCCCAGTCCTTGCAGGCTTCTGCAGATGTATCACTGGAGTGTGTCCATTGGGGCACAGCATCTCACCTCGTCACTATTTTAAAGCAGAAATAATTAGCCTTCATAGCTTCCTAGTTCCAAGGTCTCTCAAACCTCCACTTTTGTAGCCCATTCACTTGTTTTTAAGACAGCAAACGTGTGAGGTTTATTTCTAGAGCACTTGATTCACTTTCTTTTTTGTGCTTCAGAACTGTATCATGAAGTTTCACACTTCAGTCTTGTTTATTCAGAAAATAGTTAATGTTTCTGGTCTTTGTAGTTTGTAAGAAGTCACAAGAACAAACAGGCAAGTCCAAGTTATAGCTGACTCATTTGTCACTTTTGAATTTCCTGATTGGTGACTCTTCTCTCTCTTTCACACTGTTGAAACGTATTTAAAACGGTTTGTATGTATATGTTTCTTGTCTGCTTTTTGTCTCTAGAGGAAAGTGTGCTCTATTCACATTTATATAAGCTGAAATAATGTTTTACAATCGCTGTTGATTTTTTTCCCCCCAAATGCAGTATAAGAGGAAAATAAACATGGCAAGAATGAATTTCTAGGGTTTGGTCTTCTGTAAAGGCTGAAATAAGATGTGAAACTGCCATTTTCTTTATGAAAGACTGTAAAGAGAGCATTACTTTCTGAGCGAGCTTTTCTGGGGGAAGAGGGGGAGAAGTCCTAGAATATGGAGTCTCATCAGAACCCTTTTGTTAACGGGTATTTTTGGTTTTCCTCTCAAACGACTGAGGAAATATCATGTATGAATTTATAAATAATTGCTTTCAGTTATTTCTTTTGTATAAGCTGCCCAATACCCTTGCTATGCTGTATAAGTTGTGTTTCATGGAACAGTGTGAGTATGAAATAAAAAGCTAATATTTGGTTTTTAATCATCCGTGGATGCCACTATGAAAGCTGACATTGTTAAAGCCACTACAGAGTTTTCTATGAATACTTGTAAGAATTGCTTTGTTATATATAAACCTAAATAAAGAGATTGTATTGATACAGAGACATTGGATAAGAACATTTAAAAGGCTATCCTTTAGGCCTGAGAGAAAAGGCTTGCTGTAAAAATGGTGCATTATTCCATTTATTAAAGATCATATTAATGACAAAAAGCGTGGTCTTTTGTTGGTGCTTCATGTCATTATTGGCCATGAGTAGTGACACGCTCCAGAAATGAGAGGAAGAGGAAACCCCCATTGCCGCTGTGTTGCTTGGTTGGAGGGTAAGGAATTCCTTGATTACTGAGGGCTGAAGAGGACTTCCAGACACCTTTGGCATGAGCAGGTCCCACCCTGCCTTGGTCCCAGGTGCTCGTGTGCATTAGGAATCGTTGGAATTGCCTCTGCTCCCTTCTGCCCCCTTTCTCCCTGGCCAGCCAGGTCAGGTGCTTGTGTTGGAACCGGACACGGTCCTGCAGACCCTTCAGAGCAGCAGGCCTTGCCTGACCTCTTGTCACACTTTGTCTGCTTGCTAAGTGTAAATGCAGAAAAACAGAAAAAGGAAACAAGAGAAAGAGGTATTAAACTAAATACTTTCCTCCTTCTGCTTTGGTTGGGGCTTGGGGAAAGCACAGGATTGATGGTAGTCAGGCATGTGGAGGGATACAGCACAACCTCTGCAGCTGGAACAGGAATTAAAAGAGCAACCTCTTACCCTTCCCACACAACTATTGCACTTCCCCCTCCCCATGAAGAGTCAACGTCCTGGCATTCTTGCAAGCAGAAGCTTTCCCAGCTAGCAGAACTGAAAAAGATGAATTAAATTATAGTAGAAGGATGCTGCAAATTTCCACTGACTGACACTTTTCCACTATACACAGATTGGTGGCATCTGTCCTGCAGCTCAGTTGCTTTGTTGTTTTTGTCTCTCCTCCTCAAATATTGTTAATTTCTTCTTCTCTCTCCACAGTGATGATTTTTGCAAGCAAATAAGTAGTGCAAGTCTCTGGCCAGAGAACTAACTCCAAAATTCAAAGAAGGAAGGGAGGCAGAATGAGGAGCTTCATTTCTTGCTGTCATAAATAAGGAGGAAGCAACAAACTGAGGCAGGTAGGTTATGGTTGAGTATCTGCCTGCATGGCAAATCTTCTCAGCCCCACAATGAACCTAGCAACCTTTGGCTCCAGGAAGGGACCATGGCAGGCCTTGCTTTGCTTGGAAGCAGGAAGCACACTGTGAGCAGGGGCCAGCATGACAGAAGTAACTGTGTCCCCAAAAGCAATTCTCACTCTTGGCTTGGCTGACAGTAAAAGCAGCCAAGTCCTGCCCTACCCCAGCAGGTGTGGCTGAGCCTTATCCGCAGGGCATCTGAGAAGCCTGACTCAGCCCTGCAGGAACAGACTGTGAATGGTGAATTTTACTGGTAGATTTTTCTTTGGGTGCATGAGATACTTGGGCTTAAGAAAGTCTTAAGAAGTCGTAATTTCCCTGTGTGACCTCATGCACTCACCTCTGCCAGCTCTCCCCTGCAGAAATAACAACCACTTTTATTTGCTTTTGCTTTGCTAATGGGAAATGAAAGTAAAACAACAATAATTATATTCCCCTTTGTTCCAGAGCAATGATGCAGCTGCAGAATGTACTCTGTGGAACACAGCCATGTCAGTCTTCCATTTGTTTCCATTCAGGGTTTTTTTCCCTATTTACTTCTTGCTAATTCTGATGTTATGGAAATTCTCCACGTGCAGGAGATTATACACATCTGCTCACTGCCATGACCCAAAACACATTCTATTGGCTAAGAAGGTTAATTTCCCACAGGCAGGAAAACTCAACTATACCAAAATATTTGTATAAATTTAGCTTTTCATGTTAACCTGAAACATTGTTATTCTCCATCCAGTATAAGGTTGAAATGTTTTGATTCCTGGAATTTAAATGGCACACTCGGGTGTTCTGCTTTTATGTCAGGGGATCTTGTCTCAGCTCTCAGTACCATGGGGAAGGTCTGTGAGAAATCCACAAATGGTGATCTGAGCTGAAGTCATGCTTTGGGAATCACTGGTGCCTCTTTTACAAAGACAACAAATAAGGCTGCCTGAGGACAGCTGGTCTGTGGGAGGTGATTAAGGAAAGCAAGTCTGTATTTACTATGCAGTGTCTGAGCATTTCTAGACAGGGCTCACATGAGCAAAGGAAAAATGTTAAGGATGCAAATATTGAGAAATGCTGGAAACAACTGATCCAGGTGCATTTCAATTCACAGGACAGGATCTTTCCAGCACCCTCTATCACGTCCATCAAGTCCTTTTGAGAACAAGGACACACAGTCAGTAGAGAGCAGGCAGGTGGTTTGGGCAGATAATGGACAAAAGCCAGCGGGCACCACCTCAAGTACATGAGGTGGATTTGAGGAAGGAGAAAGCATGAAGGGAGGCTAGGGAGACTTGTTTCAGGCATCAGCAACACCGCAGAACTCGGCGTTGGTCTTTGGCCCAATTTCTTTGTTGTTGCTGCCAAGTGCTAGCAGGAAAGGATAGTGTAGGGCGTTGTGATAAAGAGGGTACAGAGGTTGTACAGCTCGTTTTACCCGTGCCGCTGCTTGTAACAGGCCTGCAAGCAGCTCCTAGGAAAGGTACAGCCTGTTTGCTTTCCCCTGTCACCTACTGCAGCCTTTGTTTGCGAGAAGTTCGTGCCACAAGCTATCAGATTTCCTACTCAGAATGACTAGAAATGCAGTTTTCAAAGGGTACTTTTGTGCACATGGAGCAGTGTGCATTGGGAGCAAGATTTGCTTGTGCTCTGTTCCTGACAGTCTGTGTGCTTTGCAGTGGTTGGTATTTCACCAGTCTGCTGTAATATTGAAATTACACCTGCTTTCTTCATCTCCTTCCCTTTCTTCCCCTTTGTCCCCCTCCCCCTTTCCTCTTATTGGAAAGGTAACAATTGATCCCTGCAGATGTGTTGTAAAGAGTAACTTCTAGCATCTGCAGGTCTCTGGATTAGTTAAAAAATCAGGTCTGGCACAAGTCACTGCAGCAGGGTGTAGGTCTGACCAGCCCAGGAGGTAGGCATTGCTGATGCACACATCAGCTGTAGTGGTGCAGCCAACGTGTGTATGGGTGACCAGAGAATCTCCTGCAGGACTGATCTCTGCTGAGGTGGAAATACTTTATTGGGAACCTGTATTTCTGTTGCCATTCCAAGAATTTTCTTGCACGACCACTAACAATTCTGAATCAGGCCCCAGAAATGGCTGGCTTAAAATCACTGTTAAGCAGGCTAATTTTATTTATTGTTTGTTTCTGGAAAACCAACTAATGCAACTAAATCATGTGTTTGAGCTTCATCCTGTGATCATGAGGGATGGAAATGTGCTTTTAAGGCACAGACAAGCAGAAGTTCCTGTCTATTTACATAAGCTGTGAACTGAGACCGAAAGTGACACGAGAAGTATTTGCAGCCAGGCAGAAGCAAGTGCAGTATCAAGCCTTGATCCGGGCACTGTGTTCACCCCAGCTCAGCAGCCAGCCACACGAAGGGCTCACAGGTTCTCCTGTGGCAAACCAACAGCCTCGGGAATCCTGCCCCTGTCCCGGGTTGAGGTGCAGGAGGCAGGCAGAGGAACTGGACTCTGCTGGGGAAGCGGGGGAGGGAGGCAGGAGGAAAGGCAGGGTTGTTTCAGGATGAGCCCCTGGTGGGATGCCAGCTGGAAGAGCTGTGTCTCCCTGCTGGCCTATGGTAGAGCTGAGAACAGCTCTTGCAGGCTGAGCTCTTGCTCAGCCCGTGCCTCTCCTTGGGGGAGGTGGGACAGCCCAGCACGCTCGGGTGGACCTCAAGGGAAAGAGACTCCCTCCAGGCTCACCATGATGGAGCAGCAGCTAAGCTGCTGGGGGTGTCTGCCTGCTCCTGCTGAGCACAATCAGCCTGACATCTTGTGTGAGCGCCTGGCTGTGAACAGCGGCAGGGCTTGGGGCTTTGCCTACCTGTGCTTTCTTCCTCTCCAAGATGACATCCTCTCTCCCAGTAGTGGCTCTCCTGGAGGCAGGCAGGCTCAATGGGAGGAGCAGTGCATGAGGACAGTTTGATGTCTGGTTGAGATGTGACCAAACAAGTTAAAAGCTCCTCTGCCGCCGAGGGCTGAGTGCCAGGGAGGATTCAGAACTCTGCTTGATCCATTCTTTCCCAGTAAGTGTTCTCCCAGATTGGAGAATCACATGCTCATGCTTCATCACACGCTCTGCTTAAGTTAATTAGTTTAACTACAGAGCTAGTGTGTGTCTGTGGAGAGAGCAGAAAAATCATTTTGTCACTGTCTCTCAGTGCATGAATAAGCCATGGCAACATGCTTTCCACCAACTCTTTACATTTTCTAAATGCTATGTGAACAAGTAGTAGCAAAACAAGATTTTAGGCCTGAATCAGAGTGAACTCTCTGCTCTGCTCTTTTAGGTGTCTGTAGTTACATGCCTATTCATCACTTACACAGGATGTTTATCATCCTACAACATGTCATAAAACCTACATTACTGAAATATTGTCACCAAATTAATTTATAATGTCAATGTTTGAAACAAATATTTTATAGTATATATATTCCATTGTACTCACAGTACAGAAATTATGCTAGTGCCTTGCTGGAGCAATCGGTATTTAATATTTGTAAATTAAGAATTTCCTTCTGTAATTTTCACATTTTCTTCTAACATAAGACTAGAAATACATTACAGGTCTAAACACAACACAAATATAAACAAATCTATTATATTTGCAAGCTCTGTAAATATGAGCTAAAAATGTTGTGTTTTTGATTGATAGTTTCCTTGCTTCCTAAAAGGTAGGAGAGTTTTATTATTGAATGGAAGGAATCATGTGCAAATTATCATTCAGCATCTCATAGGATTCTTGGGGGAGATTATACTGTCTCTTGTTTAAGTGAACTAGGCCACTTCTCTCAGCATTACTGAAAAAAAGATTCTGGAATGTGGTGGACAACATGCTTTTCCTGCTGCTCATTCTCTTCCCTCATCCTAATCCAAGAACAGTTTCAGATATCATCACTGAAGAAAGTGAGGCTCCAGTTGCTCCTTCAGCAGCTGGACGCTCACCACAAGGCTATTGCTTAGTGTTGCTGCTGACATTCAACCCATGCACAGAAAACAGATCTGTATGTGTGGAAAAACTCATCACATGGAGGCGAGCTTAGCACTGGCTTCTAAAGAAATAAACCTTGTACTTCTCCCAGGTGGTGACATGTGCCAGGAATGTGCAGTGGGAGCACCTCCCAAGCCTGCAAGTGTTGCATTGAGAACTGAATTTCTTTGTCCAAAATGCATTATCTTAATGCCAGTGAGACACTGAAGCCTCTGAATGTTATTTCTATGGCAACTTTTCTCAACGATTGTACCTTATAAAATGTGACAGAATTGCATTTTGCATTTTTTTTATTGCATGGAGTTTGATTTATGTCCAAGGCCCCATCTGTTGTTTTTTATTGTTTTAATCTTAATACCTTATTTCAATCTGTTTGCCTTCTGAAATCCCCACAGATATTCTGGAATATTAACAAGGCTCTTACAGGTTTTGTGTGAAGCAAATTCTATTATATTTGTCCTATTTTTAAAATGCCTTTTTTCTCCAGTTGATGTTCAACACCCACATAAACAAGCAAAACAAACTCACTCTGCAGGGGAGAAATGAGAAATGCAATGAAATATCCTAAGGCATAATCTAGTGTTTAGATTAGACTCCTAGAATCTTTAGTCTTTCAACCTTCAATATTGTTTACATTAACTGCAGGTAAAAAGAAAAAAAACAATTTCAGGCAGTAGATTGCTCCTCTACATGTGCTGCTTTGCATTTATTTAATTTTGGAATAACACAATAGCGTATTTGAAGCTGTTTGAAGCACAGTCATTTTCTGTAAGGTTTACTATTATTTTAGGAGAATATTTTTCATATATATTATTATGAGCAGTGAGCAGTACTACTCACACATTTTCAGTCTGTCATACCAGAAAACTCCGTAAGTATTATTGGGTTTTGTTAGCTGTGCAGTGGGATTTGGGCCTCTCAGTTCAGTTAAACCTCTCTGACCCTTGTTTCTCTGCTTTTCATTTGGTGTTAGCAGTTGACCAGTTCCCTGACTTGTTTACATCCCTGCTTTCAGCAGGTTCCAGATTTGTTCACGCAGTTCTGTGTTTGATGAGTCTGCCCTTGAGGGCATTCAATATGCTTGAGCCTTTAGATTGATTTGTTTGTCTCTGCAGCATTTACCACGCACCATATTTTAAGAAAGAGCCAACAGCTTGCACATAAGGAGCTGGCTGCCATACCTGGGCTGCATCTCCCAGCACTGAGCACAGAGCAGCACATTTTGGCAGGACTCTGGATGGGTGCCAAGGCCCTCCAAGCCGTTGGGATGTGGGAGTGCTTACCACCTCCTGGGGTGGCACTGCAGCGTGGTGTGTGAGCACAGCAGTATCTGCTGAGCTCCCAGGGCCAATGGTTGATAAAAATTCCTGGCAGACAGGAGCTGGAGACACGGAGGTGGGCCCTGTGGACGTGGCATCACGTGTAATTCCAGGACATTTGGAGTAATGTAACTGTGGTCACTAAAAGCCAGATTCACACACTGCTGGTAGAAGGCAGTGTAGACCTCACAGGGGCTCACAGCCTCTGTGGTGATGGAGTTTCATTCCTATTTTTTGGATCACTGTTGGCACTATTCCATTAGGTGTTATGGCCAGAGTAAGTGTCACAGATTTGAAGAAACCTAGAGGTTCCACATGAAACCATGTGAAATGTGTTTCTCAGAGGTGGCCTGGACAGCGTTTGGCAAAATGTGCAGGCAGAAAGGAAAGTGGCAGCTGAAAAAAATCCAGAGCCTGAGAGGTGTTGATTGCAAGAAGAGTCTGGGGGATCTGAATCCAAATTATTTGGGGCTGGAGTTTTGTTTTGAGGGTTTGGGTTATTTTGTAATTGAAAAAGAGTTTCAAAAGTATTTTCAAGTTCATAATCCTGCTTTAGCTCTTTCCATTATTTCCATAAGGTGTAGGAGTAAGATCCTGTTGTAACACATTTGTTACAGTTTGAACAAATGATTGTAAGAAGTACACGGTGTTTGAGTAGGTCTGGGTACATGACTTTACATGTCGAGCTCTCACGTCTGCTGCGTGCAAAGCAGCACAACCGATGATGAGCAGTGCACAGGAATGCTTTGCTTTATATTCTCACAGCTGCTCTGTGGAGCAGTGTCATCTCTGCAGTGTGACAGTAATGTGGGAAGTACTGTAATTGTCACAGGTGTCTTCTGCAATCAAAGTCGTGACTTGGCTCCATAGCATGCAGCATGAAAATAAATATGAATCAGTACCTGTCACTTTTGACCTCTTCAAAACAGTAACAATAAGAACACATCCAGAATATTTTGTGCCTTAGAAGTGTCTTTATGGCACACTGCTTCCAAGTATTGGGAAATAGTGTTTCCCAGGATTTCTGGTGAGCATATAAACTAGGATGAAAGTCTGCTGCACAACTGTAGAGGCGCTGGGAGTGGGTGCTGTCACAGCAGGAAGAACTGTGTCTCTGCTCTTGGCTGAAAATTGCAGCAAAGAAGTGAAACAAATGCTGCATAAATTAACCTCCTTTAGGATAACTGAACTGTTCTGGGCTGCTGTTGTGGTTTAACCTGTCAGGCAGCTGACAGGTTAACCCCACACAGGCCAATTCTCAAACTTTCCCAGTGGGTGGGGGAAGTGAACTGGGGGAGAAAAAGGTAGAATTTGTGGGTTGAGATACAGACAGTTTAATAGGGCATATGATGATGATAATCTTAATATAATATAGTAGATATTATATATATATATATAACAATCATAAAAGAATAGAGAAAGCAAGGTCAGCTCTCCTGCCTGTGTCCCCCCAGCCTCTCATGGCCCCCAGCCTCCTTGCTGCTGGGACTGGGTGAGAAGCTGAGAAATCCATGTTTCCCCTGCTAGCAGCTCCAGGTTGGGCTATTCTCTAGCTGTGGTGTTTTACTAGGTGGTGAAAATATTGCTGTTATTTGTTGATTACATCCCTTGGGATCTGACGATGTCATCTTGCCATTTAGTTCCTAAAAATTTGTTCTCCTTGTCCCTTGACCTTACTTTGTGTTATGGCAAAACTGGCTTTCACAAGGATTCAGAGTATTTTCTTCCCCTTCTCAAAAATGTCTTTTGCTGTGTTGCCCCACAGATGAGTCACAGAAACTGCTGAAGGACAAAGCAGCAGACAGGTTCCATTTATTTCTGTGGACATGCTGGGTGCTGGTTTTCTACCTCCTGGGTGTTTACCTGTGAAGAGCTTTAAAGCTGAGGCTCTCTTTTTCAATATATACATGGAGTCACTGGGGGAATTACGAGATCCCTTCATCCCCAATGACAGCAGTACACAGCTTATACTGTTCTCTGCCTCTCAGCCATTCCCAGTGAGGAGAGCACTGTCTCCCAGATATTTCAGTAATTATGGGTTATCTGGGATTTTGATGGCTTGCCACATTGTGTCAGCAGTGCTTGTGATGGCCACAGGAAAATGACTGGGAAGTGTCCCTATTTATTCACGAGGTAACAAGTAAATTACACAGCTGAAGGAAGGGATACGATAGGGCTGATGGTGCCTTCCCTTGGCAGCTGCTTTCTGGGGTAGCACAGGGTGATTCTTGAGACTGGCACTGCCTCTTGCTGTAGTTTTTCATTGACCCATGCTGCTCTCCTTCAGGCCATATTACTAGCACTTACAGTACCTGTGAGAGAGCATAATGCCTTTCAAAATACATGTAATTAATCCAGAATGCAAGTGCTTGCTTCACAACAACCTCATCAGTACATCTGTCCTGTTCTCTTTTGCCTGTCGGATTCCTCACAAAGGGCTCTGAGGAGAGCTTAACTCTTCAAGGCTCTAGGGAGGCCAGTATCCAGGCATCCTTAAGAAGGGCCTGTGCACATAGTTCTGCTTTTCAGGTTTGCTTAATTTGTCAGCCACAAGGATGGAGCTCTTCAAAGGGGAATTAGGGATTTTTAAGTGAAGTGGGCTTCAATCAGAAACAATAAAGGAGAGAGGGAAAAAACAAACCCAAGCACAACTGCGATGAAGAGAGAGCAGTGTGTAAATTGTTGTCACACCATTTGTATCATAACAATGCTTTTCAGTTGCAACATGCAACTTGTAGAGCAGTATTGAAAAGAATTTGTGTAAGTTTTGCTAGCTCAGAAGGCATTTGCAATGAAGACAAGAAAAAGGTTTATTGATTCATTCTTGTGTTGGGAGTACTAATATGTGTTTACCTTGCATCTAAACAAACACATGAAGTAAGGCCTTTTCCATGCAAGTACTGCTCTGGTGTATAGATTTGGTTAAGAGGATACCAGCAGTTAACAAATGTTACTAAAAGATTACAATGAAGATGCAATTAATCTGACCTACCGGAGGAGCGTAAACACACCAGTTAAGGGAAAAGGGGGTCAAGTCTGCCTGGATATTGCCCACGTCTCTGGTGCCATCATCGGTAACACCGAGCTGGTGGCAAAGCGATTGGATAAACGGCTGTGGAGCCCCGTCCCCTCCTGGGGAGCACCTCGGGCTAGGAATGATGGAGTAGGGATAATGGTCCCTTGGAGCGGGACCGAGAGGCGGGTGAGCCTCTCGCAGCTCAGGCGGTGGCGGCCCGGCGTGAGGGGAGCCGTGAGAGGAGGCGGGCGCGCGCCCCGTTCCCGCCGGGGCACCCTGCCGCACGTGCCCGCGCGCGGCTCTTTAAGCGCAGCGCCCGCCCCGCGCC
>VZTB01015213.1:830675-863652 GCA_013397245.1 Thryothorus ludovicianus | reverse complement strand
CGGGCCCTCGCCCTGCTCCTCGCCCGTGTCTCCGCTGCCGGAGGGCAGGGTCCGGCACCACCATCGGCGGCAGTCGCCGGAGCCGGGCAGGAGCTCCCCAGAGAGGAAGAGTCCCAGCTCCCCCGTCTGCAAAGGTGAGCGCCAGGGGGTCCGGGCCCGCGGCAAAGGGCACGTCCCGGGCGGCCGGGCCGGGCGCGGGGTGCAGGGCTGGGGCCGGCGGTGCCTTGGGGCGCGCCGTGCCCCGGGGCACAGGTAGGGACAGGGCTGTGCCCGGGCCGGTGCTCGCCCTGCCCCTGCTCTGGCCGGCGGCAGGGCTTGCCGGGCGCCTGTGCGTGGAAGGGCTCGTTGGCTTTTGTTGCTGCTCTGTTGCGCCCTGGCTTTCAGAGGAGGAATAGAGAGCCAAGCGTGCCATGTGGGGGTTGTGACCGCTTCTGTAGTACCGCGAGTACTGCTTCGGCTTGGCAGATGAAAGGGATTCAGCAGGGTACGTGTACTTAAGGTGCTTGGGCACAAACTTAAGGGGAATTTGGTGTTCGGTGGCTGTTATGAAGCCTTCACATCTCCCCTTGCTGCATACCTCGTGCCAGATGGTGTATGTGGTTGTGATCCAGTGTCCCTAAGCCTGTAATTAAAGAATTAACTAGTGCTGTAGGCATGGCACATAGCTGTAGAACAAAACTATTCAGTATCTCTCTCAGTAGTTGCTTTCAACGTGAACCCTGCAGAAGGATATGTGTGCTTGAGAGCGATGACAAGCTTGTGCTACAGTGAAGGTGGAAAATAATGTGGTGATAGCATACATTTTGTGACAAACTGCTTTTTAACTTTTTGAATAATTAAATCTTACTGGGAATGCTGGAACATAATATATGGCATCAGGTTGAGGATTATAGAGGCTGACATATGTAAGTCCTTTTTCTTCTTGGGTTAAAAGTTTACTCGAAAACGCATCAGTGAGGCTTCGTGTTCATGTCCTCAAATCTAGGAAAAAATGTTACTTTCAAGATACCAAAGCTTTCAGCTACTCATTTCCATGAAATTGCCTGTGGTATTCTATAGAGTAAAGTTGACTAATGTGCAGAAGTGTACATGCAGAAATCTAGGACTAGCCCTCCCTTTAACACTTCTGCTTCTCCTAATACTCCTCCCCCTTTCTAAAATAATGATTGTAACCAGACTGCCACGTTGGGTTTTTTCTTTTTTCCAATCCTGGCTCTTGAGAAATGGTACTGCCAAATGAGACACTCGTAACTAGTTGGTACAAGATGACTGTGTGCCTCCTAGTCTGCTAGTGTAAGAGAGGACTGATAAGATTCTGAGTTAGATTTTTCCACTTTCCAGATAAGAGTAATGAGGGTTTTATTAAGGGCGTATTATATTAAAGGCTTTGGATCGAGGAATTATTTTTCATTTGATTTTCTTGTTAATCAGTAATCTGAAAGACTTTATACACATCACAAAATCCTGTCTTCTTCCTGTGAACTTCATGGAACTCTTACCTAAGGTGCAATCTGCTGGCCTGGAGAATGAGGAAGAGCATGGTTAGCTTTGAGGTCCAGGTTCAAGAACTGTTTGACAAGGCATGTGTCACCTAGGGTGGAAAAATTGCACTGTCTTATAGTCACTGTGGAGAAGACTGCTGAAACCATGCTGGCCTCTTTACTACTTTGAAGAATTAACATATAGAAAGAAACAAGTCATTTGATCACCCTACTGTGTTAGGATAACTCCACTAGCTTTTTACAAGATGTGTGAAAACAGGAGAGTGGTGTCCATTTAATTGCTTCCACATGTTCCAGTTTCTGAGCAGTACTTGTACTGGCCCCAAATGCAAGCTAAACCTCTTTAATATTGCTTAATTTTTGTATTGTGTAGTAGTCCAGTGCTTGATAGAAGCTGAGCTAACTTCAGGTTTTTTCTTCATCTAAATGAGTAAACAGTGTTAGCTGAGAACATGGAAGTGGAACTTTTTTTACTGATGAGGCAATGGTTGTGCAGACACACAGGCCACTTGAGGGTATTGGGCAGAATCTGCTTGGGTTTTTCCATTTTTCCATTTCTTGCTTTCAGTTAATGATGGCTTTTGTTCATTCCTACAGCTGCAGACGTATTTTTTTAGATAAAAATGAACCTTGAGGTTAGACAAATGATAGCTTTTTCTGAGCTTAGATACTGGTTGTATCTAAGTTTAAGTTGTATCTAAATATAAGTTATATATTTCAGACTCAGTTTCACATTTTTCTTTCCTGGGAAACAGTTCAATAGTTTTGAACTTAGTTTTCATGAACCTGCTTTACACTTGAGAACCCTAACTAGGGAATTTACAAATGTGACTTTTGTGGGTTTTGGGTGTGGTTTTTGGAGAGGTTTTTTAGCCCTTGCTTTCTGATCTGAATTGCAATTAAATGTTGGAAATGCTCAACTGAATTTTTCATTGACTATGGGATAATTAGAAATGGAAGATTCTCTCATACAACTTTTAATTTTCCATGCTTTTCTTGCCACTTCTCTCTCTCCCACTTAAATATGACCAGGGGATCTTGCTATTTATTACCTGTTTTTCATTTTTTACTTTCCCTTTCTGCAGTCTCTAACACCTATTTCCTAGAGTTCAGCTTCCAGTTGCCTGTTAATGTGTTCTGCCCTTCCCATCACTGGTGAGGTCTCATTTCTACACTGCAGTGTCTGTCCTGCAATCTCCAGGTTTGGTTCAGTTTTCCCCTCTGCCTCTTCACCTGTCTGCAAACCACCCTTAGAGGCCATTGTTTGATCTGCTGGTACACTGTTGCAATATGAGATAGAGCATACACATTGCTCTGTCTTCATTGGGTTTGCCTTGCTTTATTCACTGAGTAAAGATCTTGTTATTTGTGTTCTTGTATAAAACACATCTTTGAGGAGTTGAACTGCTCAGCTACAAGAATGTTACAGTGTACCAGGCTGAGTAAACAAGGTCAAGACCAGAGCCTTAGCAGTTGTTAACCTTCAGGTACTGATAGAGTTCTCTACTGGGTGCTGGATTTTCTGGTGTATTCCAGTTGACTGTGTTGGACATCTAAACTAATTCTGAAAATTAAGGGGAAAAATTGTTTCATTTCATTTGGAGGACAACTTAATTATTTTGCCTATGGAAGGGTAGCCTACTTGTGTGAATGGAAATTATGAAAATATTGTATGAAATCTAAAAGAAGTCAGATGTTAGCATTTCCTGGGAAGTAGAAAGGAAGTAATGGAACTCCATTACACTCTTAAATTTCACCATAGAATTTGTTTATTTTAATAATCTGGTGAGTGACACAATAATAGCTGCAGACCTGTCAACCTTAATGACCAAGATTTTGCAGTAGTTTTGAAAGGTGTTACTGTAGGATAAGAGAGAAGACTTTGTGTACCATTAGATTCCTGCTCTGCTTACCTAAGTTGTTTAACAAATGGTAGGTGTAAAGGAAGTGAATTCATTTTTGCAGCATCATACTGTACATTTCTTGTGGTCAGCACTTCAGGGAAGCTTATTGGGATTATAACCATTTTCATTTACTAGAGTTAAGTAGCTTGAACATCTTGGGCTTTCTGAACTTTGGTTTTGTAAAACACCACTAATTCAATCATTCTTCTACAGTGGAACAATTTTGAATTACTATTGAGTGTTCTCTTTTAATTTATGTGAGAATGATAGGCAAGATTATATTCCAAAGGGAGTTTACACAATTGGATAGTGTGTCTGGTCTTAGTGTGCTGAGTCTGTTCAGTTCTTTTAATGAAACATGAAAAGTAGGTGAAGCCCCAGAGACCAAGCTGTAGTTTTGGAAAAGATGGCTGTGCCAGCTGTGTATGGGAGAGATCCCATCAATGTCCTTTCTGGGGAAAAGCTTAACCAAATCAGAACAAAAGAAATCACCTGTATGCCTTGATGCCAGAGGAGCTCACCTCTTCTAACTACTTTGGATTGCCCACTTGTATAAAAAAAGCCTCAAGTGGAGCTGTCAGGGAATTCTGTGAGTTCAGTGGCATCCTAGGCTTTTCTACTGCTTGTTTCCTCTCAGTATGTGTTAGACAACGTTTCTTTGGTTTCTTTCATACCTTTCAGTTAATTATTGGTAAGCATCTATATTTGTTCAGTTTTGCTCTTCAGTCCCACTGTTACAGCGCCTGAACTTGCACTGCCTTTGTAGATGCCTTTACTCTGCAAGAGGTGTGTGTGATACCAGCTCACCTGCAGCAACTTCTGTTGGTCACCTGCACAGCAGTGACTGGTGAAGATATTATTTCCCCACATTATGGACTTCATTGATTTGTGTTGTGTATGTTCTCTTTGGGTTTGTTCTGTTACTTTGCTTTGTTTGAGACTGGATTGCAAAAAGACTTTAATTTCTAAATAAATTTATACTAGTGGTGGATGGATAGGAGGGTTGATTTTTATCACAAATACTGGTTTAGAGAGATAATCAGGCCAATTAAAGAGATCTAATATTTAAGAAGCGTCTATTTGATGAAACAACTCCATTGTTTTTCATCAGCCACAGCTGTTGTAACTGTTATCTCTATGGAGGCAGATCTCTTGTTATGTAGGTCACATCAAGGAAAAATAGCAACTGAGCACTTGCTTCAAGTATTGTAGGGGAAAGTGCAATGAAAACATTGTATATGTTCCCATTGACATGTTTTGAAACCGTGAGAACTGTGTAGCAGGCTTTGCCAGTTTGTATAAAGACAGGTCATGAAGGTGGAAAAGCAAAAACATATCCAGACATCATTCCCCCATCTAAATAAAAGTAATTTGAAAACAGAATTTCTTCAATGAGTTTTTAAATCAAAGGAAAACAGTATTTAGAGGCTTTGTGCCTTGAAATGAGCAGCTTCCCTTGGACTTAAATGGTAAACAGGCTCTTCAGTTCTCATTCTCTGTTTGTTCAGCAAAATAGTCTTTCCAGTTGTTTTTTGTTTTGTTTGTGGTGGAGAGGAGAGAGTAATAGATTCTGCTTCTCCAGTTTTGTATCTGTCTGCTGCTGTGGCTTTGCAGATGATGTGGCTGATTCTTACACTTCCTGATTTGTCTTTTTTTTTTTTTCACGTCCTTTCTGTTTCCCCTTGGTAAGAAGAGAGAAGCTTCTTGAAGAGGAAGCATAATAACTGAGAAGAAAAACTAACAGGGAGGATATGGCAGCTAATTCTAAGACAAATAACATGTTTGATTTGACTTTAGAAGCCAGCATAATTTTTAAGGAATGACACGTGGTAGCATGCCACATTGTCCTATAGTACACAGAAAGGGAATTGTTTTGAAATCATCTGATACAAACAGACCCTTCAGTGTGCTGTGTGGTGGTAGTAGTAGTCAGAGAATTTCTTAGATACATGAGTCTTAAGTGCAAACTCAATACATATTTACTGGTACACCCTGAGAGCAAATCTGTTAAGAGCTCAGTAGTAAGGTTGTATCATTGTTGGTACTTGTAGAAATAATAAAGCAAATGAGGTTTCCTGACTGCTTTGTGTGTGACTGATTATAGTGCTAGTAATTGTTTCCTTATAGTTGAATTGAAATATTTCTCACATTTTTAGTGTGTACATTTCTAATAAATTTGCATGAGGCTATTTAGTGTAGAATGTCTCTAGACTTAGGTTCTGTCCACTCCACTGAAATCTGTACCTAACAGGTTTTGTTAGTATTTATCATGCATATTTTTAGTAGATTGCAACAGCTCAGAAATTGAGTTTTGGACTTTTAGTGTCAGTTGTCTTATTTTCTGACTAGCAGTCAGACATTAATCAGGCATGATTTCCTTTGTCTGTAAATCAGTTTATGTATAATGCAAATTGCCATGTTATTGATACTTTTAGTGCAGAATTCATCCTAGGCACAGCAAGAGAGGACACATGACTGAGTTTTTCCAGTGCCCTTTTATAAAGCTTTCATCTGATTTCTGAATCATGCTTGCTGTGTTGTAGCCATGTATTTTTGGACTTTCTATTCATTATAGGTAAGATTAATGCACAATTCTTTCAAATATAATTGAAATTCTTTTTGTGGGGAGTAGATGAGATGATAGTAAGCTTGGATCATTGTGATCTCAGGATTTGCATTTTTCATCTCAAAATGTATGAGCACATATGTATATCTAAACCCTGGGTCTTTGCTGCTTATCAAGCTCTTAAATTTACCAACCTCAGTTATTGTTTTGAGGAAACTTTTTTTAGTGTTTATTCTTCATAGCTTGTGGTGTAGTCTCTTACTGCCACTTTACTTAAGACATCATTTACAGATGGGATAGATACAAATTCTTATTATTAACAATGTTCTTCCTTCTCGTATTAGTTCCAATGGTTGTTGTATTTAACCTTTTTTAGTAAGGATTCCTCTTAGTATCTAAATTGTTCTGAAATAGAATGCCAATATATACACTACAATTGAGATGTTGCAGAAGATACAGCACCAGGCAAATATGAATGTAATTACCAAGTAGCATGTAAAGGGAGGGGATGTCTCAATTAGCTTGTAAAATGTAAATCATTGCCTTATCAAAGCTGACTTCTGCATCTAAGGGTTATGCCATGTGTCATGTGCTGGGTGATAAAAACATGAAGGTTTATAGTGTCCCTTGAAATAAAGTAGGTGAAGGACTAGTGGGATGAGCTGTAAGCTCAGCATTAAGCTGAAAAAGTTCAATCTAATTTTTCTTCATTAACCTTTGTTTATGTGTAAACATAGCTATTTTTATTTCTTCTACATCTTCACAATTTAAGAGTCAAATGACTGTCAGACTGTTAAAGGACTAAATAGTGGTGCATAAGCACTAATGCAACATTTGTGACATAAGGATATTTTTAAGGAAACCATAAAACACATTTCAAGCTTATTCAAACAGAAGAGAGCCTGGAAAAGCAAACTTAATTTCCATACTAAAAGTATCTTGTTGTGTACTTAATAATATAGTTTCAAATTTGATATGATTTCTTGTAGATGATTAAAATGGATAAGCTCTCTCTCTCTCTTGATTTCTTTGTAATCAAATGTTCTTGCTCTAACAGACAAATCAAGGCCACCTTCATCGAGCCCTTCCAGTATCGTTCGCCGGACGTCTTCCCTGGACACGCTGGCTGCTCCGTACCTGGCTGGACAGTGGCCTCGGGATAATCACGGACAAGCTGCTCCCTGTATGAGAGACAAAGCCACACAGGTAGGACAGGTTTTTGTCTTTGGAGTATTTAAGTGTGAAGACAGAATTTAAATGTAAGAAGCTTTTCCCTTGAAAATACTCACTTTAGCTTTCTTGCTCACAAGTTCCTATTCACTTTCAAATTGCAGGAATCCTACCTTTGCTATTGCATGTGTGAGTTATTTGCATTCTTTAAGTAAAGGCTGAGAACTGTAGTATCTTTTAGGTGTTCCACTTCCTTCTTGCCTCAGGAAAACACTAGTGCATTGTATGTCTGTGTTGCTATTGTTCTTACAGGGTGCAGTACACTAGATAGCACTGGAATTAAGTACTGTTTACTTTAGATTTATTTATACAGAGAACTTAGTGATGTATCCTTATATGTATGTCTGTCTCCAGCTCTTCATCCTCTGTTTGTAAAAGCCCCATAATGTTCACTTGGGTTTTATGCACCAAGTATAGAATTATATGCATTGAAAAACTGCCTCGTTCAAATCTAGCTCAACTGAAAGTGTTAAAAAAAATACATGATTTGCCAATAAACATCAGCTGCTTAACCAAATTCATGAGCTTTAAAGGTTCAGTCCTGTGCCACCTGTTAAAACAGAGCCAACAAACAATTGAATGAAGCTGGCATTACCTGATGGTTGTTGTGGCATTCCCCTTTAAAGGGAGTATTGGTACGTGGTATCCTTTCTGTATGCAGAAGTGGTTCAAGGTGGATTTTTCTTTAAAATATCCTAGTGTTTCATTTCTCCTTCTGTGGCTGCACTCTGGCAGTGGCTTTTTCTAACCAGTAGAATGAAGGAGGCAAATGTATCAGGTTTTAAATCTGTATTCCTGGAACTTGGTTTCAACAGGAAGTTTCCACTAATTCCAAAGAACATAAGCAGAATGCAGTTGGAAGAGGACTTCATAGCATGGGGGAGGGACATCCTTATGTTTGAACCTCTGTTAGGTTTGGTAACAGTAGAAAAAATGAATTCACATAGTTTTCAGTGCATAAGGACTCTGTGAGAAGGACCACAACAGGGCAGATCAGTAGGGAGGGAAGGTGTTTTGTAAGGGAATATGCTCATGTGGCTAAGGTGGAATTAGGAGCTGGTGAAGAAGAAAGGACAGCTGAGGAACAAGTTTTCTGTGCACAAAAATGAATTGGAAAAATGGTTAGAAGACAGGGTGAAAAAAGTAAGCAAATTGAAGAGGAGGAAGATGATGGAAGGTATGTGATATACAAGGAGTGACTGTTTGTGCCTAGCTATTAAAGGGCAGAACTAAACCCATATGGGTGTTCTAACAATTTATTTTCATATTTCATTTCTTAGGATAATATTTTTTCAAAATAATTATACTTCTGTACTGCTGCCAAAGTATTTGCTATGTTCAGTTGATCTCATTCAGGTTAGTTTTGATATAATCTGAATCATGTTGGGCTTTTATGATCTGTATTTGCCAGATATAGTCCTTTTTGGCTCAATTTTGCTCTTGGCTTTTTCTTCCAATTCTGACACATCTAACTGCTGTGGTAGTGGAGCTTTTGTAGAGGAAATAAAATGTATCTGAAACGTTAATGGGAACACTGTAAAGGGCATTAGATATTTCTGCAGAATTAGTACATTTAGTGGTGATTTGTGATAGTGTATTTCTGAGAGAACTAGAATGGTCTGTTTGCACTTCCTAATTGAAAATTTATCAAACCAGTAGAAAATTAGACATAAAAGTAGACATACATCTGTATGTCCAAAGCTGATGTTATGACACTGATGAGATATTATTGCTTTTAATCTTCTAGAGAGCAGCTACTGGAGCTAGGAACAAGTTTAAAATGTGACTTACAATAGTTAGTTTCCCAAGATAATACAGGCTGCCCATTTGTATTGTTCAGCTCTGGATGAAGTTTCACTTGTGAGATACTCTGTTTCCAGTGTGTAATTTCAGATTTCACAAAGTCTGACATGAAGTATATGTGTTCTGATTCCAAGCCTTTAGAGAACAGGGATTGAATTTGCAAAGTTATAAAATATTTTCAAGTTGAGTGGGCAGGGTATCTTGATTGTATGGAGTTATGGCACAGGGAGTAGAGTCATTCAGGAAGCAGATTGGGAAGAGACAGCAATTAGTGGAACACTTGAGCTTGCAGGCCTTTCTAGAGATGCCCACAGGCCATAGACAGTCTCTGTGTGACCTGGGGTCTCTTACACAGCTCTCAGCTGTCAGACTTGTCCCAAAACTGAGTATTTTGATGAAACCTGTCTATAATGCTAGACTGAATTATGTACATGAAGAATATTTGTTGGCTGATGAATAGATGTATTAATGAGCATCCAAAGGTATGGCTAGAATTCATACCTGCACAGGTTGTTTTAAGTGTTCATAAAACAGGTGTTAATAATACTTTTTGCTTTGAATGAAACATGTTTGTCTTAAAATGAGACAATTACTATGTATTTTTTTAATGCTTAAATTATTCATTTTGACTGGAAAGTTTTTGCCTCTTAAGACTTTTTTTCTGAAGCATTCTACTGTCTGTAATAAATTTAGCTCTAAACTAATTTCTTTGTATATCTGGAAAGAGGGGAGAAAGTTGTGCATGGTAACAACTAATAAGCAAGTAATAGTACTTTAAGAACCTAGAGAAATATAAATCCCACTTTGCCTGTTGGTTATTTGGTCTATTTCTTGATAATAAGTGTTATAAACAAGATTTGGGGAATAAATAGGAGGAGACTTGCTAAAATAGTATTGCATTTCTGTTTTGATGTACAGATTTCCTATAGTTGGATCGGAAAAGATTTCTAACTACTTGTTTTGAGCATGAGCATCAAAGCAACTTTAATGCTTTAAAAGGAATCAGATATTAATTTATTAAGTAATCCTTGAATCTTGAGTCAAAGTCTTGAATATAAATTCAAGGCAAAGACTAATTAGAGTGTTAATTATTCTCCTGTAGGCAAATGTAATGGTTGTGCTGAGTTGGGAAGCTAGAATTAGCAGTTAAAGCTTACTGTTCCAGGAGCTAGAGGATAGGATAATACTCCTGACTGGCATTTGAGAATTGGCTAGACAAAAGTTGGTACTTGGGAATGGAGGTTATCAATTATTCTATTTTATGATAAAGATCAGCGAGTGCTTTTCTAGAAAAATAGATTGCAATGGATTCTGATCTTGGTATGAAATAGTAATTTCAAAGCAACCCTATTAACTTTATTATTGAGATTTGTCCTAGTTAGTTTTTGATTTGGAATGATGAAGATTACAATGTGCTGATAATGAAGGTTTCAATTATATGAAACTTGTGTCTGTAACTGAAACTGGTGGGGTTGCAGCCTGTATATTTGGAGTTAAGGCTCCATATTTCCTGCTAAATAGGGTTTAATATCACAAAAGACTTGAGTTTCTGTGATACAAGTGCAGCTGGGGTAAGAAAGGGCAGCATGTGGCTTCTGCAAGCTGTTAGTCTCATGTGTAAGAACAACCACAGCACACTGTAGATGTGAAGACTTTGAGGCAATCAAAGTTCTTCTCTGTAGGAGAAAGTGAGATATCCATAAAATGAGGTTAGCTAGATCACTGCTGTGTGCTAAGAACTTCATGGTGGCAAGAGTGAATTTCAAGGAGTTTGCTGTCTCTTTCAGCCTGTAAAATGCTTCCATAAATTCTTCCCCTTGCTTCATTTAGATGTGTTTCCTGTGACTGCTCAGGGATTCCTGATAGATGCTACTATCTGTCTTCTTAGAGCCTTTACAGTTCACTGCTTTTGAAGACATTTCTGGAGGTGGCTGGGTGGGAAAGCATGCAGTATTATCACAGGCCTGCCTGTGCATTTTCTTATCTGAAATACAGTGTGTCTTAGTGGTACTTTGCGTTTCTCAAAACTCCTTCACCTCAGTATGTTTGGGAGAATTTTTAAATTAAACTCTAATGTCTCTGTTGGTTTGGTGAAACCAGCTTAGCATTGTCTGTATTGTTTTCTGCTTGACCTGGGACAATTGTGAACCTGCAACCCTTTAAGGCATTAATAAATTTATTCCTTGCTTTGCAATAGCTCTAGTGGTGCTTATATGCCTTGCTTTCCTTTTTCTCATTCTTGAGAGCAAGAAGGTGATTTTGAAGCTGTTCTGGAACAGGCTTTCACAGTGTGTACACCAAGCCACCCTTGCTAATGCTTCAGAAATAACAAGGTCAGCATCTGTGCAGGAAATTAAATATGCCATCTCCCCCCAGTTCAGCACCCTCACACTGGTTCTTCAGAGCTCTATAGCAGCCTGTGGTACATCTGGCTGTGAGTACTGCCTTATGCTCAGTCATTTGGAAGGGAAACTAGCACATCCCTATATTACACTAGGTCTGAAAGCTGTGGGTTTGGGGTTTTTTATTTATATAGTTTCACTCTGCTTTTTTGTGCTTTACCTGTGAGAAAGGCTTCTTCTAGTTGTTTGCTGTTCACTTTCAGTTCTGAATCTAGCATATCTTAAATGTTCTCTTTTCTAATTTGTCTCAAAATATTCTGCCAGAAAGTAGCAATTGCCTTTTTTAATTAAACCTGTAATCTTCTTCCTACAGACAGAAAGTGCCTGGGCTGAAGAATATTTAGAAAAGAAGAGAAGCTCACACAAACGTTCATCATCATGGGGCAGCAATGAACAACTCAAGGAGGTCAGAAATGCCATTACTTGAGATTACTTTGGATTAAATGGTTTTTTTTTGGTATGCACTGATACCATGATGCTTCAGGAAGGCAGGAATATTTTACTACTTTGTTTAATTATACAGATGGTGGATTTCATAAAAAAATATGAAATGGATGTTCATTTGATATTGGTTTAATATAACAATGCAGGTCAATTAAAATTTTCAATCTGAATGTGTGGGAAAGAAAATTTTAAATACAGGTGACATTTTTTCATCAAAGAAGGAAATAACAGCAATTATCTCACTACTTTCAAACTTTATGTATTTCAAGTTCTTTCACTAAACCTCCAGAGGTGTCTTCTGAGCATCAGCTGAACTGGTAGCTAACATACTGGGTTTGCAAGAACTTGAGTATAATCTAGTGCTGGCAGTAATGATGAATGTTATAATAGTAAATAATTTTAACTAAGTGATGGAATAAATGGATGAAATTGCCTGTGTACCTGTTGAAATCTGACGTGAATTTCTCCTTCATTAGATTGCAAAATTGCGTCAACAGCTGCAGAGAAGCAAACACAGCAGCAGGCATCATCGGGACAAGGAAAGACAGTCTCCTTTTCATGGCAACCATGCAGCCATTAACCACAGTCAGGTAAGGCTGTGTGCTTTTTGGCCATCAAGGCAAGCTAATGCTACTTTTAGGTCCTTTCAGGGTTGTGATTTGTCTTAGAGGGAACTTAGAAATACCTCAGACTGCTAAATATGGTGTAGCTGTAGGTGAATTCCATGAACTAGAGCTCTTTCTTTTGGCCACCTGAGTGAATGGGGGTCTAGATCTTTTTGTTACTTGTGTGAGCTGGCTTTCAATTTTCACTTTGAAATAATTTCAGGTAGCTAAATGTGTCCTTAAACTAAGGTTTTTAAAGTGCATTCTGCAGGTTCCGTGAAAGGATGACAGATAAGTTTAATCTAAAACCACAGACCATCTTCTTCATGACATATTGCTGTAGCAATTATGACTGCATGTAGAATATGGCATGGAGCAAACTGCTGGTAAAAATGTGTACTCAAATAAAAGGTAAAAAGTTTTTCTGAGCACATTTTGTTGTCTTGCTGAACACTTGTCTAATACTGTGGTGAGATTTAGAGGCCTTACCTGATAAAAGGCTGCTCCATGGGATTATTTGTTTACACACTTCATAACTTCATTCAGCCTTTTAAAGATTTTATCCTTTTATTTCCTGTCATTTATCATGCCTTGAGACTTAAAGTAATAATCCCTTCTACAAAAATTGTGATGGTTAAGCCACCACATCATCTGTGTGCAGTTTCAGTTTTATTTCAAGGCTTCTAATGAGGTCAGGTTGACAGAGGTGTAATATTTTTAGCTCAATTGATAACAGGTGTAAAAAAAATTATAGGCTTTTAGAAACACAGATCCTGTTTCAAGTGTGTTTTTGTTGAGCAACTTTTAAAAAACAAATAGAAAAGTTTGGTCATTTTTCATATGGAAACTTTTTTTCTCTCCCTACTGATATCTCATGAGTGTACATTTGATACACACAATTTTTTTAAGAGTTACAAAAAGAACAAATCCCTTACAATAGCCTTGGCCAGGCAATGTAGTTGAAAAAAACTAAGAAACTGTCAGTGTTGTGAATTAAGAAAGTACTTCAGCTGTGCAACTTCTCTGAAAATCTAATCATATTCCCAATTAATCCTGAAATGCCATTAATTGTTCCAATAAATATAATAATCTGACAGCAGTTAATAAAAATGTTCATTTCCTTCTAGAAATAACTTAGGCCAAGTTCTTTCATTCTTTCTTTCAAAGTCAGATGTCTGTGTGAATGTGTTCTACTTCAAGAATGAAAATAAGAAAATAGAGTGTCTTGAATTTCTTCTGCTTTGCTCTTAACTCCTACCTTGTAAAAAATTAATTAGCACCTTTTGTCTCAGACCCTAATTTCTTATCCCTATTGTAAGACATTTAATTAGGAGTCATGACTTTTCAGGATTTGCATGCCTCTTGAATTCAGCTTGTTGGCAGTTGGTAGAATTCTCTGCTACTGGAAATATTTAGCAATTTTTTTTAGAATTACATTTTTTGACATTGCAATTTAGGAATTACTGACATGTGGATGCAGTGTAGTGTACTGTTGATTTTTACAGACTGCTCAAGTCAGAACTATTCAAAATTATGAATGAAGACAGACAAATGACCCAATCACTTTCTAGGGGTTTTGAGAAAGTTCATGAAAAACAACATGTAAAATGTGTCAAACTGTTGGTTAAAAAAACCAAACCATAAGACAGATCAACATACTTGATTAAGGTGCTTTTATCTGAATTTGTAGAACTTGAGGACATTTTCAACCAGAAGTATACTCAGGAACTTTTGATGTAGCCCTTTAGTACATTGGAGAATTACATGCATTTTTGCTTGGCAATCTATGAACCTGTGGGTTTCTAAATGCTAAGGTATTGTCACTTTAGCACAGATGATTTTAGTGAATTTCAATTTGAAAAATGAAAAAGATGCTGCTATTCTGAAAAATACCTCCCCAAATTATATACATAACTTTTAAAAAATAATAACTATTTTATTATTACGCTTCTGGTTTGAATGTCTTTACATTCTGCCAAATTTTATAGTATGTGAATAAAATATTGTGTAATAGATAATTAGGTTTTGGACTTGTGAAACAAACTATAAAATACAAATTGAAGCAAAGGAGCTTTTCCAGGACTGTGTTACAAAACAAAACATTGTTTTTCTTGGTGAATTTTGTGCCAGCTGTGTCAAGCTACTTGCAAAGGGAAGAAGTTAAAGAAGGATTCAAAGAGTAAGTGGAGAGTTTAGGTTAATGACATTTAGCAGCTGTTTTTTAACTCAGAGTGAAAATCTGTAACTGTAGTCATCAAGGGCAAAGTTCCTGGATTTTTTCATTCTTTTTTTGAGAACTGCTAAACTAGAATTTCTGGCAGCAGCTCTTTCTTCAGGATTTGTGGGAAGGACTGTGTGGAAACCAGAATTTAGTAATTAGACTACTTAGAATTTTTT
Organism: Thryothorus ludovicianus; assembly: GCA_013397245.1. Taxonomy (NCBI): domain Eukaryota; kingdom Metazoa; phylum Chordata; class Aves; order Passeriformes; family Certhiidae; genus Thryothorus; species Thryothorus ludovicianus. Next base: position 848,799 of record VZTB01015213.1, on the reverse strand, counting down.
TTTCTTACACTCCTAGTTTAAAGGAAGCTTTGTGTTTGTTGTCTGTAAAGGGTCATGTAAAGATTTGAGCTCAAGGAGTTGGATTCCTGACAACATGCAAAAAATATTAAGAAATTGTGTCAGTAGTTCCTTCACAGAGACTGGCTAAACTCTGTTTGACATTTCGAAGAAGGCATACTCTTGTAGTTAAAAGAAGAAATTTTAGTGGATTCCTTTCCTCTTTTCTTCCCTACTTAAACTTTACCACAATTCTTGAATTATAGCAAAATTTTTCATGGTTCTCGCCAACTATGCTTCTAATTGGTTCTTTATTTGTGCTTCTTTCTAATGTGATTTTTGTGTAAAGAAAGAAATCCACACAATCTCTACAGAATAAGCTTGTTAGCTGTTCCTGACCCTCTGCTCACAATCAAGAAATAGTTGGGGAGGACTTTGATCAAGTCCTTGCTGTTGACTACAGTTGTTTTTTCAGAGCAAATTAATGTTTTTTGTTTGTGTGATTTTTCATGTCAGAAATGTTCCTTTCTGTCTCTCTTAACTGGAAGATGAGTTTGCAGAAAGGTCATAGCCTACTCAGGTGATCTCAGGATGCTTCTGAGAACATTTTGAATGGATTGCATGGTACTAAATTGGTAAACAGGAGTCAAAACAATGGGATCTTTCTATATTCTCATTGTTGGTATGATGGAGAAATTATTGAGGCTAGAACTGAAGACATATGAATAAATTGATTATTTTTTCCAACATAATTTTTTTCTCAGGGCGCTTGACTGATGTAACATTTTTACTTGACACTCTGAAGCATCAAGGCCCCTGCTCCTTTCATTTTCCTGGGAACCATGCATCCCTAATGTCTGATTGATTTGCTACTGAGATCAACTGCATGCAGTTCAGTGTTGGTAGTTTGGATTTTTTTGGTGTCACTCTTACCACCTCACTAGGTGGAATATTTAATTTTTAGAGTAGAATTACCATGATCCATTCAACCTAGAGGTGGCTTAATGTAAAAGCATCACAAGTCCTGAGATTCTGTGTAAAGTTTTGTTACTTGTGAAAAATTGGAAGAGCTTAGAGCATTTTTCCTGAAATGCCTGTGAACAATTCGATTTGCCATCACTTCTTTTTCCTATCTTGTGAGTTTATGCTGTACCCATAAGTTTCAGAACTGCAAACCCTGTGCCAATGTGTTTGTGTGAGCACAGTAATTATTATCCTGTGGTTGGCACCTTGCCTCGTGGTGAGCATTCCCAGGTATTCAGATGAATAGTCAAAGGTTGGTAGCCTATTCCTGCATGTCCATGCAGACCTCTGTGAAGGCAGTATTTCTAATAAAAGGTTTCTTGTTTTGAGGCTGATGGTTCTACTCATGTCACGATACCTCCTTCCTTTTCCACCTTCTGGCATCCTGGGCTGAGAAATCATCCTCAGTCATGTACAGAATATTCTATTTCTTGGAAGTGAAACATGCTGTACTGAACTGTATTGAACTCTACTGAATTGACTTTGAGCTCTTCAAATGGTAACATGAACCTAAGAATTTTTGTGGTAGGCAATCACATTTAAAGGTGTAGAATTCCCACATTTTGCTAATGGCTGCTGAAATCTTAGAGCATATTCACGTTCTACTTTTTAACAAATTCAGTTTGTCCTAAGACTGTGTATATTGAATATTGGGTGCATAGTCTTTAGTGCCTGAATTTGTGCTGATATATCTGTATTGTGACTGAATATCAACATGTATTGGTTTACTGGATTGTTGATCCAAGGCCTTGCTTTGAACAGAATTAGCAGGAATGCTTTCTCAGACATTTTGTGCTTTTCTCCAGTGGTTTTTTATCTTCAGTCAAGACTTTCTTTAAAAGTTTGGCCACTATGACCATTTTTAGTTTTTAGTTGACAGAGACAGAGTGACAAGCATTTCCTGAACAGAAGCTTTTGTAGTTCTTGTTCAAGTCTTTTTTGAGTTGTTTTTTTGTTTTTTTCTATGGCTAACCTAATGTTTCAGGAAAGGAGAACCAATATAATTCATGAGTTTTGCTACTGTGGTGATGTGTGATTGTGACAAGAAGTCTCCATTATGATCGGTGTTAAAAATATCTTGTTTACATTAATTTTACTGAGAGAGATTTTCTACAAGACAAGCTTTGTGTGGTTTTTCAAAATGTACACAGGAAATTAAAATGCTTTAGTGTCTGTCTATGTAGACCTGTTACTTAAAGGAAAAAATAAAATAAACCCCCTCACAGAAATACACATTGAAGACCAGATAATGCTGATCCTTCAGACAGTAGAGGAGTTTGTCTCAGTTGTGGGACGTTAGGCCATAAAGGCCAGGAATTTTACATGAGAATTCTACTGTGACTTAAGTGTCTTGTGCTGTTCTTTGAGTTGAACTAAAAGTTTGCAGAGGTATTACATTACCTGTAGTACACCCCTGCTTAGTGAGTGCAGAATCTTCTAATATTCTGGTAGAGAGACTTCTTTAACAAGAGGGCAGATGCTAATGGAGACACTGGGAAATCTCAAGAAGTTGTGGTATGCCAAAGGGAGCTTTGGGAAAATTCACCAATCTGTTTTTTGAGAATGAAGCTTTTGTGCATATTTTGAAACACTGGATTTTTAAACTGTTAATCTTCATTCTGAAGCAACGAAGTGTTAACATTTGGATTTGGGATTTTATTCTTTCTGTGGAAGTCTCCCTGAGTTTTGTCAACCCTTTATTCTGTCTTAATTCAGTTAATACATTTGTCTTAATTCTTAACATAGTGCAATCTTCCATTTGTGGAATAATTTTCCTTCTGTGTGTGTCATGTTTTTGCAGGTGGCCACAGATGTCCTTTAAAATGCAATTTTAATGTGGTTACAGTCCAACAATGAGTGATATGATATTGTAGTATAGCTCACTTTAGGACAAATGTGAATGTATTTTAAAGGCTTCAAAATTACTTAAATTTAAATGTTTACCATTTAATTTTCTCTTGTAAAGCTGTGTCAAGCTAGAGGCAGACCTTATCAAGGGACATTTTGAGACTAGATTTAGTTTTTCCTGCTACAAATTATATTTGAACCAAAATTCAGGATGTCTGTCTTCAGTTCAAGCATCCAGTTGAACCCAATCATCATGGTTTCATGTAAATCCTTGATACTGAGCTGTAGATGTGTTCTGTTTCAAGGGGCACTTCTGGGTAGAAATAGTAACTTTGTTTTGTAAATAAATCTACATTGTTTCTTGTTGTCTCTGCTTCTTTAGGCTCCCATCCCCAAGAGTACTCTGGTTCCTGTGATACCTATTACCAAATCAACAGGGTCACGCTTCCGAAACAGTGTGGAAGGATTGAATCAAGAGATTGAGATAATAATTAAGGAGACTGGAGACAAAGAGGAACAACTTGTTGTATGTATCTGCCACCATGATTGCTCTCTATAATTATTTTGGTTTTGCTTTGAGATCAAGTCACAAACTTTATTTTGCACCATTTTTGAATTGAATTTGTCTGGAATTAATTTTATTTATATTTGGGTTTTTTTAATAAGGTTAGTTAGAAAGTCTCTTGGGAAGTAAAGGAAGGAAAGACTTAAAGCTTGAATCTGAACCTTCTCCTCTAATAAGAAGTCTCAGTAAAATGGGAAAAAACAAAATGTCTGCTTTGAGAGTTTTCGTAGTAACTTTTTTGCCCATTCTGAACTGTCCCCATCCTAGGTGAACCATATTTAATGGTTCATTTTATTTTAATGGTTTTTAGAGGTGGATTTAGTAATAAGTTATCAGAAATACAGACTGTGAAGATGATTAAGGAACCAGAATGTCTTTGATATGAAGAGAAGCCGAGAGAGATGAGAATGTTTAGCCTTGAGGAGAGACAGCTCTGGGGATATTATAAATGTGTGTAAATATCTCATATGCAGAAATGGAGAGAGTTTGTCTTAGTAGTGCCCAGTGATGGGGCAAGGGACAGTGGGCATATGTATAAAAACGTTAGGGTTAGGGGGTGGGTTTTTTATGTGTGAGGGTGTGCAAAATTGGAGCAAGTTGCCCAGAGAAGTTGTAGAATCATTGTCTGTGGAGATATTAAAAACTTGACTAGACAGGGTCCTGGACACACTCTTCTACCTGAGTCTGCTTGAGCAGAGATACTAAACTTGATAATCTCAAGGGGCTCCTTCCAGCCTCAGCAGTTCTGTGATGTGAAATCCTCAAGACTGTTGTCCTTAGTTTCTGAATTTGACATTTTAGTTTCTTCTGGAGTTGCATATAACAAATAAAATTTTCTACCTCAAATGATTTTTATGAAATCCAAAAACACCCTCACCATTACTGGATTTAAAGAAATTACTACCCAGACAAGAGCAGCTGTCTGATGCCTTCAATTTCTAACAGCCTCAAGATATCCCAGACGGGCACCGTGCCCCTCCTCCGTTGGTGCAGCGCAGCAGCAGCACTCGCAGCATCGACACCCAAACGCCCGGGGGGGCCGACAAGGGCAGTAACAACAGCAGCCGCTCCCAGTCAGTGTCTCCCACCTCATTTCTCACCATCTGCAATGAAGGCAGTGAGGAAAGTCCTTGTTCTGCAGATGACCTGCTGGGTGATTCCAGAGATAAAGGTACAGTGTCACTTGAGAAGTTGAGCAGTGCTGAACTTACGCAATGTGCATAATGATATGGGTGAAAGAGAGGGTTCATTCCCTGCTTCCACAGAGAAGTGGTAGAATGTGGCATTTTTCTGTGATCCCTTTTTTTTTTTTCAATCTGCTCTGAATACTGTGTGTGCACATATTAATTAAACTTGGATAGATGTGACTGAAGAATTTGCTTCCCAAAAAGCTTTCTTTTAAATAGATTCTTTGAGTATTTTAAGCAGGTTGAAGAAGTAAGAATGTACAGTATCAGGTGAAGCAGCACATTAGTCCTGTTGCTTGTGTCAGGTATTTTCTATGATCTTGACCAAAATCTGCAACCTTATAGCATTTCATACGCACACCCATAAAAGTTTAAGTGTTTAGGGTTTATTTATTCTTTTTTTTATCTGAAATCTTTTGATAGTTCCTAGGAGAATTTTATAATTCAACATAAAACTGTTCTGTTTTTTTAAAGAATTTGGTTTCTGCCCATTTCTTTTGGGTAGACGGTGACAGCACAGAACCATAGATTTAGGTTTGCACTTAGAAATTGAAAATATCCAGGAGTGATTGGAGATTGCAGAGGAGCCTGAAAATGCAATAAGGAGAAATAGAAAGAAGGAAAGGAATTGAGATAAGAAAGCTTATTTACAAGGCAAATGAAAATGTTTTTGAATTTCGTAACATTGGAAATGAAATGGCTTTTAATTCAGGAGGCATTTAAAGGTAACTGTTGTGGTTTTTTTATAGTGTGTCACATTTAAATAATGAGAAACTCTGTTCCTGCAGAAAATGGGAATAATTCTCCCTTGCCAAAATACGCTACCTCGCCAAAACCCAACAACAGCTACATGTTCAAGCGTGAACCTCCTGAGGGCTGTGAAAAGGTGAAAGTCTTTGAAGAAAACTTGTAAGTTGATTTTTGCTACATAAGAAATAACATCTAACAATCAGATTAATTATTGCTTTATTGATTTTGTGTCAGATAGAAGTTATTAGTCCACTTGCTAAAGCAATGCTAACAGCCTGATCTCTGATTTTTGGCGCGACTATATACTGGCAAATCTATATGTATTTTACTGCTGGAATTTAGTGTTAAAATCTAAAATGATGTTTTTTGAAAACCAGTATAATTTGAGAGGAGTCTCTTACCTGGTGGACAGTGGGAGAAGAAATCAAATAGAGAGAGAGGTAATAACATGCTGTAGTGCAGGTTTATCAACTAATGTATGTCACAGCTTGACAGGCACATCCAGTAATTTAGACTCTGAAGACCATATTCTTTTCAGCTAAATCAATGTAGTTGTGAAAATTCTAGTGACAGAGGAGTGAACTTGACCCTGAGAATTTGATGCTTTGATTATTCTGAAAAAGCCAGCTTTTGTCATTTGGGAATGTTCTGGGAGGTTATGTTTTATTATTATTTCAGGGGAATTTTTATACCCTTATATCATTTGTATGCAATAATCTTAATCTACAGTTAAAAATTCCATCCTGTGACACAGGGAATATAGATTGGTTACAATTCTCTTATGCTATATTGTCTCAAGAATGCCATCTCATATAAATGTTAGTTAAGAAAAAAGAGCTTGGCTGAGCTGTGCAGATGGATTTTGAGAGGTCTCTACAGTCTGTCCCATAGCAATGTGGGATGGGTTACAGTAACTGAAGTTTCCTGTGTCTATTTTAGTGTGTAAATACGTTGCCAACTGGTAGATAGTTTTCACTTGCTGCAGGAACACACTTTCTTTTCAGAAGTCCTCTCTGTAACTGTAGGACTGCTCTCTTATAGAATAAAACAAGCTTCTACAGAAGTTTCTACCTAGCTATGGCAGTCCTCAGACACTGCAGACTCATGGAAAAAAAAAATCTTTTCAGGTCTGTTACTTGAATTCCATGTGGATGTGTAACTATTTAAAGCTCAGCCTTTGTTTAACATAATTTCTACTTGAATATCCTATACAGGATTTTCATTTGGGAGGAAAGTTTACCAGTGGGGTTGAATTTTCTGGAAATCTGGGAGAATCAGCATGGAAATGTACCCTATTTCATTAACAGAATTACTTTTCAGAATAAAGTATCTCTATAAGAATATAATGGAGGATTGGCTTGCTTGGCTTAGTAAAACAAAGACAGAAGTGAACATGACTCTTTTACAAACACAAGGAAGTCAGGGAGAGGTTATAGGCCAAAGGACAATGCTGGCAACAACAGAAAGTGAATAAATATTTCTGATGGCTATTTTCAAGTAGCAAAGAGAGACTTCAAAGAGATTTCTATAGTTCTGTCTTGAAGTAGACTTTGGCTACTGTAAGTAGATTTACAATGCAGTGTTAGAACACAGAAGTGAATGCAGAAAACATTCCTAAGCTATCCATGATTTCCATTCCAGCTCTGGATTTTTTTTTTTAAGGCATGTCTTGCACTGAGTTCTATGCTGAGATGGCAAAACTGCAAGTCAGGATCTAAATATGTGTTCCACACTTCCTTCCCAGGTTGTAGATACTTAATGATGAAAACTAGATTTGAGTTTCTGCATTGAGTCTTTTAGTAAGATTGAGGTCATCTTCTGCGGAGAGTCAGGGTGCACTCATGTGAACATGCAGAGGAGGCAAAAGCATAGAAAAGGGAATCCCCAATGATTGTGGACCCCTTTGAGATACACAATATTAGGATCATTGCTATGCCAGATTTCTTTCACAGGACTTGCTGTATAAATAGTGTCTGTATGTGGGGCAGAACTGGCTGGGTTGTGAAAGTTTCAGGAGAACACAACTGAAAATACTTTCTCATATAATGAATGTGCTAATTCATGGATAGGATTTGTGATCAAACATGAAGTTGATTGGGTTCCTTAGGTGTGGAAACAGCCTGCCCTAGGAACATGCTGTTTCCTTGCAGCACGTGTAAACAAGTAGTTTAAACAATCTTGTCATTTGCTGTGTGCTCTGAGTGTCATGAAGGCATTACTGAGTAGCTGAAATACTTCAGATTGAAACCTTGACTTTTTTCTGATGATGTGTTCAGCAATACTTCCCTGCCATTGGCAGAGTCGGGTTTTTCCATAAAACTATTGTGTGTATTTTATTTCTAGGCCAAAGCCATTGCATGAAATTCCAGCCTTCTATTGCCCTGACAAGAACAAAGTGAATTTCATTCCGAAAAGTGGCTCTGCTTTCTGTCTTGTCAGCATCCTCAAGCCACTTCTTCCCACACAGGATCTCACACTTAAGGGCACTGCACACAGCCTGACTGTCTCCTCCAGCATGACTCCTGGTTTGTTACAGCCCATTTCTATGGCCTCCTTGACTACAAACACAGATCAAGAGAGGATCTCTCGCGGAACAAGTACAGTAATACCACAGACCTCTCTGCTCCAGCAGTCGGGATGTATTGAGGAAGCTGAAGAATAATTTAGATTGTCTTGACATTCTTCTGGGCAACTACTGCGAAAAAAATGGAACCAATTGACCATACCTTTCTGATCACACACATGCATTGTTTTAACAATTTATGGCACTGCCATAATCGAACTGTTTGTATAATTGACAGTTTGGTAGCACATTGAGAAGTTCAGGAGGATGCAGCAGCTGTTATCTGTTGTACTTTCTGCTTTTGAAGACTCTGGTTCTGTTTTTTCTCCTGCTTTTTTTAAACACTGGTGAAAACAAAGACTGTCATAATCCTTTGCTGTTTAAAGGACCAGTTGTTGTGATGCTGTGTGTCCTCTGACATTTTTTTTCCCCATTAAAGCAAGTCTCAAGGCCAGCCAGCTGATCCCATTTTCCATTGTAATCTGCAGAAGGAGGGGCAATCAGATGGTTTTGCAAGATGTCTTTTGTATGAAAATGTGTATTTTGTAACAAAATTTTGCCTTTTCTGGTTTGTAGCAGATGGTGTTTCCTGGTGATGATCCCCCTACCACTTTTTTTTTTTTCCTTTGGTAGGGAAGGTTCTTTTATACTTGGCTGGTTTACAGCTGATGGGACCAAAGGATTGCTGAACTATTACAGCAGTCTCAAATTATGTGACCTTGCTGAACAGCCTCAGACCTAAACAAAGTATGACAATATGTTTGAAACTTTTAAAACAGAAGAGTATGCAAAAACAGTGTTAGTAAATAGTGTACATTTTTTTGATATCAAAAATTTGTGCTTCTGGTAAGTCACATTCTTAAAACTCCTTCCTTCACAGAATTCCTACTAGTGTTGGTTTATTGGCTGGAAAATTGCATTTTAAAGCACTTGCCCTGGTATTGTTCTATTTGTCCATAGAATTTTTGTGCAGATGTAGGGTATTCTTTCTTCCAGAAAATACTTGACTCTTACAGGCTTGCTTAGATCCTTACGAGTCGGCCTGAATCATTAATCACAAATGTACTCTGACGTGACTCATCACTGTATTATAGACCCTGGCCACATAATCCTGAAATACCTGTGCATGGTTTCCTCCCTTTTGTCATAGTGCTGTTTGTGTGTCTGTTGAAGGTGATGGTTTGTCAGGCATGGTATCTGTTCTGCAGCAGTTTACAGCAGCAGATATGTTCTCTCTTTTTGACTAGCAGCATAGGCTGGCATGTAAAACAGAGGATTTTGTGATATTTGGTTTGTCCTGATACTGTGGCAGTTAACGGTTGCTTTGAAATTACAGTAAAAGGCAAAAAGTGGGGGGAAAGGCAACTGCAAACAGGAACTGTTCAGGAACTTCACTGAGGTTTCTCGTGTGTTCCTGGAGTGCTTTACTTGGGTTTGAGTTAATACAATTATAGATACGCAGAAAACTGCAATGACCTGAATACCAATGTCATAGCCACTTACAAAGCAAGATGGTCTTGTACCTCTTCAGCAGAGTTAGAGTCAGTAATTTCAAAGTGTCATCGTGAGCAGTCTCTAGGTCTGAATATTGGTCTGTTACACACAAGAAGGTCTCACTGGCTTGCATATACACAACTTCCATCTACATAGCTTCCATGGATCCGTTGTATTCTCAGGTCTCCTCATAATGGCAACTATTTAAAGATGATACTGCAAATATAACAGTCTTGTTCAGTGCTTAATATGATGAATTTGCTTGCAAACGTTTCACTTGAGAGAAAAAACCCTGCATATGTGTGCAGATAATAATCATAATTTTGACGCATATTTGCTGTTCCTTTAAATCCTGTATTAGTAACTATGATTGACGTGTACTTTATTCAGCAAGTAAGTGTAAATCATACTAGAATCTGTGAGTTCTCTATTTGTAGTATTTTTAAAATGTTATGCAAAAAAATCAGTAAATTAAAATTGTACCAGGAAGTATGGAAGTATTTCACCTGTTAAATTAGCAAACAAGTATAATTTGGTTTACTATCTATCTTCCCATGAAAATGAACAGGACTGTTTTGAAGTAAGTTTTAATTTGTGCTGACACTGTCAGTCACCTGGAGTTATTGAGGAACAGAGTTTTAAAAATAAGCAGCTTTGTGCATCAAACTTGTGTAATTTTGCCAGTTGATAGTTCTTTTCTAGGCTTTGTGCGTATTAATTTGTTTCTTCTGAAACACTACAGTGCAATTTGAAGTCTAAAATTTAGTGCTTTAGGTTGGTTTAAACCTGATGTGATGAATCCAGATCACATTCAGGTGAAGGAAGTGCTTTTAAGTCTGTTTTCTATTTCCGTAACAGGAGCATGTAAAGAACTTCATTGTTGCCAAACTGCCTAGTGCTTTATTAGGAGATCTTAACTGAATGGTTAACAGCCATTAAAAAGGGCTAAAGTAAGCAAATAGCCTTCATTACAGCCTTGATGCTTAATGACTTCACCAAAATGCATTCTGATGTTTGTTTTCATCACAGTGTGACTCTCCCAAACTGCAGTGGGCTTTCTTACCGTAGGACTTTCTTTTCCAACTACCTGTTGTTGTAGTACTTCAAGTATCTCTCTGGTAGTTTACCTTGTATGTTATTGGACAATGTACTGTACAAATTAGTGAGCTGCTCTGATAAAAACCAAATGTAAGTGTGTGAAGTTTTTGCTTTTTTAAAAAAAACTGCATTCAGGACAACATTCAGTCTTTTTTATATGCAGGACAACTCTACTATTGCCGTGGCAGCTCAAGTTTGTTATGAATCCATACTAAAGACTCAGAGTTAAGAAAATATGACAGCTCTTGTTCTGAGACCAGCTTTGATGTGTGCAGACAAAAATTAGCCTTAAATTTTTTTATGTGCTATCTTGTGCCATAGCATAGCTGTTAGCTAAAGCATTTAAATCGATTCGCAAATAGCTTTGAGAGTGCATGGAGCTTTTTAAAAATTCTTCTATGTGTAGAGTGGGATGTTCATTTTTTGGGGGAGCTGACCTGTGCATTACACGAGCACAGTTTCACTGAGTTCAAATCCTTTTGGCTTACTTAAAATCCTAACTATGCATAGACCTAGTCAGTTCCTTGATTGCCTGCTTTGTAGCTCAAGAAAAAGTAAAGGTCTATTTTTATGCACAACTTGACACATTTGATATTCTTGTGTTCTTGGTGTTCTACACTTCTAGCCACTCTTAAAGACTGGTGGTTGTGTTCAATGACACTGGCAGTTGATTTTTGAGATATACTAAATGATGTTACTCCAGTTGTAAATTCTACTTAAATCACAAGGAGGGAGTTCATTGTAATGAAGTCCACAGTGACAGTTGTGATTATTGGAATCGTTTTTTCAAAAACTCAAGGCACAGGAGAAGAGGACTCCTTTGGTAAAAGTTTATCAGCTATTCTTTCCTTGCTTGGTGCCATAATCCTGTTGCATTTAAGTACTTGGAAAAGTAACAGACAGTGCTTAAGTGCATGTATCTTGGAAAGAAATTTTTGGTTTCAGGTATGTATCCCAAGTGAGGAAAAAAGGGAGTGAAAATTAAATATTGCTTACTGTGGAAGTAAGTGATTGCTGTGTTTGATGTACGTAAAGCAATAGCAGCTCTTATAAAGTATGTTTAGTCTCAGGGCTATTTTTTGATTTGTTCTAAAATACAATTTCCTGGAATTCAGAGTCTGAGACTGTTGAAAAACACTGAGACTGAGCTTTTTGGGACGAAGGAAACAAAGTCATATCCATTAACCTTTCCTCTGCCTCAGGCCCAACTTCTTGTTGCTTATTAAGAGAATTCAGTGGTACCACAGTAATTATTTGCTGAAGTGTTGTTTTCTCTCCCTGCCATCTCTAAAATGCTGACTGATGTCTTCACAGAAATTCAATTCCGGGGATGTCCATATTTCCTTGCTAAATGTTTCCTTGCTGAGTACTTGCCAGGTTCTCTATCAAGCTGAGAGGGCAAAGGAGGATGCATAGGAAGTCACCAGAGACTTGCAGTTACAGAGATTGTTCCTGCAGGGTGACTTCTCAGGTATCTCAATTTCCATGTGGCTTACTGTGTGCATGCATGCATACAGTCTGGATAGGTCTGCTGCTTTTATCTGTGTGGTTGGAGGCAGAGCTGGTGTTTTTGAGAACCTTTTATTGTTTTTTTTCCTGTGTACAGACTTACAGAGCTGTTCTCTTCCAGAACTGATGCACACTTACATGCATCTCCAAAGCAAAGCTTGTGTGTTGTTCCTACTTGTCCTCATGAGATTAATATAACCTGCAAAAAGGAAATGAAGCACCCAGATGCTTGAGAACATCAAGACTGTGCTTTCTCCATATAATACCATATTTCAGGTGTATGCCCTTCATCAGGTGTCTTAGACCCGAGCCAGGTTGATAGATGTTAAACCAAAAATATTTTCTTTTAAGAAAGGCAATAGAAGATAAGCCTTTCATAACCTAGGGAGGTGAAAAGTGCTGGGGAACAATTGGGCTAACTGTGATCAAAGAGTTCTTGTAGAATTATTTTTCTGAATATGGGTATACAGGTAAACAAAGTGACCAATCACTGCAAGATGTACCTGTGTATTTTCTTGATGTGAGTTTGTGAGCATTCTGCAACTCTGAAAATTGGTTCCACTCTTAGCATTCTGTTTATACAAAGAACGACTTGGATGCATTGTTTGGAAACTGTTACTTTGCACGTCAAGTGGGGAGAGAATGTTAACTATTCACAAGTGTGAAATTCCAGTCCTGTACCCCAGCTGAACCACAACAAATGCTCCAAATGTAAATGGAGTCCTGTTACTGCTTGCTTGGTTTCATTGCATGTCATCAGTAAATCCTTGAGGTATGGTCTTTGATAGTTCTTCATTGGGATTTGTATTTGACTACAGAGACTTCTGTAGTGTTGACAGGTCTATCTGAATAGCAGAAGAGGACTTGACCTGTTAACACTGCAAATCAACATTTATTTCACAAACTTTTGAAACAGCTCTCTTTGTAATATCTACTAAGCTAAAAAAAAAAAAAAACAACAAACCCCTTCTGAACACACCATCCATCCTAATTGTCTATGTACTGATAGTTAAGAACATAGCTTGGTTTCATTCTAAATTATTTCATATATTGAAATGTGCAATTTTTGAGGGTAGCAGTCAAGGGATGTTCAAAACTGCAGTTAGATTTGCCTTTGTATGAAATTGGCTGACATGTTTTCCTCTGTTACACTGTGATAACTTGTGGAGATGTTCTTGCTTATGTTGTACTGATAGGTTACTTGTTGCATGTAAAGCAATTTTTGTAAGCAAGAGGAATTCCAGGGATGTTCTGCAAAAAAGGGCCTATTCTGTGGTGATGTACACTGTTGTAAAACTGGAGCAGCTCAACTAATTTCAATGGAATTCTTGATTTACACTAGTCTTTTTGCTATGTGTAGTTATGCCAGTACAATTTTGCACAATGTTATTTGAATATTGCATTCTGATTTGTGAACTGTTTCTACTGAAAACAGTGAAAATTTTACAAACTGCAATAGCGGAATGTTTTTGGCCTTTTTTTTTTTTTGTTTTGCCTAAAATAAAAAGTTGTCACTTCAAGCTATGAGCTAATCCTGGATTTATTTTTAGTAGCAAGGTTTTTTTGTGTTCTCACAGTCTGGAGATTTGCCATTTGCCAGAGCATTTACTACTAATGAAATAAATGCTTTTTAAATCCATTTGGAAAAAAAATCATCAAGATAGAAATCTTTGTTTAATTCGTACCCTCATTCCTCCAGTGCATCCTGGAGAACAGTCCTGAAAATTCTGCCTTTCCCTGTCTTCATCTTCAGCAAGTTTAGTCAGTTCCTGGGGACACTACAGCTCCACCATTAGGGGAAGGTGCATGAAATCCTGGATTTTGGAAACAGATGGATTCAGCATGTGTTCTCCTGGAGTGAAGGTGTGAGAACAGGACTGAGGAAAAGCCCTGGATTCCTGCTGGTAGGTTCATTCTGCTGTTCAGTAGAATGCAACTGCTGAAGCCCACCTCAGGAAGCACTTAGGCTGATTGTTGAAATAGTCTCATGTTCTACATCTGTCTGTTTACTCAAAAGAAGCATCTTTCTTCATGAGCAGAATTTGGAGCCAAAACTTCTTTAAACTAGAAGTGGTAAACTAGATAAATTATTGGGTTTGGGATTTTTTGCTAGCTCTTATATTAAATTTTGAGCTAATTTGTCTAAAAGACTTGGAGCGATTCCCCTTCTGAAAAATCATTGTCAGCTATATTTAATTTCAGAATGAAGAGTTAGAATTCTTGGAATCTAGAAGAATTGAAGGATTACTTCAATTGGTGTGTATCCCTCAAGGCAGGACTAGCTTGAGATTTTCTCATGGTGGAAAAACTTGGGCCAATAAATATGATATCAGCATCAAGTTCCCAATATTGTGCATTTCATAGCCAGAGACCATAGGTCAGTTTGCATCCAAATAGGAAACTGCTTGGCTGAAATGTAAAAGAGAAATTCACTGCCAATGAAGTCTGGAGTATTTGATGCTTTCTGACATTTTAGTCTTTTTTACCTGTTCAGTTGTCTGTGGATGTTCCCCTGTCTCCAGATGAACAGGATCTGATTCTTTATTAAATAGGCTGTGACCTCATTCTCCATTAAACTATTTCTTTGCCACTGATTACAAATCTAGTATTTATGTTTTCGTGCATGTAAGGATGATTTTACTATAAGTATGTCTGGTGTTCAAAATTACTTTACACCTTGCATTTCATAGAGGGAAGCTGCCAGAGACATTAAGACACTGATGAAGATCATCTATGAAGACAAAGAGAATGGAAGGAGCATCTCTGTGGTAAGCAATGACAGTTTTCCAGTTCTTGATTCACTGTTTTCATTATAAGCAGTTGCGTTCCTCAGTTAAAAGGCTGCTCATTTTTTTTTCCCTTCAGATTGTAAGAGATAATCAGGTAGGAGACTGCTAGGAGGATTTCTCAGGTGTCACAGTTTTTTCTTGGTGTTAGATCTGACTGCATAGCAAATTACTGTACAAGTTGTAAGCCAAGGCTTCTTGTGTTTTATCATATTTGCTTGTTGTCCATTTCCTGGCTCTTCACTCAGCATTTGAAAATTGTGTAAGATAGTCATCCCACCCAGACTTGAAAACTTTTGAAGTGCTGCTGTCTAACACTATTTCATCTGTACAGAGTGTTTACAGAAGCACTGTTCACTGCCAGGCATGTCCTGGTTAAGTACTGTGTAGTGCAGACATAAGTGAGAATAGGACAGAAGAGATAATTTAGGTGAAGTTCTCCCACATTTGAAATAGGCTGGATTCACCACCACTGCATATACCCTTTTCTTAAGTGTTACTCCTGCCAAACAAGGCTGATTCATCTCCTCCTGCACTGTCTGTTTGCAGAACTCTTGTTATACTAACCTGGGCCATGGTCCTGTAACTGATGCTTGCATTGACGTAGGAGCGTGTCTGTGGTCAATAGCAATTTCACACTGTGGTGACATTGCTTGTAGTAAAGAAGATTCAGTAGTAGATTAAAACCTCATTACTGCAAGCAAAGTAGAACACTGGTCATTAATTCCTACACTTATGAGCATGGGGATGTAACTGCTGTGATGAAGCTGTTGTTTAAGAAACTGTTTGCACAGTTTGTTGTGGATGCCTTTTCCAACTACAGATGTGTAGCTGCTCACTGTAAACACTCATTTCACTGTTGATGGAAATGGCTGTTAGGGAGGTTTCTCTCTTTCCTGCCAGTGGGTGTCCACTGCAAGTAGCAGAACAGGGAGTGCTGCCAGAGTTAATCTGGCTGTGTGTGTCAGGCAGGCAGAAGGTAAGAATGTGTTCTCTTTGCCCTTCATCTTTCCAAACCTCTAAGTTAATTACAAGTTAAGACAGAACTTGGCCTATAATGTCTTGTACTGGACAAATTAACAATAGAAGGTACATCCTGGCCTAGCCCAAATCTTTTGTGTAGCTTTTGTAAGATTCTAATCATGTCTGAAAAATATTTTTCTATATATAGGATTTATAAAAGTGCTGCTCAGCTGCAAGATGCAGAGTAGATGAAGGGCTGCAGCAGAATTTAGTTTATGATTTGCAGTTTTGCAAAATTACCTGTGTCTGCTGTAGTGAATACAGTTGCCATCAGCTGGGACACCACAAACTAGGCTGAGCAGTCAGATAATTATGAGTTACTTCTCTCTTGAGATGAAGTTTTTGTTTCCATTTCCTGTTTAAATAGAACAGTTTGTTCTAGGGTTGTTCTGGGGTTTTGTTAGACTTTCTCAATCTTTTGTGGATTGTAGATATTTAATTCCTCATTAAGAGGTTGTTTTATAGCATGTTCCTGCAGTTTCAATGGAACAATTTCCTCACACAGAAAATTATCTTTTTGTGTTGACTTTTGACTGAAGTTGTAAGCAATGTCTTCATCCCATAAAGTTATCTTCAGGTTTTGGGGAGATGTTTGCTAAGTTCCAATAATTTCTTGCAATAAAACTGCAGGGAGCTGTTCTTGCTCCAGGAGTGGGATGGATAGCAGCATTCTCCTGCAGGTGTGTGACAGCTGCCCTCCCACATCACCCATATCCATCCACACTGTAAGGCAAACCCATGGGGAGCAGCAGGTCCCTTAGCTCAGGAGTCAGAGGTTCATTCTGCTCTTAAGCTGCAATATCTGGACAGCATCAAATGCAGCCACTTAAAACAGTGCCACAAATGTGTGTTCAGTTGCATTGCTTGTTTAAAGCTGTATTGCCTGCATATCTGTTCTTTTCTTCCACAGCACTTTCAGTGGTTTCATAAATCTCTTCTTAGAGCCACAACTCCAGGCAAAATGAATTTTAAAATCCACTGCTGTGCAGTCAGAAATGGCAGGATCAGAAATGCAAGAGCAGCTACAGTCTGCATAAACTAAAAAAAACAATAAAATTCTTCCTACTCTGTCCTGCAGTGTAATTCTTCATGGCCTTGGGCTCACTGGAACCCACAGAGGTTTAGTGTTGGTTTTAGTGCTGCAAGAAGTTAATTGCAAGTTAAGGCAGAGGCATTTCATGGGCAAATTCATAAAAGGGCTACATCCTGGCCTAGGCTGGATGGGTGTTTCATGTGTTTCTTTGGCAGTATCAAGATTTTAGCCATGCCTTGATTTTGGCATTCCACATCTGTATTCTAACTGCAGGAGAAACAATGCAGAACCTGTGCTTGGTCTCACTCTTGTTGCCAAAGAAGGTCCTCTGAAATTGCAGACAGCAGAACAATCTTGAAGCTTTCAAAGTGCCCAGAGAAGTTGTGGATACCCCATCCCTGGAAGTCAGATTGGACAGGGTTTTGAGCAGCCTTGTCTAGTGAAAGGTGTCCCTGCCCACTGCAGAGGGGCTGGAACAAGATGATCTTTAAGGTCCTTTCCAACCAAAGCTATGTGATTCTATGAAAAATCAAAATTCATGGCCTTGTCAGGGCTGGGAAATTATACCATCATCACATCCACTTTTATGTCCCAAATACAGTTTTGCTGTCTCAGGTGCGAGTCATAAGTATGTGATTTCCTTGAAGATAGAACAATTAAAAAGAATCCTTTGTATGCCCTGGAGCATTTTCCTGGAACTACTATTTGCCTCGTAACCCCAGGGATTTTATTTTTAGAAGGCCATGGGATAAAAAATAATTAACTAGATCTAGTTCCCCCCCCCCTTTTTCTCCTCTGTGATGCATCNCCCCCCCCCCTTTTTATCCTCTGTGATGCATCACAAATGAAATCTTATCTGCATTGTACCATAGCAGCTTAATAGGCTTTCAAACAGCTCCAAAATGTCCCAAACCCAAGGTGTTAGAGACTGGTTTTTCTCTGAAAACTCATAGTAGGATCCTTTAATGCTGTTCTTTTTGGAATTTAAATGTTCACCATCATGCCAGATGGTGGTGTGTGCCTGTAGCAGGGTGTTAAGCCCTTTTATAATAATAGTGAAATGAAATTAATCTGTTTTACTTACACAGGGTATTTTGTAATGCAAGTGAATGCAATCTGCTTGAACATCTTCTCCACCTTCAGCCTGAGTTCCTTACATGAGACTGGGTACAGCCACTGTCAAATGCTGT
Organism: Thryothorus ludovicianus; assembly: GCA_013397245.1. Lineage (NCBI taxonomy): Eukaryota > Metazoa > Chordata > Aves > Passeriformes > Certhiidae > Thryothorus > Thryothorus ludovicianus. Next base: position 830,733 of record VZTB01015213.1, on the reverse strand, counting down.
TTGGTAGGAGTGTTTGTTACGTTTTCCCCCTTCCCTTACTGGCACATTTTCTGGCAGC
>VZTB01015213.1:808562-830614 GCA_013397245.1 Thryothorus ludovicianus | reverse complement strand
CAAAAAAAAAAAAAAAAAACCACTAATTCTCTCCCTGAGCCAAGAGTGTGGTACTGCTAGCTAACATTGTAGTGTGGTGCTTGCACTGGGAAGTGCCAAATGTGGTTGACCTCTGAAAGAGAGAAAAATGAATTTGTGTGAGCCTAAAAGATCTGTAGGATGAGAGATCATATGTTGATTCATTTTTCCATTGCAAATTCAGATCTTATATCTTTTGCTAATAACTTTATGGGAAGTAGTGAATTTGATGTCAACTACAAGATGAAGATACTGTAAAATATGAGCTATTAGATTCAGTACAAGGCACAGAGTACCCTCTGGTGACTCAGTTATTATAAATTAATACTTTTTCCAGTTGTTTGAATTTTGTCTTTGAGCAGCTTAAGGAAATAATGCCCCAGTAGATATTATTAACTGCATAACTATTATCCTATTCTGATTTTATTGTAGTGCTGAACACTACATATTTTACATTATAAAACATGCTTTACAAGGCCCATGAATATTGTAAGAATTAGAGATAGTAGTTTTTTTCCTTTGGCTGAAGTACTGATAGAGATTTGAGGAACACTAGAGCTGTATTTATTGCATACAAGACAATTGCACTTAAACTTTAAAATGAGAAAATTTTAGTGGATTTACTGGAAAGTCTGCAAGAACTCAGTTTAATTCACTCAGTCCAAGCCTATTTCTGATTCTTATTTTCTTTGTCTAGTAAAAGCAACTCAGCTGAGTATTTAAAAATGTGTTTGAAGAATGTGCATTCAAACTATAAAATTCTGAACCCCATACTTAATGTATTTTCACTTTGATCTCTTCAATGCTGAAAGAATCAGGAGTTAGTAAGGGATCCAGATTCCCAGATTGTCCTGATATATTGAGAATTAACTAATTGTGCTCTTTCAATTTTCTAGTTGCCAAAACACAACAGAATTTGACTTCCTTCAGTTTTCTAGTTGTCTTATCTCCTGCAAAACTTAGCATTGTCTTTATGTGTAAACTTATTCAGATAACTGTATCACAACCTACCTTCAAGATGAAAAATTAAATTCTATAAGTAGTGAAGTTTTCTTTTGGTTACTGCTAGATTTCAATTGGCATTTCTTAAATGAGTGCATGTTCTCATTTGAGAGTCCAGGGTCTGCAGAAATTTTTTGTACTTTGGAATATCTGGTTCTGCAGGTGGCATAGTTTGTTGGCCACTATAAGGGGGCAGAGCAAAGCTTTTCCTCTCTGTAGATGTGTTGGGATTTCTGAAGCTGTAGCTGGATTGATTCATCCCAACATTGTGTGTGGCTAATGTATTAATTAGCCAGCTGTTCCTCTCCTTTGCAGGAGGTTATCATGCATGTGCCTCTGACCAGGAAGTGTTTGAAAGTGTGTGCTACTATCTTAGGCTGGGTGACTCCTGCTCTTGGAGGCTGAAACACTCCTTCCTCCTTTTCCTCTTGCAGCACTTCGTGGGGAAAGTATTAATGATGTTGTTAACATGTTTCAGTGTAGAATATTGGGGTTTTCAAGCCATCTCAGCTAGAGGAGAGTAATGATGGTTGATAGAGAATCACAAAATACACTGAGTTGGAAGGGACCACAGGGGTCACTGAGTCCCACTCCTGGCTCTGCCCAGTACCATCCCCAAGAGTCCCCTGTACCTGAGAGCATTGTCCAAATGCTTCCTGAGCTCTGTCAGCCTTACTGCTGGGACCACTGCCCTGGAGAGTCTGTTCCAAACACCCTGNCACTGCCCTGGGGAGCCTGTTCCAAACACCCTATGGATGAAGAACCTTTCCCTAATATCCAACCTAACCCTCCCCTGACACAACTTCAGGCCATCTGCTTGGGTCCTGTCAATAGCAAGAGGAGATCAGTGCCTGCCCCTCCTCTTCCCCTCACAAGGAAGTTGTGACTGCAGTGAGGTCTCTCCTCAGCCTCCTCTTCTCCAGCTGAACAGACACACTGACCCCAAAACAGTGATACTTCTGCAGGTACTTCTAGGTGCTGTCTAGATCAGCCTAGGCTGATCTCAGGGAAGTGCTGTTCCACCTACCCTCTCTTCTGAAGAATAATAGTAAGAAATGTCAAAAAGTAGTTTTGAGTACAGGTTTTAAAGACAATTTTTGTTTGGTTGGTGTTTTTTAACCATTTGCTGGGCTTAAATCTGATAATCATCAGGCTGACTTATCTGCGCACGGTTTCTTCATTTAACTTCTGTGTTCTGAACTTCTGGAATAACTCCTGAAATAAAAGTAGGCCTGAGATTTTCAGCTCTTTTGCAGATCTTTCAATACTGCCAAAAGACTTGAAAACTAAAGCCAAGAAGCCAGAAGAAATTCTCAAATGTGTAGGCATGGGTGGGTCAGCTCCATCGTAATTTGTAAAATAATTATATAAAAGTTAGATGACAAAGTATTTGGAGTAGTATTGTTTAAAAGTTACATCATTCTTGCAAAAATTGGGTGTTGTGTTTCAGAAAGTTCTTTAAAAAGGATAAAGAAATATTTGACTTAGAGTCTCCATTGTTTTTAATATCCTCTTTCAGCATGAAAATATTTTCCGTTCCCATCAGTTTTGTCTTTTTTTTTTTTTTTTAATTTGGCAAACATGAGTATTTTTCCTGAACTGTGAGTAGAATGAAAAATTGTTATTTTTGTTGGCTTGCAGACATTGTAGCTTCCCCTCCAATAAGACTGATGGATTTATTTTTAGAATTCTTGTCCCAATACATCTTTTAAAGTTATTTAGTGGAAGTAGTTAAGACAAGCTTAAAGAAGAGGTTTGGTTGAGGCCTTATTTTTAAGATTTGAGGGTGAACTGTATGTGACAGAGTGGGTTCTTTCTATCTGTGAATGTGCAGTATGTTTTACTTCATGGCTACACAGCTATCTGCTCAGTGCTCTTGGCTGTCTCCATCTCCCTCTAATCCAGCTCCAAAGGGACTCCTTCTGACATTCCAAACTGCTGAGCAGCTTTCCGACAGCTGCTATTGAAATCCGAATAAAAACAAAACTGTTTTCTTTGCCTTCCTCCCAAATGGGGATCAGGTGAAAATGGAGCCGATTTCTTGCGTGTGCCAACTCTACCCCAGTGCTGGGGTGGTCACCTCTGATGTGCTTCAAAGACAGGCTGAGGGTTGGGGTTGCCCTTAGAGAGGACAAACCGTGAGTTCCAAGGGCTGGAGATGTGAGCCCTGTGTACACAGGGACCTGCTTGGCACTGGGGGTGAGGTGGCCCAAGATAAAGAGCGATCATTCGTGACCCCATCACCATGGTTCTGGACCTTTAAACTCTTAACATTCAGTTTGCAGATCTATCTTGGGTGTTTCAAGGGTTTGATAATCTTAAGTGTTAACTTTCCTGTTCCTGGTAATTCAGTTAGCCAGGTAAAATATTAGACACACTGTAAAATGTGTGTTTAGAACGTGAAAAAGAAATAAAATGAAGTGCAAGTTGAAGAAGATTAGAAATCAGTCTTTTTTTAGTTGAGGGTTTTTTCCAAGAATTCTGGGAAGCAGCTATTTCCTTTCTAATGAAACATGTACAGAATGTTTATGATTCTTCTAGAGTGCAGTTTATTTTTTGTGCTTGTTGCTTACTGATATTTCTGGAAATGTCATCTTTATCCTCTCCACATTCTTCACTGGGGTTGCTTAAGGGAGACTTCTGTAATGGCTAGGAAAAAAATCTTTCTTGAGAAACAAAGAGCACAATGACTTTTTGTTCCATCTCTCCAATTTATTGATTCTTCCAGTGAAAGATGTGTAATGATGATGTTCTCTCAAGTTTCTGCTTGTAAAAATAGTTTCAATAATGTGTTTAGAAACTGTTATGGAAATTCTGGTTATACTTCATAACACTGGGTCTGTTTGTATTTCCTCAGGAAGATGATGGTATGCCAAAATTTTGGTCATACTAAAGAAGATTCCATTTTCTAAGTTACAATGCTGTACACCCACGCTCTAGTTTTATCCTGTTTCTTAATTCCATAAAAATACTTTTATAGATGGAATTTTAATAAACAATATGGCCAGAGATATTTAAAAGAGGAAAAAGTGAGGGTGAAGGAGAATAAATGTTCTGCACTTCTGTCTACATTGGCAGATGACCATGGGGAACAACCTTGAGTGTGCTGAATTCATCTATCTCCTTTTCTGAAACTTTGCATCTGTAAGAAAGCCACCCTCTTAGTATAAAGAAATTTGCCTCCTTGCAACAGAATGATACAGATGGGAGTCCACAGGAGGTTCAAGGGCTTTGGACATGAGCTGAACTAGTTTAGAGTCACAGGCAAAGAATTCATTGAACTAGTTTAAAGCTAGTTAAAATGCTATTTGCATTTTGTTTAACTGTCTAGTTCTACAGTATGTAGGTCTCAAACAGTTGGCTTCCTGTTCAATTAATTTAAAAAACCCCTTCATCCCAAGCTTGAAAAATACAATCCAATCTTATAGCCACTGCTGCATAAAGCTTCACATATTCTAAAATGAGAGCACTCACTACTGAGCACGCAGTTCTCATCTCCAGATACTTGTGAATGTAATTTTTGGATAGAAGGATAATTGGAATATTCAGGGGTGAATGAGAACAGAAACTATTGGCTTGGAGGAAGACAAGGAATTAGGGCTAAGCCTTTCCATGTGTTGCTTCCCAGAAGGCTCTGCAGAATTGTTCCTATTTTATTTTTTAAGTTGAAAATAAATTTTGAAATACTAAAGTTACATTTGGTTCCTACATTGAAAGAGATGAGTAAGCAGTGCAAGCCTGCAGTTCAGGAGAGGTGATTCCTGCAGGCAGGCCAGACAAAGGCATCAGGTCCACACCTACTGTGGGAAGATGCACACTCAAATAATGGGAATTGGCAAGGGCAGGTGAGCAGGAAGGTGTGGATAGAGCAGAGAGCTGATAGACTGACAGGAAATGTGACATCAGGTACAGAATGTGACTGCCTTAAAGCTGGTTCACCTTCCAGCCTGCACCCCTTCAGCTTCTCAAACTCCGATTTGGTAACCCTTCCTTCCATCTGCATCTGAACCTCTGGAAGTTGGAACATGCCAAGGCAAAAGATCAATCTTTGAATCTTACTGTACAGTGTGCTACCTACAACAGTTTCTGATTAGAGAGTCTGTGAATTTAAAACAACTTGGGATAAGTTCCAGTCCTACAGATTTTTATTGTTATGAGGTTTTTTGTGCTTATATGATGTAATCATGTCTATTCCACAGGCATTGACCATCTGTTGGAGAAAAATGTAGAAGTACTGGATAGTAGTCATAACTTCTTCACTTCCTGAAAGTGACTCTTTTACAGTAACCTAGCAATAGATGTGCAGTTTTGGCTTAGATCCATTTTATTTTGCAGACTCTTAACTGTGCACTTTGCATATAATTACACTGTCATCCTGGAGGAGAGTGTTTCAGGCAGAAAAAAGTTCTCCTCTACCCTTTTGTTTACTCAGAAAAAGCACTTAAAAGAGTAACTGCTGGAGGGCCAGAAGATGGAGGAGAGGCTTTTGGAAAGCAATTGTCTAAATGAGTGAGAAGGTTCTTACAAGGTTTCTCTTATGGTGACTTGTTCATTGTGGTAAGCACATTCTTCAGTTCTAATAACAAATACAGAGAACAACAAGAATTTGTTCTCCAGCTATGGAGAGGATTTGTTTGGTTCTATTTTGTTTGCTGAACTCACTCTTGAGGTACAGTAAATACCTTGGTATGTACTTTAGCTAATGGTGACATGTCTTTGCATCCTAAATCACAGTGAACTTGCTGGCAGCCAGCACTTCCTGCAGTGTAGACAGTACTTGTATGGATGGGTGAATTTTTACTTCTTGGAATTCTCCATTTTGCTTGCTCTTGTCAGGAATACAGCTTGTAGGAGTCGTCTTTCATCCACAGCCTTGCTTCTCTCTGTTCTGTGCCAGAGGGCATCAAATATTGTCGTTTTATGGCAGAATGTTGGTAGTTCCTGCCAGAGGTGAAACAAAGGCCAGTGTAAATGTAAAAGAAGTAAAAATGTGCAAGAGCACAAGTGAGCAGAATGTTTTGAGATAATGTGGGAGAAATGGAATGGCTGTAACTACAAAATAGTAAAAATTAAGATTTTACTCTTCATGTTTTTCAGCTTTCACACAAAGGCTGCCCCTCACTGTGTTTTTACCACATGGCAAGAACAATAATAAATGCTAAAGCTACAAAGTGGTACATAAAGTTGATTTTCTGCCATTCTATGCCCCAAAGTGTAAAAGTACCAGAGATGAATGTTCCGTAAATGCAGCTTGGAATTTACAGCAGTAACAGGAATCTGTTTTCCTGCTTGGGGACAGCTTTGCATCAAAACACTGCAGAAACCAATTTAGTCAATGCCAATTCTTTCGACTGGAATTCCCAGCATTATGAATAAAAATAGAACTAAAATATCATCCAGTAATAATGGCTGCTCTGCTCTTGCCAACTCCCAGTAGGCAAGTGGGGGAAGGATGTGTTTTGATAGCAAGGTGTGTGTCTATCTGCCCAGCAGCTGCATTGAACTTCCCTTCCCTTCAATCTGCTGATGAAAATGCCCAGGAACATCTGGAGTGTGTAAGAGCAGCTGTTGCTGTTGTTGCCTGGGCCCTGGAGCAGTGAGATCCCTCCCCCAGAACTGCGCAGGGCTTTGCCAGGTGTCAGCATTTGGTGCATCTCTGGGGGGTTTGCACTGACAATGGTTCTGATGTGCCTGTGTAGCCCGGTGTGAGCAGCAGAAGGATGTGTGGCAATGACACAGGGCAGGCACAGCCTGAGATGGGGAAGAGAGAGGCCAAGCTCTCGCTTATCTCCAGACCTTGGGCACCTGTGTGCCTGTGCTTGACAGACATCAGAGTTTTGCCAAGTGGTTTTCTCTTCAAGTATGAAATGGTTTCTGCTTTTGACATGTGTCCCTCCAAATACCTCTGCACCCTGTGCTTGCAGTCATGCCTTCATATGAATCAGCAGCAGTGCATTCAACTGAATGAATGGAGACTACTAAAAAAAATGAGATTGAAAACCTTGCCCTTGACATCTGTCCTTTTTTTCCAGATTCACTTGCATTGTAATCTGCCTGAGACATTTATAAGAGCCCTAGCTTATTTTCTTCCTCAGATATGGCTATTAAAAAAGTGATTGGAAAATAAAATGTGTGGCAATTCCAATTTTTGACAATTTTTTATCATGAGGACTCTGAGGGTGGCAGAACCAGCACAAAACTGCTAAGGTGCATAAGATGACCTTCAGATTCTGAACAACATCTGCAGTTACATATGGGGTACCTGGGGTGAGGGAAGAGTGAATGAAAAAAATAAGTCACTACTGTATAGGTCAGACTTCATGTGGAACAATGGTGGTATAATAGACATTGGGAAGAAAAAGTGTTTAAGGGATATATAGGCATGCCACAAAGGAAGAGAAATATTTTACCATATTATTAAACATGGTGGGATTTGCTGGGTTCCTACTAAAATGTCTTTAACTCTGGGATTTAAGAAGATGTTCCCAGTAATGTTTCCAGGAATTTTATAAGGTAAATTTTCTGTTCTTTTTCTTGGTACTTATAGCAGCTTAGTAAAAAATTATAATATCTAAATAAATGTATATGTAAATTATCATATATATCTAAATTATTCCCAAAATAACACAAAGTGCTAAAAGTTAAAAATAAATGAGAAACTGCTTGTGTGTATGATTTTCTGTGTATGTTATTAAGCATTTTAAGATAATTTTGATTAACGTTTTTGAAATGCTCATTGCAAACAGCAGTTTAAAAGGCTACGCAATTGTAGTGTAATTTTAAATATTAGTTTCCAACTAATGTCCTGTAAATATTTTTAATATATCTATAAAATATTGCTTTTACTATCCCAAGGTGGTTTTGGTGCTGATTTTTTTTTTTTTGTAAGGATTTGAGAGGTAAAGGTGCAATGGAGGGAGAATTTCTTTTCCACAATTTTCTTTTCCATGTTAGTTGTCACTTTACGCTATATGATTTATAAAGAATAGCAATTACATATTATTATTCTGGCATTTAATTTTTTTAATTGCAAAGACAAAATCTTTTTTAATCCATAATTACTGTTTTTCAGTATAATGTTCTCTTGAAGTTTTCAAGCATTATAAAATTCTTTCTTCATTACAGTTACAGCTTTGGCAATAGGCCCTGCAAAGTATAATTAGATTGACTATTTAACAGAGGACTTCTTATTATTTTGGTTGTGAAAATGCAGCATTAATGTATTTTTTAATGAAATCTCAAACCTAATCTCTGTGGTCAATCCCAAGCAGTGATTCCCTCAGGAGACCATAAATGTTTTAATGTACCCTGATGCTATGTACTATATAAATATATCTAGAGAGATACTGTATCTCCCTAATGTTACATATTTGGTGTTTATTTAAATAACAGGAATGCTAAAAAGCAGGAGAAAAGAGAGAACAACCTGAAACAAGGAGAAACATTTTGCTGTGTATTGTACCATGAGGTCCCCATCAGTATTCTACTACTCAGCAGCAGATACCTGTACAGGCCGTTTGAATGGAAGAACATTTTAAAAATAACACTTTTTAGAAGGAAATTGTTGGTTTATTATTTTGTGGACATAATCAGTTCAACTGTTAGTTATATAAGCATGTTAATGAGCAGTATGAATGTAAAACTAGACAATCTAAAATATAGAAGCATTCTTTTATCTTGTAGCAATCAAGCAACACAAAGAACAGAAACAAGAGCGGAACTTCGCTGCTGACAAGCGCTGAGTGCTGCTTGTAGACAGTCAATGGAGTCCAACCAAGAGAAAAGTCACAGAAGGATGGTGATCCCAGCTCCTTGTGCCTTCCACCAAGAGGGACTATGAGCACAGGCACGAGGGAGGATTAGCTCCTGGAGAATGGAGCTAATTCAGCCCCAGGTGTGCAGGCTGTGGGCAGTGGCTCCTCCCAGGGCCCTGCTGGTGGTGTGGGACTGATGTCAGCAGCCAGGGCTGCATCAGAGCATCAGCTGTGCTTCCTTTGAACTCACCCCTGTTCTTCAGGTGCTTGGGAATTCCTCTCAGGGTGGGGGGAAACTGGCAGCACAGGCATGCAGAGTAAGTGTCAATGACAGAAAGGTGTGTCAGAGGCAAACGCTGCCTGCTGCCATGGCCCTGCTGTCACAGGGAGTTAGAAATGTGTGCAGGAAGAGAAATGTGGTGGCATGGCATTGGGAACCCAGAGTGTCTGCTATATTGGAGTGTTAGCCTAAAGGTCTGTTTAAAAGAGGAAGATTTTGATGCTCCTGTGGAGAATAAGAAACTAGATACTTTGCTTATAAAACAGGGAGTGGGTAGCAAAATAAGGAGAGTAAATGGCAAGAAGATACTGCTGCAGAAGGAAATGAAAAAAAGTTTGTTTCTCTACAACTTTTTTTAAATAGCAGCCCTACAAACTGTTGTATCACAAATTATAAAAGATGAATACATAAGAATGGTAGGAAATGGCAAGAGCTATACTTGAGCTAGCAATCTAGCTAAGCAAAATTATTACCTTCAGATATGTCAGCTGAGATATAAGATATTACATTTCAGATGTCCCAAATGTGAAAATATTTTTCAGTTGCTGCACTATACTGGAGGAGGCTGAGAAAATATTAGAAATAGAAGTTTCTTTCATTAAGACAGACTTCCCTGGTATGTAGTAATAATGTTGTTGTCAACAAAGATCTGGTCAGATTTGTCTCCTCATCCTCTGTTTACATGTAGCAGGCACTACCTGTAGATACTGCAGAGGTTCAGAGTGGTGCCTGGTGGAATGGTGCACAGCTTGGAAACTGCTCCCTTGGAAGAAGTCATGGCTGCTTTTTAACAGGACCATTTGGACTTGCACATTTAAATCTCAGCAGCCTAGAGACTGGAAAGTTGAAACAGGGAGACTGTAGTCTCCTCATCTCCTCATCTTTGGTGAGTTCATGCTGGATTCTGTGGCGCCAGTACCATACTAAACATCTGTTGTTTTGATTCCTCTGTTTAAATAGATTGGATTAGAAGGGGAGAAAAACCATCATCTCCTCCCCCTCACCATTCTGTCCAAAGCTTAGTTGCTATGAAGACAAATCTTATTTATTTCCTGTCAGAAAAGGCTTCACTGACATGGAGTATTTGATTTTTTGGAGACTGGTTCTGACTCAGTTTTCATCAGCATTAAGATATAAGCTCTAATTATTGTAAATTGCATGCAGGTAGGCTGGATGTAATCTCTGTAAATCTGTATTAATGCCATTGATTTGGGTAGGCTTCACTGTATTAACTGACATGCTCTGGAATTAGAGCAGGTTAACTGAAACCAGGATCTGTTTAAATTTGTGCTGTTTAGATCTAGGAAACACTTTGTTTAGTATTGTAGCTGCAAGATATAAGTATTCTTTTTTGAGAAGCAACAGAGAATATCCATTGAAGGTCTCTATATTTGACATCCAGCTCTGCATCAGATGTTCCCACACAGTCATCTTCATTCTTTGGTGAATGTTTCAATTTCCAGTATTTCTTCTGTGCTTTGTCAGCTGTTTTTTTGACCTGTCTTGGGAGCAGAAATCCATGAGAGACTTCTGGTTTATGCATGTGTATGTAACAGACTTGAATAGTTTTCAAGAACTGATGTAGAGAGAGAGTTAAAGGAGAGGAATGAATTCACTGAGCATTTCCTGAAGGCTCTTCCAAGGGATTTCAGCTGTCTTTCACTTGCAGTTTGGAACAGCTGTGGTCTGACTGAAGATCAGTTCTTCCCTATTCTAAATTTATAGACCATAGACAGTAGGAGGTGTGATGGGGGGAATCTTTTGGATAAGCAATATAGATTATCAGGATGTTTGCTATAACTGGCTTATCATGTTTCTCCATATAACTTTTTGTGAGTTCTGGTTTGCATCCAGAGGTCATTTCAAACATTTAAAGAAATTTATTTGCTTAAATTATATCTAACAGGCTGAAAGTGTAAGTACTGATCACAGAGCATTTATTTCAATGTTTATTTGGTTCTACAGTGTTTTTCTACCCAGATGCCCTGTTGGTCACAGGCTGCTAGCTGTCCAATGGAATAGATTGCAAAGACATGGAAAATCAACATTTTGAAGTTTCAAGTATGAATGTTGAAATTGCTGTGGTTTGAGTTACATTTTCAGCATTCCCTACAGTACATGTCTTGATTTGGATGGCTCGATAGACTCATCCAGACTGAGCAGCTGTCTTTCCTAGACCACACTCAGCCAGCTTCTCACTGGCAGCTGAAAAGCCACTTATTTCATGCAATTTACATTGGTAAATTTAAATTGGTTTGCATGACAATTAATTTCATCCCAAGTTTTGCCTGTAATTTGAGATCTCTGCCAATGAGCTTACATCAAACAAAATTGGTGATTAAAACTTGATTGGACTTTTTTTGGCATATAAATTGCAACGTAAGCCAGTACAATTTCTTGTTAGCCAATGAAGTGTCTGTGTAGGTCACTGTAGCCTTGTGCTTCTCAAATTCAAGCAGGGTGTTAATCCATAAACTGCATTTGCCCCTGGACTGGGGTGTGTCAGGGCCAGTTTGGCAGCCCCATTCTGATAGAGAGTAGAAATCTGAAGTCTCTTGACCTAGTTCTCATTAAGTTTTATTCTGATAAAATCTTTTGTCTTCCCTGCAGCAAGGGAAAAGAGCACATGCTAAAATTTCAGGGAGATTATGGAACAGATCAGCCTAAATCACATCCACCACTTGTTTGGGATTTTTGTTTTTTTGTTGTTTGGAGGGGTTGTCTCCTTTTTTAAGAATCATATTTATCATTACACAATTTTGGAGATCATTTGTACCCTCCATTAATTCAGTAATGAGAAAAACCTTAAAAATTCTGGAATTCTTCAAGTTATATCGACATTTAAGTAACAAGTTGATAATTCACAAGACTTAAATCAACTTAAGAGTGTAACAAGTGTGTTTTTCCTTTGGGAAATCTGTGTATGTGCCCATCTAGTTCTTTCTGTTGCAGAAATGTCAGAAAATTCAGGAGAAAACCTTATGTCTCAGGAGTTTTCATTAGAAGTGTATTCCTTTATCTTTGTGTTTCCTGCCAACCTCAGTGAAACACTTTGGTTTAAATTGTCAAGTCACTTTAAGCATATGTGGTTAGATCTGTTTCCTAAGGTATGCATGCTAAAATCTAGAGGAGGATGTTGAGTTTGTCCTGGAAATTTATCAGCCTGTACAAAACCAATAAAACCTCCAGTAAGTTTATCTTCACTAAGGACAAATCCCACCCTGGGCTCTGGACTGCAGGTTGGAAGGGACAGGCAGAGCAGTGCAGGCTGGAGATCTGCACTGTTGGCCCAAACTCATATATCCACATTATCTACACACTCAGGTTGTGTGTCACTGGAATATTTACTGTTTCCTTCCCCCTTCCCTTGTTTTCAATTCAGTCTCCCAGCTGAGAGAAGGCTGAGACTTAAGAAATTAACCAAATGCCAACAAGAGAGAAAAACCAGTGCACTGCCAGGGCTGGCTGTAGGGAGGGGATGGCAGCCATCCAGAAGCAAAGATGAAATCCTCAAAGCAAGAAGCAAGCTGAAAGAACCAGCTGGGTAAAAGGAAAAACGTGAACAGAAAATGCAAGCATGACACTAAGGCAGGGACCAAGCAGGTGAGCCCTTGTCCTGAGCTAATGCTTTTCATGTGTGCCTTACTGTGTTTAGGGGCAGCACATGTGTGCAGGTGAGGGGGACAGGTTATGTCAGGTGTTAGTGCAGAATGAAAAGATAGAACAATGTGTATTGCACAGCCTCTCAAAAACAAACCAACCCCCACCTCCCAACAATAAAAAGAGAAATGTAGGTCAATCTTGCACGAGCTGATTATTGTCTTTATTCCCCTCACTTGTAGTATTGCTTTTATGTTTAACCAGAATTGGCGATTAGCACGTAAAAATTCTTTACTGTTTTGTATTATGCTACTAGGGCAACTAGGAATATGCAGAAATGGTTTTTAGGGGAAAAAAAAATTTTTTTTGAATAGTCACCATCAGCACCTTGATTCTGGATTACCATGTTTTTGACTCAGTTCTTCTGCAGTTTTAAAATCAACTCACATTGACCATTGTAATTTCATGTGATTATTTTAAATGTAAGGACTACGTGTTTGTAAGGAGAGTCTTTCATTAAAACATTTTTTTAAGATTACAGATTATCCAAAGAACTGTCAGCCAAATGTAAAAAGTTCAGGATAATTTATAGATGGTGGTAATACAGATATAGTCCAAAAATATGTTGTAATTACACTGATATCACTTCATGTTAATATGGGTTATTTAGTTCCTTCTTTGTCTGTTCCTTTGCCACAGTACTTTTTAAAAGGAGAATATAAAAATGCTCCTAGTTTTCACTAAAGTATATCAAAAGCTACAATCTGTGTATTTATTACAGGTGATAATAGATCTGATGGATTCACTGTTTGAAACTGAAACAACTAATGCCAGCTGAGTTTTCTCGAGTCTAAACAGTATTAGTCTAAGATAGCTGCCACTTCAAGTGACATGATCTTTTAAAAACGTGTTTTGTAAATCTTTTTGGGAAGGCAAGAGAACCATATTGCATTCATAAGTCTTTAGACATAGGCATGTAAGTTGTTAGTTGCAGCACTTCACTTGCAGAGCAGTGATCAGAGATCCTTCCCCTGTCCTTGCCATTTGTACCAGTTTTGCTCTTTGATATTTTTTAAAACTCTTTACTTAGAACTATACATGTAGTATATATACAGTCTATATATAATATATATATGTCTATATTATAAACCTAGAGGTCAGAGATCTCTCTTCAAAGAAAAATCACTAATTTAAGCATTTGACTTGTTAGTGCTGTACAGGTGTTACATTGATGGAAAGCCAAGACATTGGTGAGAATATTCGAGTGTGGTCTCCACACAGTTTAACAGTGTGCTGGTTTAACATCACAGGTATGTGATCTAACAAGCTGCAGTGAGAACTTCTTCATTGGAATCCTGAACTCAAAGCAAAACCACCAGCAGAGAAACAGAGCATGTTTGAATAGTGCTTATCCTCTACCAACCTAAAAGCTATTGCAACTTTTTATATCTGTTCTAAGAACAAATCACTTCTACTTCTGCCTTCTCTGTGTGATCCACCAGTGTTTCTACTACACATCTGCTTTTAGGACCAAGACACCACATCAGTGGTACTGCAACACAAGTACTGTGGGACAAGGTTGGCATTCTTATGATCTACAGCCCTAATTTACGAGCTACTAAAATATGGAATATTTCATCTGCCAGTAAATCTGTCAAGTTCCTCTATATCATGCTATTTACATGCACACATACCAAGTCTGCATCCTAGAAAAAAGCCTGGGTTCTTAATTAAGAACCAAATCATAAGAACTCCCAACAGCCAGACTGAGAGGAGAGCTGAAATCTCATTTTTATCTGAAATGACACACTAAACCAATGAACTGTTGATAAAAGCTTTATTTTTTTCCAACGGAAAGCAGGTAAACTCAAAAAATAATTTAGTCATTGGGAAGTTTTTCTGTAAGTATCAGCATTTTAGTTCTTATTAAAAGGGCTGTACAAATAGTAATTTTAAAGATGTTAATTCAAAGCCATCAAAAAGGGAGGAAATGACCTTTGCTTTGTTTCACATGAATTCCATTGGGCTTTGCTATTTTTCTGTGACAAATATGGACATAGGTTACCAATACAAAACCAGGAACAGCTCTCTGAGCAACTAACCCCTCCTTTTTTTGGAAGCTGATGGTGTAGAGATGCTCAGAGCAACTGCTGCAAAAATCTTGGTTTTTTAAAAAAGTCTTCTGGCTGTTATCTTCATGCCCCAACATCAGAGGCTGTAGCTGGGTATCTGTAGCAATAGAGTTTGTTGTCTGCTCCTCCACTCAGTAACAACTGATGAGAGAAGGAAACTGATTAATATCAGAACTAAGCAAAATAAGCACACAAAAGTTAAGGACTCAGTTTTTCTTTCCTTTATAAAACGTAGTAATGAATAATAAATTATTAATGCATGACTAAAACCCAGAATCAAAGTGCAGAAGCAACTTTGTCTCTTACTCTCCTCTTAAAATTAGAAGTGAAACTTCTAAAGGAAAGTTGCTAAAGCTTTTCCTGACTTTTACAGTGAACAGAAGTCACACTGAGAATCGTGGAACACTCACAGAATGGGGATAATTTTAAATATGTGTGTCCCACTACAGTAGCAGAACAGCTTGCTACAGAGGATTAGACAGTTTCCCCTTCGACATGTACTGACTGCCACGCCCCAGCTTTACTCCATGCTCCAGTCCCAATGGCAAAGACCACCTTGGAACATGTGTTTTCTGAGTAAGTGCAGTGCTGTTCTCATCTCTCCTGGTTTGGAATAGCACAGTAATGCTCAGTTAAAGCCACAGAGCTCCTGCTCCCACGCCTCCCCTCTGCAGAGTGTGGGGACATGCTGCAGTGCCTGAGACAATCCAACACAGCCCAACTACTGCCTGTTCTCTCCTAGCTTTAAGCCTAAGGAAGCAACAGCCCAGGACTGCTTTTAGCTCTCTTCTTAAGCACCATGCATATAAATCAAGTAACTTGCTCTTCAGATTCTTACCCCTGCTTCTGTCCAGTCCACACACAAAACCTTGTCTTCGTGAGCAGCCAAGTCATAGAGAGGAGCTTTGCAGCTAATGAGAAATGGGTTTGAAGTAACGTGAACAATCACAACAACAACTGGTCCCAGGGTGAAATGCTATCCCAATGCCATCAAACAGATGTGATCCAGCAGTTACAAATACTTTAAGAGTACAGACATCGACCATCTGTGATGCCTCCTCTGCCTTCCCCAGAGCCAGTCACATTAGTATTACCCTCTCCTACATCCCCAAAGAGAAAAGCAGCAACATTTTTCATCTGCTTGCAAACAACTTCGAGACTGAAATTCCATGAGTTGTTAGGAAGAATTTATTATAGCTTCCCTCTCCCATGTGTAGATGCTGCTCAACAAGTGTGTGTTTTCCAGCCCTGTGGTAGACTTCTAGTATTTTTCTCCCTTTTATTATATGGTTGACTTCTGAAACCTACAGGGCTTTCAAAAATGTCACAGATGTCTCCACTAAATATCTCTGAGTGCTTTTGCTATTTCATGAGGGATAGCTTACCCTGTAAGCTTACATGCCTTTGAACAGCAACAAACACAGGTTTATTTTACCTCCTTGTGTCCCAAAGCTTCACAATGTTGTCCAGAGAACCAGAGATCAGCTGATGCTCGTGGGTAGGTGACCACTTCACAGATGTCACCCAGCCTGTGTGAGAAGTCAGAGACAGGAGAACCAAGGAGCCATCTGAATAGAAAGAGGAAAAAACACAGGCATCAGCAGATGCTGAAAGCAGTGCTTTGAAGATATGTACAAAATCCAGTGCAATTGCAGTTCAAGTTAAGTGAACTTAAAGTGAACAAAGATGTAAGCCACACAAGTTCTAGAGAAGAAAAAAATACCAAAGAAAAATGAAACCAACCCAAAACCCTCAAAATGTATTTTCTTCTCACTAGGCTTCCTTTACAAAGATTTTTGTTTTCAAAGCAAACCAAGAAATAGTTGTTATTAACATGTAATATGCTAGTGAACTTTGGAATAGATTTACAGAAGCTAAACAAGTAAATGTTATTTACTATTTGTGGCTTTCCAGTACCTGAACAGAGCCTACAAAAAAGATGTGTTCAAGGCCAGGCTGGGTGGGGCCCTGAGCAATCTGCTCGGGTGGAAGGAGTCCCTGCCCCCAGGCAGGAAGGTTGGAACTAGATGATCTTTAAGGTCCCTTCCAACCCAGACCATTCTATAAAATACATCTATGAAAATAAATCTGGTAGGCTCAGTCATAATATTTGAAATTCCATCTGTTTATGAAATATAGTGCCACATCTAAATGAATACTGTTTCACTTTAATGGTTATCAGACCAGCCTCAGTCTGAACCTTCCAAAAAATACCCATTCTGCAACTGCACAGTTGAACATTCATTAGTGAGTTTAAAAGAAAAATAATTTCTAAATCATTAGGTAAGAAATTAAAACAAGTCTTGCACCAGAATACAGAAAATAGAGGTAAGCTTTTTGTTTAATAAAAGCCCCCAAATGGCTGGTTTCAAGCAAAAGGACCACAAAAGTTAGTGAGATGTCTCTTGACAGGACAAAGTTCTGGTTTTGAAGAACATCTCTGAGACCATGCATGTTTGAGCTCACCTTTGCTGCGAGGGTCCCACAGTCTGATGTGTCTGTCAGTGCTCCCTGATGCAAGACGGCGACACAGGGGTGAGTAGGAGACAGAATTAAACACTTTGTTTCCTGTCTGTCAGTAAAGAAAATCATAATTCTAAGACAGGAGCTACTATTTTACACAACTTTTTCTTTTTCTCTGAGCTGGACTTCAGCTGAGCCTACAGCCAGAGTATAAAGATCTCACCAAAGTTGATTTGAGATCTCCAGTCTCAGCATCCCAGAGTTTAATGGTGTGGTCCCATGATGCGCTGCAGATTTCTTCAGCATCTGACCACAGCACAGAGGAGATGGCTTCTGTGTGGCCAGAGAGGGTTGCCAGGGGAGTCTAGGATTTAATGGTGATAGATTTGAGTAAGTTATCAAAAAAATCTATTATTTCCACAAATAAAAAAGTCCTGAGACACACTAGCAGAAGTTTTGAAGTTACCTTCAGCAAAGAGAAATTATCTGTTGTGGCTACACTTCTAAAGAAAAATCCTGGACAAATTTAGAGCTCATCTTACCCTTGTTAGTCCCAGCTGTTCAGTTTTCTGCTTTTTCCGTGGTCTGTTAGCTGCTTCTTCCATTTCATCCTCTTCATCTGTAGGTACTGGGACAGAACACAGGCAGACTTGAGCTACAGGTTTCTCAATTCCATCTCCATGTAAGTAATTAAGCAAATCCTCACATTTATGGTGCCTACAACCATTATGCAGGTGATAACAAGATCTGAAGTTGTGTAATTAACCAAACCAGTAACTCAGCACAGTGATGTACAGCCTTACAAACTTACATCTTACCTGCAGACCAGATCTTTAACATCTTATCCCAGGATCCACTGCAGAACTGTAGAAACAAAAACATTTTGTTAAATGTTGATCCAGACAGACTTTGGAAGAGAGACCTGCTTGAAAAACTAACCAATGAGTTATAACACACAAGTAACAGTGCTAGGCTCCTAGAATTCCCCCAAAAATGTTTGGTGTACATCAAATTATTCTTTTTACTTCCTTTGTAGGAAAAACATCTACAAAATACCTATTTCCTTCAGCACCAAAAGGTTTGACTTTAACCTGTCTGATATTGAGTCAAGCTGGAAGCAATTACTTCACCTTTGGTGGGAGGGCTCAAAACTGTTGAATTCCTGGGTGAAGGCATAGAACCTCTTCACCACTTGCTTTTTCCAAGAACTCTGGAAATACTTTTCCCACCAAAACCACCATGAAAATTTAGGACAAATTTGAAAATAGTTCATGCATTTAAAGTGAAATATACTTTAAAAATTAACTTGTTTTCTTGTGATTCTATGGCTTAGCATTGATGTAATACTTATAATTCTTAATAACCACCACATATAACAAGACTGAAAAATTATCACTGAGTCATAAAATCATGATGATGAATACTCATGCAAGGACAAAGCCAGGATTTTTGAGGCGCAGGCTGCTAAATCCCAAACCACAAAGGTTTCTTTCCAGACGTCACCCACTTTGGTTCTTGTACAGTCAACAGCCACAGACTCGACACTGCCAGCGTGTCCCCTGCAGCAGTGAAGGGCTTTCACTTTGTTCTTCTCCACGTTCCACTCCCAGAGCAGGACAGTTTGGTCCATGGAAGCACTGAGTAACAGGCACGATAAACTATCTGAGGAAGAAAACAGTTACACTCATAGCCAACTCAGCTCTCCAAAGTCATTATAAATAACTATTCTAATCCCAGAAGAAATAGCAGATAGACAGAAACTCATATGTGTTTCAGTTTATAACATGCTGCCCTGCAATAATTAATATAACTACAGATACACCTAATATAACTACATCTACACCAGTATTTGCTAATGGAGACTGCAAGGTGGATAGACAGCAATCATCTTAAAGTAACTTTATTTATTATTGTCAAAAGGACTATTTTATAGTCACTGTGACTTCAATTCTTACACCACTGACAGAGATTGAAATAACATTCAGATAATTAAATATTCATAGTTAAGGGATGCTAGCATTTCTCCTCCAGTAAATCAACCTACTGCTATTCCCCTGCTATATATACTGACCTTGCTTCACCCATGCCACATCCTTCACCACTTCTGTGTGCCCAGCTATTGTCGTGATGGATTTTCCCTCCACAGACCAGATCCGAGCAGTCTGATCGTAGCAGCCAGTTAAAATCCTACAGGGTACAGCATTGGAAACATCACTGTCTCTAAGACCAACAAATGGTTTTAAGAAATAAAGCCTCAACCACAAACTTGGAAAACTAGTAGCACAGTCACTGGTTTAAAAGAAATAGCTTGAAAGAGGAAAAAATGGCTACAGAGCAAAGCTTCATTAAAGCCTTGCAAGTGGGAGGCCAAGAGCACAGGCTAGAAAGACAAGCAGAGAGAGTACTGCATGTTCTGGTTGGTGGGACTTAAGATCCCTTACATAATTTACATAATTCAAAGCTTAATTTTTTAGTTTAAGTATGTTGCCAGAGGTTCTCAAAGCATTTTCAAATCTCTACTTAATATAAGAATATTATCTAGTTGATTGGAAAATGAATGTGAAAATACAGTAGAAAAAGGCAACTATGCCTCTTGGGCTTTTTTCAGGAAAATCCCTGCAGAAAGGTATGCTATTCTATTTGTTGCCAATGGGTGTCATGTTGGAAGTGAAAGGTTTAAGCAAAAAAAGAAGAGAGGAGGAAAACTTGCTTTCCTTTAAGAAAAAGGATACTAAACAGCATTTGCTTTGTTCATTTGTATAAGCAGTATCTCAAGTTCAGTGTCTCTAGCTGTTTTCTACCTGTATTAAAGTCACTGTCATGTGACAGTGTAACCACTGAACTGCTTACAACAGCAAGCAGCTGACTGACTTGACAGGTTAAAATATAAAGAAAAATAAAGCAAAGAGGGGGGGAAAACCCTACCCAAGGGATTATTAAAGAGAGAATACTGCTCTATTTGATACCATGGAGGAACATAAATAAGCAAGACAAAACTTAGAACTGGCTTAGGGTAGTACCATTCTTCAGTGGCTTGAACAGAACTGATCCAGTCATCATGGAAGATGCATTCTTCTGGCTGAGGGGCCATGTATTTCTCCACATACTCTATTTCCACCACTTCTTCCTGAGCTCACAAACAAAATACTTATTTAGTGATGTAGCGTGGTTTTGTTTTTAATTGCTAGCAGTAAAATTTAACTGTAGTGTTGCACAAATATACAAGTTTATTGAGCAAAGGTCTTGATATCCAAGTCCTCTGCCACATCAGTAGAATGAAAGTATTTAGGAAAAAAGTATGAATTCCATTGCTTTCCATATTCTTACCAAATTACTATTAATAGCAAAAGCAAGTGATTTCACTCCTCTTACATTCCTTTTCTTCTATATTTACTAATACAAAACCGGTGTCTAAAACACTTTGCAACATTACTACAGGTAATATTAAGCACCTCCATTATCTCCCACCATAAGAGACAGAAATGTATTAATGATGAACTGAATTAAGGGAAGAATTTCCCTTCTGAGCTACACAGACAACATTCCTTGCAAGGCTCTGTCTGTAGTCTCTAATCACTGCAGTTCATTACAGATTTAAAAATATAGGGAATTCTCCTGGGAAAGTCAGAAAAGAAATGAAACTGAGCAAGGAAATCTACCTAGCTGACAGTGTAATATCTAAATCACATTGAAGTAAACTGTCAAGGTCTGTTCTACTGTCCAAGAAGGGAGGATATTGAGTATGACTTACTGTGGAAATATTTTCCATTTCCATGTGTGTGACCAGCGGCAATCGCAAGAACTGGCCATTGATAAGGAAGTCAAATTCCACATACTTGTGATCCTCTGAAACAAAATGGGAAAAAGCAATGTTGAGGTGTCACTGTTTATTTGATACCATCAAGGATGGCATCACTTTATGATTGGTTCAGTAAAATGGAGCCACAAAGAGTTTAAAAAAATACACAAATATAAACAACCCCCAAAACTAAACCAAAACCCCAAGACAAATGACAACAAGGACAAAAACCTCAACCAATTACTTTCTTCTCCAAGTTTTAAGTGGGCAGCCCATTACTTCCACAGGATTATTTAAGAGGATGGAAAATTTGCTGTTGGGGTTAAAGAGTTGTTTGCCCCTTACTGTAATTTCTCTGTAGCTATGTGTAATCAAACCCCAGCACGCTTCCTGACGGTTCTGTATGGATCTCACCATTTCTTGCCACCAGCTAGAGCCCTGTATTTGTGGAAGCAGTCTGAAACTCCTAAGAACTTATGGTTCATATTTCTCCCTTTGTAATGGCATAAATTACAAAGGCTCTGCATTTTGGTGGAAGCACTGCACTGTGCAGTTGTTTTCTGTTAAAGACTGATTGCAATGTCATGGGTCAAAAGCAAATAGCAAAAGGCTCAAGAAGCAGGGTATAATACCCAGTTACTTATGGAAAATGTGGTTTTCCAACAACATCGGACAAGTGTCTTTCCCCAGATAAGCTTTCAACTCAGTTAGCCCATTTCAGCACTGATAGAATAGCTGAGGTTTTCTTAAAGGCTGTTATAAAACCCAAACCCTTGGTTTCTTTAGTTCTTGTGCCAGGTTTTGGGCAGCCCGGCCTGTGGCGCCGGGCACACACGGTATTCCAGCCTTTGGGCCGTGTCCCCCGGCAATGCCCACGGCCCCGGTACCCGCCGCGGTTCAGATCGAGTTCCGGGGGTGCCCGGCTGTCGGCGGCCAGGCCGGAGCAGCGGGGCCGGCCCGGCTCGGGCTGTCGCCGCCGGTGACGCGCGGCTGTGACAGCCCGG
>VZTB01015213.1:666627-808167 GCA_013397245.1 Thryothorus ludovicianus | reverse complement strand
CGCCGCGGGGCCGTGGTGCCGAGGGGTGCGCCGGGCGCGGGCTGAGGCGCCCTCCGCGCTCCTGAGGGCTGGGGCGCGGGCGGCGCGCTCCGGGACCCTGGCAGGTGCGGGAGCGGCTCCTGTGGGCGCTCCGGAGCGCGGCTGTGCCCGGGCGGGGCAGTGCCCCGAGCGGCGCCCGCGGTCCTGGAGTGGTGGGCTCTGCTCGGAGTCACTCGGGTTGTGTTTCTCTGCATGTCAAGCGACACACCCACAATAAACTGCCTACTAGAAGTAGTAAACCCAACGCGCGGTGGACTTAAAAAGGAGCTGTAAGTGAGTTTGGTGTTTTGGGAGAAGGCTGCTTGTGTGAGGACGTGCTGTGTGCTTGCGCTGTTCGTGGATTTTTTTGTCCCCCGCCTTTCTGACAGTCCTTGGTGGCCTCGGGGGGCAGCTGGGGTCTCCCTGAGTGGTCACTCGGGTTTGGAGACTCCGCTTGTTGGGGCGGGCGGGTGCTGAGTGTTCGCTGTTTCATGAGACTGAAATATCATCTATTTCTTAAGCATACTTCAAAATCTAACGTTGTTTGTCAGCGGAATTGACAGAGGTGCATTCTCCAGTTTTCGGTGTTGTCTACAAAAAAAACTGACTTGAGAAACCTTTTTAGTCCCCAGATTTTCTGTGTATTCTTAACAGCATCTGCCTTCTCTTCCATGATAGAGATAATGATAAGTCTCAAACCTGGTATAAGTTGACAAAGTTAATTGTAGCTCCTTTCCTGGGGAGTATCGCTATGCTCTAATTTCCTCCTCGGTATGTTTTACTATAATTCATGCCCTTGTGAATTTGTGCCACTGTGAATGGTTGTAGGGAAATGCCCTCAGAGAGACCTTTTTCAGACAGTGTGCTCTGATTGCTGTAAGCTATGCAGTTATCTGAAATCTTCATATAAAATCTCTGCAATGCTTTGCAGAAAATCCAAAAGAGATTGATGGTGAAGCATTCAGCTGTAGGTATTTTCTGTTAAGTGTAGCCAGCACCCTGCATACAGTGCTCATGATGGTTATCCTGTTTGCCTGTGCTAGCAGTTTCTGTGGCTGCCTGCTCTCTTTGTAGAGGTGAACCAAGGACACAATGGCCATCGATTTCCCTTTATTTGAGAAAAGTGCTTCCCAAATGGAAGCAGGGTGAAGGAAATAGACCTGTGATGTTAAAGTACACATGTGTTGGAAATGGCCCTGGAGTGCTGGTCTGGAGAAGCAGCCTACAAAGTGGTGGGGGTGGAGCTGTGTTAAGGCTAAAGCTGAGGCGTGGAAAGCAACCTGTATGCTCTGGGGCTGCAGCTCTTGTTCCCACTTTACACCAACAACAAACTTCACCATTTCTCCTTCAGCTGACTGTTAAATGTCTGATACCGTGGTGTTACAGTGAGAATTTTTGTGGTGCTCGCTTATTGTTTATGGAGAGATACTTATGTGTTATTTACATGTTCATGACAAAATGTCTGGTACCTGTACATAAATATGCAGGATTTAACTCTCCTGTTTGGGTAATTGGTCAGCAATATTTATAAAACAGTAAGATCTGTTAACTGTGTATGTACTTGTATACCTCTGTAAAAGCATATTTCTTTATGACAAAAAATAATAATCTTTGTGGTTGCACACAAGTACTTAGGTTAATGAAACCTGGATGATTAAAACGTGAAGTTTATTTTCCAAGTGATGTGTGTGTCGGTGTGCCTGGGTTACAACAGTGATTAGACAATCAGGGGGCAAAATTGTACCACGGGGATTATTTTAAGCACAAATATAGAAGTTCAGGTATTTCTGGACTGCTTATGAAAGGAAGCTGGATAAATATCACTGTGTATTTACCCTACTGCTGTTTTTTTCCCCCGAGCTTTGTTATCAGCTGTTGTTAGACAGAGGATGTTGGGCTGCCTGGGTCATTGGTCTGTCCCCAAAGAGCTGTCCTTGTGTCCTCTTGAGTTCCAGCACGCTCAGAGTACGTGTCCTCAGTATCTCTGGAACAAACTCAGTTTATCTCAAAGAACTGAGTGTGCTGCTTTCGAAAGCTGCCCTCTCTTTACGTCTTTGAACTGAGAGGAAATGGCTGAATGATGATGAAATCTAGTTTTCTGGTGGGTTTTTGGTTTGGTTTTTTTTCATTTGATGCTAAGATGCTTCAGATGTTGTAACTGAAACATCTTATAATCATTCTCGGATCCAAAGCTCAAAAATATTTGGTAAACATGAGGTAACTTCATTTGGAACTTGTCTGGAGTGTCATCACTTGAAAATTGAATGGAAAAATAAATCTGCTTTAGATTAAAGTATTAATATATTGAGCATATGAGCAGCTTAACTTCTCAATGTTGTTTGTATCAGCAGGATGCTTTATTCAGCTTCAAAAGCCAAGGAGATGTGGATTTACTTTGCCTGTGTCCTTTATACCTTTGCAAAGCAGAATAAATCTGTGCTTTAAGAGTTGTACAGTTCTTTTGAAGTTACTCTCTAGCCTGTTACAGTCTCCTTACAAAAGCTGTATACAGCTGAAATACCACAGCCAAGAAGGTCCATCTTAAGGAATTCACTTGCATGGTGTGGTGAAGAAGATCTAGCTGGTAGGAGTCATGTGCTAATATAATGCAGCCTGTCTTTAAAATAAATACTGAAGGGAAAAATCGTGACCACCCTTCCCTCTCATTCACCCCAAACTACAGGAGTTTAGTTTTCTTCTATTCAGTTGGGTATGTTATGTGTGTAGCCTTGCATATGTGTACTTCTGCTAGGTAGGGGCCAAGTTAATTGTCATTTTTCCTGTTGCTTGTGAGTGTTTGGGATTGGTTGCTGCTTTAAAGGATGTGCTGTGTGCATGAGAGCATTATCCTGTGGATGTGGCAATGCACTGTCCAATATTGTCTGTCTGAAGGTTTGTAATGGGCAGTTGGGGATCTTGAAGCTTTCTTTGGGATAGGAGGTAAATCTCTGAAGTGCTGGGAGCTCTGTCTTTTTGTCTTTCACCATGTGATTAAATTTTATTTTACATATCTGGTGGGTTTTTTTCTGCCCAAAGCATACCACTGTAGACTAACGATAATAATTTTATTTCATTTATATGCTGTCTTATAAACCTTTGAAACAAATTGATTTACTTCAAGATGTCTGCATGACAGAGTTGCATAATGCAAATTCTGTCTGGTGATTATGGAAGAAGGTGACTAATGTATTTATAAAGCACTGCTGGCATGTGCTTAAATATCAAGTGTTCTCTAGATGTGTGTGGTTGTTAGTTCAGTGCTTTTAGACTTATTCAGATGAAAATTGTGGGAGGGTGTATGTGTGTTTTGTATCTGTGTATGCAATGACAAATCAAGCAATATGTCTCATAGAAAAGGCTAAGCTGTACTCCTGGATCAGCAGACTGAAATTTTACTGCAGTGAGTAATAGAAGTGATAAGGAGGCAAGGATTTCTTGAGACCTTTGCTGTTATCTTGCCATAGCATTAGAACTTGTAACACTAAATGTGTAGGACCTAAAGACAACACCTGTGGCAATCTCCTGGCAGAAGGCTAAAATGAACTTTTATCACCTTTTCAGGTCACCTTGTAATGGAAGAAAGTGGAGCTGACCATGATATGGAAGGATCTAACGATTTGTTCATAGGCGGCTGTGATGGTGCAGGAGAGTCACACACAAATGATCAGGTTTTTCAGGTGAGGTATGAATGCTTTGTCCTTGTAGATGCTTCCTTTACATCCACTCTGATGAGTTTAAAATATGCTATTTCATCAGTGCAGGGGTTTTTCCTTGCCTTTAGAGTAATACATCATGTCTTTTAGCTATGTACTTCCTTCCCTTGGATTCCTGAGCCATTCAGTTTTGAACTGATGAATATCCAGATGTTACATGTAATGACAATCTTCAGTAATTATGTCCTGCCACAGTGCTGAAGAAATGCATGTTTTATTGTGTTAACCCTTTGAAAAAAGAACAGTTTAACATGCATTGGAGTAGGAGAGGTTCAGAACAGGTGAAAATGAGGTGGCATTCTTAGTGACCAAGGGAAATAAAAGAGTCCAGGGACATAGGACACCTGTGTATGTATTGAGGGAGTCTTTCATGTATTTTTAATCAGACATTGCCAGATCTTCTTATCTGAGGAGATTTCTGTGCATGAATGCTCTTCTGCAGAATGTTCTTCTAACATAAAACTTCATTCAGGTAGCGATTCACTTGTGTGCTTATGGTCTCTGCACAATGTCTTTAACCCAACAGGTGCCATTTGTTGGTGCTTTTCTGGTCCAATTCACCATAGACAGTTTCAGCACTGAAGATTTATACCTGCAGAATTTTTGATGAGGTTATTTAGATCAAGTCTGACTTCTAGATAAAATTTAGAAACATTTTTCCTCATTCTTTGATTTGTAGTGTATTAATTTTTGTTGCAAAAACATCGGAGTTGTTTGTGCAGTTGCTGTAAGAGATACAAGAAATTGCAGCCTTTCTTACATTGGCCATATGACAGCTTGACATGTTACTGTACACAAGGACTGCTTGTTTTCCCATTATTTTTATATGCTTAATGTTTGTGTTGTCAGGGTTTCAACGAGACAAGTATTTGTGCCTACACCCTTACATTTAATGACAATGGGAAAGTACTCTAAGACTTCTGTTCTGCAAACTTTATGAAGATATGCTCTATTTTTTTAAGATTTTGAAAATCTGATTCTTGGCCTTGTGCTGTACAATTTGTGACCTTGAATCAAAAGTTGTGTTGCTTGCATTTCTTCTGTGGTGACAAATTTTATAGAGATTTTTTTTCTTCATAGCTACATGCATGTGTGGATAGGCCAGGTGGAATAGTATCTAAGATTTCTTCTGAAGCCAAATCAAGTTGGTGAATATTTTACAGTTTTGTTTTTGGTATAAGTCTTTTCAGTTTCTGGGCAGACTTGAGATGTTTTAAAGTGACAAGTGGTTTTGGGGAGCAGATTTTGAGCAAAAGGGATTTCTTTTGCCTTAGTAGAGAGACTTCATTCTAGGAAGCAGGAATACGAATACTTTTTCAGCATAGAAATAGAAAACAAAAGTCGAACTGCAAGTGTTAGCCTCTTGATCCAGAAGGACAAGAGCTCCTCTGAGTATGCAGTATAGCACACTGGTTTTAAAAGTTCTTTTCTTTCTCTTGTTTTTTGGTTGTTTTTTTTTTTCTTCGTAGAAGCTGCTACTCAGCGTACATTTCACTGTTTTTCCTCTGTGAAAACAACTAACGTGCATGGATTCCAGGGATCCGTTGTTTGGCCAGAGCGACTCTCCCCCAGCCCTGCCCATCCCAGTCCCCCTCTCGGGCAGTCCTGCGGCATCGGCGCGGCCGCGGTCCCGGCCCGCAGAGGAGTCGCCGGCGGCAGAGCAGCCCAGGCAGCCCCTGTGTGAGCTGCAGCCCCTGGGCGGGCCCGGTGCACCCATGGTGAGTGTGTCTGCACTGTGGGGCTGGGCTCGCAGCTGAGGGAGCCCTTGGAACCATTCTCTTACGCGGTGGGTTGTTGTGGCAGCAGCTGACTGGGACTTCAGCAGCAAAGTGGAGCTTTTCAGTGGTACAGTTCATGCTTCAGATAGGCAAATCCTGTCTGCAGCCATTACTTATTTTATTAAGCATCACCTGGTGTCTTTTGTCAGTATTGAGCCTGGATGCTGTAATGTGATAAGATCTTGTGTTTCGACTGCTGCTGCTTTCTCCATATTCCCTGGATAAATCTCTCTTTGGTTTTTTGGGGAAATCAGAACATTAGTGGTAAACTAAGTCATTATGTCTCACCTTTTCTCCAGCCCTCAGTTAATTTCTTAAAATGTTGCTTTGCAGTTTGTAACATTTGTTTTGTAAAAAAGGTAACTCTCACCCAGAGTCCTTTGTAATTATGGGTAAACATACCATAAGGAGTTCTCAAGTTTTTCAGAATCCTGGAGGATTTAATTTATATTGTTTTTTGGAGCCCTGGAGCTTTTCTTCTCTCTGCTTTTGCATGAAATGCTGCCCATAGAGGTCAATTTCTTAGAGGTAAAGGTTACAATTTTTATGTTACTATTAGTTCTGCTAGACCATGAATGGAGTTACAGTGAATCCAGCTATGAATGGCTTTCAGGTGTTTGATAGCTTTAATAATAGAGTTGTCAGTTTCAAATAAATGTGTTATTCATTGTAGAATCAGGTAATGAGAGTTTTTTCTTTCCTTAATTGAAGGCCTATTTTAAAAGGGCAAAGTAATTTTAAGAAATTGACAATAAAGGGACAGTTTTCTTATTATGTAAAGTCAAGTAAATATACAAGCCCTAACTCTAGGGGCCTAATGAAAATATTTCCTGTTCTGGTAATAAACCCAGTCATGCTGCATGATCTCCATACAAACTAGAGCCATTCATGCTTCTGTGTGACTGCCTTACAGATGATTGTTGCCAGCCAGTCAGAAAATGGGCAGGTGCTGCATGTAATTCCTTCTGCCCAGCCAGGAGTGACCCAAGTGATTATTCCTCCAGGTCAGCTTCTGGATGTGACCAGCACACAGGGTGAGTTTAACCTGTGGGTCTTGAGGGTTTGTGCTCCTGTGACTAAGCTCATCCTGCATGGTCTTTTTTAAGCACCTTGTTTCTTCTCCTTAGTCAGTTATACGAAAAAATACACGCTGAACCTGCTTTCTGATTGTGAATAAGGTGCCTCACACACCACATTTTCTGTTTGGCAAAGGCCTTATGAGAGCTGTTATGCCCCCTTTCTGAAAGGTATGCCATGGGTAGATTGACATATCAAGCACAGAGTTGTTTCTTGCCTTATTTGCCTTTAGTAAGGATATTTGTGTCATCAGCTCTATCAGCTTCAAATTTTCAGTATTTGCATACTTCATTGTGAATGAAGTAGTTAATTCCTGTAGTGCAGACAGGCCAGAAGAACATTAAATCTTCTGTTTCAGAGATCACTGGTGATGATGCATCTTCTGTGAAGCCAGGAATGAATCACTTAAGTAGAAGTTCAGTTCCCAGTCAAGAAAAATAAGATGTAACTTTCCATTAATTAG
Organism: Thryothorus ludovicianus; assembly: GCA_013397245.1. Lineage (NCBI taxonomy): Eukaryota > Metazoa > Chordata > Aves > Passeriformes > Certhiidae > Thryothorus > Thryothorus ludovicianus. The sequence goes on along the minus strand of VZTB01015213.1, from coordinate 801,118 downwards.
AATGTGTTAGTTATCTCATTTTAAGCATGTGCTGAGATACACAACTAGAAGCACAGATTTCAAGGTTTTCCCCAGAAAATGGGCATGCTGAAGTCTGAGAGCATTGATTATTTATCTGCAATCCTTGCTGGATGGCAAAACACTGTGTACTAGTTTGCATTCACAGAGTGAGACTGAGAATGAGGTGGTCACATTTGTTAAACTCTCATAAGGTTTTTTTTAACTGTTTTTTCATTCTCTCTATAATTTGAGCACTGATTACGTGTTCCTATAGAATGATAGCTCAGACTAAGAATAGAATCCTGGTACTGAGTGGATAGAAGAAAGATTTGGGATTCAAGTCATGATCTAGCCCTTTTCACTTAGGGTTGAAAAATGATTTCCTGACCTTGCATTGAAAAACTTGTTCCTACCCTAATGCTCAACCTTCCCTCCCTCTCCAACTCTTGCAGGGTAAAACCAGGTTTGGTTACAGTAGTCTTACATTACTTTAAAGATGACTGTGAGCCTTTAGTTACAAAATAAATAACTTCTACTCTTTGTAAGCACTGAGTTGAAATACTAAATGGTAGTTTTACATTTCCATTTTCCATTCAACAGGGAGCTCAGTGTCATAGTATTCGAATACATGTTCTACAGCAGTGCTACAGTTGTCATTTGTGGGGTTTTTTTGTTTGTTTTGTTTTTTTCTAGAGACTTAATGTGACTTTGTAGTGATTTGATATTTAAAAGACAGTTGGGGAGACTTGTCAGCAGTTTACTGTGGAGTGAAAGAGCAAGGAGAATGGCTTGTCAGCTCCTGAGTTTCACTTGTTTGCACTTGGTAGTAATGCAAGGAATGGTGCAGACTTCAGAGTAGCCTGTAGTGTCTTAAGGGCACATCTCTGTAGGAGGAACCAGTGCTTTGAGCCAGAGTGGTGTTAATCCGAGTGCACACTTAGGAATCTTCTTATGGAGCTTTGTGTGGATCCATTTCTGTACTGTGTCAATAGCTTACCACTCTCTCTGGATGAGGGAAAGAAGCTTTAATAACTGAAGGGCAAAAATCCCTCATGTAAAGAAACCTCTTGTGTTTTTGTTGGGACCAAAATATTGAATGTGTGCTTTCACAGTTTTCCATTATGTTTTTGTTTAACTGTACACACAGACTTCAATCTAAGAGCAATTTTTGGCTTGTGGATTGCTCCTATTACCAAGAAAGGCTAAAACATTTGTTCTAACAGCATGTCAGATTCGATTGTAAGAGGCCTGTTTTTCTTGTTTAAGTGTTCTTTTCTAAGTACAAAGCAGTACCATTACCTCATTTTTTCTTGTTTTAAAAGCAACTAGTATGTGACTTACAGCTGAGCAATATACTTGTGCAATCCTATATGGATTCCTGGAAACAGTAATTTGCAAGTTGTTCTGATTATTTGCCTTGTTGCGGAAGGATTCATAAGCAGTAGCACAATTACCAAATATAAGCACAATTACTTTAAACAACCTTATCAAGTGTATCTTCATATATGTGCCAGGAGTTTGAGCACTGATTCACAGTGTTAGACTACTTATCATCTATAAAGTTTCATTCCTATGTCAAAAGGCTTGCTTTAACAACACACAAAGTTTAATCATAGCTTGGTTTTCCCCATGCTACATCCAGTTATTAACCAAGAAGCTACTTTTTTTTTTTTTTGTGAAGATGTTTCAGAAGAGAAGTGTGGTGATGGGAACCTGCAGACTGTGGTGGTGGCTTCTATAGCAGACAGTGCAAGCAGTTACATTCTACATCCACAGGCATCTCTCACCATATCAAAAAAAACAACCACCAGGTAGGTCAGGGATTAAGGGGATGAACAATCACTTTGATCTACTATTAGCACTGCCTTTTTTTTTCCTATAGTTTTTTTTTGCAATGGTTATCAGAAAATTACCATGGAACAGAGGTTATGAACCCACAGTGTACTGCATGTTTGGATGACTTGAATGTAGAAACCAGTGGGGTTTTTAAATACTTTTATTCGCTGTAAACTATTTTTACAGTGAAATAGAATACAAAGAAAATGAACCAGGTTTTTAAGGCATTTCCCTAGTTTGATCATATGCCCTGAAATTATACATAATATATTGATTTAATCTTACCTGTAGTTTAGACTAAGTTGTTCCTTTTCTGAATGTCTGTATAGACTTCTATTATTTGTTTTTTTCAGAGTAGTGGAAGATTCTTTTCCCATCCCTCTCCAGCCATTGCCACTCAATACGCCTGTGTGGGCACGCCGTCTCAGGAACTGTGAGGTGGGCCACAAAGAATTCTGACTTAATGTTTTCTCATCTAGCTCTGAGACAGTGTTCCTATTCCTTGAAAGGAATCAGTCATAGCTGTAGAAGTGTTCAAGCTTCCTGGTATACAGCACTGGTACTGCTTGCACAGTTAAACACATAAAATACTGTGAAAGCCCGTTCTGGTTTGAGAGTTTTAGAATAACTGACCGCCAGCAGCTCCTGAAGGAGAAGGAGTCCTGCTGAAAACCTGATACCTTGTAGTGCTGGGAAGAGCCATTTTGTGCCGTGTTGGAGTTTGCTGTTGAGCGACAGTGCAAACTTTGCTGACTTCTGCAACTGTTCATGTGGTTTGTGTTGTCACATAGAAATCAAAATTATGTGGATTTCAAGTCTGAGACTTAACGCTCCCTAATATCAATATTTCACTAAGGATTCATATTTTAGATATTCTTGCTGATTTTTTTTTTGTCACAGCCAGTTATGTTACTTGTGCTTGTTTTCTCTTTTGTTAAAAAATGCTCTGTCCTTATGTTCTGTGGTGGCTTTTCACCTAAACAGAACTATTCCGTTTTTGCATATTGTTAGATGTTTGCAGAACTTTCCTGATGACTAGGGTGCTGTCAGCAGCTAGAATGCATCATAAATCCCTTAACAGGAAGGGAGGGAAGATGGGAAGTTTCTTGAGAGATCAACTACCCCTTCCTCCTGCTGCCAGACCCTTCCTGATAGATGTTTATTTTACTTTCTCTTAATACTTCTTTTTAAAAAGAAAGCTCATACTCTGTAGCTGCCTAATATCTTTAGATATCTCTACCACTTTTTTTTTTTTTTTCCAATTGGCTTGGCCACTGATAACTAGAAGTTGCAGTTTGAGGGACCTGGAAATTGAATTTCTTTCTGTATCTGCTTAGAAATATTTTTTTAATTGAATATATTCATCTATTCCTTTTGTGTTATGCCATTTATGTAATACAAATGGTAGCATCCACTCTTACATCCACATTAATGTTAAGAAGTCAGAAAATTAATAGCATGAATTCTTCCATGATAGAGATACCATTTTTATAGAATCAGTTGCTTAATTCAATTGACCAGTTAGTTCATAAAGTTCACTGTGTTTTTAGCACTATGGGATGCATTCTTTCCTGTTTTAACATCCATATGGCTTATCTGAATTATTTATTATTGGTATTATATTATTGGAGAACTTATGATCTGCTTTGTCATTCTGTTATGAGACATTTCACCTGCTGTGTTTAAAATTCACAGCAACATTTATAGAAAAGTTCTTATTTTTAAAGAAATGGAAATAGAAATAATGTCTATTTTAATATATTCTGAGGACACAAACATCTCCCTCTGCTGTTCAGCAGAACTGTTGCCTGTCTGTATTAATCCCCTTGATCCACTGGAGAGTGCTGGGATGTATTGTGCCTTTTTTTGGGCACACACTAGACACACTGGGATTTTGAGGTGTCATTTATCTTTCAGGTATCAAAATGCTTTGTTACTAGTAACAGAATTGAAGGGTCTACTGAAATTTGGAGATCCACTTTGGAGAGATGCTGGTAAATATGTCAGCTCACAACTCCACTCTTTCAGTTGTCTGCCAGAATTGAAACAAGCTTAAAACAGTGTTTCAGTCTCTGTGACTGGCACAGGATGTCAGCAGGTGAAGCCACTGCACTCCACAGGGCAGTGACTCCTCTGGCAGCTGCTTCTGTGGGCAAACACTGAGCACTAAAAGCTGGCTGCCTTGAAATGTTCAGCTTGTACTTGCTGTGTCTGGACTGCAAAGTGCCTCTGGTACCCTGCTGCTGTGAGTTTCCTCAAGGAAAACTGCAGTCTTGGTGTGTGTACTTTAGGGTAGGCTCTTGTGTACTTTGCTGAGGCTAGGCTAGGGCAGAAAGGAATAGCTCAATTTTTTTACTTGAACCTTGGAGTTGGGCTGGAGAGAATGTGATTACTTCAGGGTAATTGCATTGTTACAGAGTTAACTTAAAAGCAGTTCCTTTCAATAACTAATATTTAGTTTTCAGTTGTCTGATCAGAATGGATTTCCTGCATGTATCAGCCTACTGAAATAAAATGTAATTGAAAACTGCATTAATTGACTGTACAAAATTAATATATTTATCTGAAGAAGGTAGAATCATTTGTCCATTCTTTTCCTACTTGTGAAGCCTGTAGAAAGCAGGGATCTTATGTCCTGTATGGTTTTCTTCTCATCCTCCTCCTTCTCTTCCACCACTTTAGGGAAAATGATCTAACTTGTGCAAAAGTAAAGCCAGAATAGCAGGGAGTGCCTTTACTGTTTTTCTTACTTTTCTGGCACAACAGTTTTACCAGTTTTCTCATCTCTCTAGAATAGTGTCAGTGATCTATTTTTAGTGACAGATATGGGAAAAAACCGCAGCTGGTTTTGCAGTATTTATTGTGTGCATTGGTGCTGTAATCCCTCATCTGAAAAGACAGCATCCCAGATTTCTGGAAAGAAAGAAGCTCTGGTACTTCTTAGGCTACTTTGCTTCTCCTGAATTTTTCAGATCAAGGTTTGTTCAGAAGTATTATTTATAACTTCTAGCTAAACAATTGCCAGTGTCTCTTGCTCCCCACAGCCATGTGAGTGCAGCCTGTGCAGCCTTGGTTATCTGCTGCAGCAGTGCCTGCAGAGCAGTGAGCTCTGGGGTGTGAACAGCTCGTGTCTCAGTACTCACACCCATGCACACACAACCTTCCGTGTCTGGCCTTGCAGTAGCAGCAGCACTGTGCTGGCCCAGTCCATTCACAACATCTTCATTGGTTCATTGTTGAATTTAGGTCTTGCTAACCACAGACATTCTGTTTTTCTTAGATGAGTGTGAGGCAGGTTTTAAGCAGTTGTTGCTAAGGTATCTGTGTGATAATCTTGGAGAGACACTGTTGCTCAGCCTGACCCTGAGCTGCATATGAGCAGAAAGAAATGTTGCATTCTGAGTTTGGATGAAAAGTTCTCTGTCCCAGTAATTTTGTTGCTTGCTGACTGGCCTTTGCAGACCAGCACTGAACCAACTGTGATGGCACTGAGTAGCTGAATAACTACTTGGAGTTAAGTGAGATGCAGTTTTTGTGAAGTTGCCCAGACATTAGCAGAGTTCATTGAAACCATCATCAATTTGCACATGGCAAAACTGGTATAGTATATTTCTGTGTGATCCTGAGAATCAAGAGTGCCTCGAAGGTTGGGAGGCACATGAGAGATTCAAAGTTAGTGCTCTAAGTAGGTGACGCAGTTCCTGGTGCTATGGGCAGGTGCATTCTGCTCCAGCTCAGTGCAAGGTGTGTGTTGCAGTAGATGCAGAGACAATTATTAGTGATTCAGAGATTCTCTATGGCAATCAAGTCAAAAACTTCATCAAATACTAATTTGTCTAGTCAGTGGCTGCAACTGAGTGTGTATTGGGGTAAACCATAGGGGGGAAGTTGTCCTCTGGAAATCAGAGTTGGCAATGACTGTAACCTTTTCAGGGGTTCTTGGTGTTCTTAGGGTCTTGGATGGCTGACAAACTCCTGACCTCGGTGGGGTGCTCTTCTGTTAGATCCCATGATAAATCTCTTTATGAGGATACTACTGTGGGGACAAAAACCATGGAATGCCAAAAATCTGGGCCTATGTTCTCACCTGCCAGAGTCCCTGACTGCTTTTGTTTTCCTGTGTAATGTGCAGCAGTCAGGAGGGTGAATAATCCTGTTATTTCCCGTCCTTTCCACGCAGAGAATTGGGGACTCGTACCGCGGCTATTGTGTGAGCGAGACAGAGTTAGAGAGCGTTCTCACGCTACACAAGCAGCAGACACAGAGTGTGTGGGGGACACGCCAGTCTCCAAGCCCAGCCAAACCTGCCACACGGTTGATGTGGAAATCTCAGTATGTCCCATATGATGGGATCCCCTTTGTCAATGCAGGTAACTAACTTTTATTTTAATAAGTACTTTCAGAATTTCAACATCAGCTCCCAGCTGGCCATAAAGGACAGTCTTTATGTTGTTTCTTAGTTTTGATAAGGTCAAGACACAAACATGAAAAAAGGAGCAGCTTGCATACTGCTGTAGGAGTCTGAAGGAGCTTGTTTCCTTTTTTATGTTTTGCTGTGATTATTTCCTTTTGTCCTTTAGAGATTAGCTAAGTACCATTTCATGGGGGCTCTTCTGATGAGGTCTTTAGGTGGAGGTCCCATGTGCTCTATTAGGATGTGGAAGTAAGGGTAAAAGTTTGTTCAATTATTCTTGCTGAACTTGAGGATCTTTAGAAGAGCTTGTTCCACAGGATTCAATGAACTATTTAAATTGCAAACGTTAAAGTTATAAATAAATAAATTCAAAATGCCAGACAAGAAAGACAAACATCAACAGACCTCAGCAAAGAGACTTTTGGCGTTTGGGGTTCTTTTTGAAATGTACATGCAGACTTCACAACTCGGTTATTACATTTTTAGCTCATGCAGTACATATGTGAAATTACCAAGAGTTTAATTTGGATATAAAATGAACAGGCTTTACTTGCTACATAGAGAAAATGAGTGACAGGAATGTAGGTTATGTTTGGTGTTTTCTCTCCTTTTTTTTTCCCACAAGTTACTGAAAAAGGGAAATATTAGCACTGGTTTTAAAGCTTCAGCCACAAACTGTGAGATAAAAGAAAAGAATAAAATCAAAGCAACTTAGCCTTTTTTTCTCCAACATGTTTATGAGACATCTTTGGTTTCATCTAGATCATTTGGTATCTTAGGGACACACATTATGTTGCTGTCATAATACTTCCAAAGTTTCTGGATATATCACTTGTGCCATAGGCAGCTCCTTGCCCGCATGCTTGAGTACATGAACTGTAAGTAAAAGATAACTAAACATGATGAAGAAATTTGGAAGATGTTCCTTTCTTGACCACTTCAATGCTTTGCTTTCCAATCCCTTTTGTTAGAAGTCTGACTGGAAGAAGTCACTTAATTTGAGTTTAGAGCAAAGCAGTATTTGTTTGAGTCTGTCTGGTTTTGTGTGGGTGTGCTGTGCTGACACTGTGTTGATTTAGCAGTTAAGATTTCTTAACTGCAAGGCTGAGCTTTCATGGGACAGCATGGTCTGAAGTGTTGATTTAAGCCAGGAGGCTGGAAATGGCTGCTGACCTTGTCTCGTGGTTTGACCCCAGCTGGAAATGACCACAGAGCTGCTCACTCATTCCCCCAGTGGGATGGGGGAGAGAATTGGAAAGGTAAAAGTGAGAAAACTCATGGGCTGAGATAGGGACTTTTTAAAAGGTAAAGGAAAATCCACACACATAAGCAAAGCAAGGTAAGGAATTCATTCACAACTTCCCATCCCCAGGACAGCAGGACACCATCTTTTGTAACAGTTCCTTGGGAAGACAAACACTAACTTTGAATGTCCCCCCACCTCCTCCTGCTTCCCTTGGCTCTATATGTTGCACATGATGCCATATGGTATGGAACATGACTTTGGTCATTTTGGGTCAGCTGTCCTGGCTCTGTCCCCTCCCAATTTCCTGTGTCCCTCAGCCTCCTCATTGGTGGGGTGGGATGAGAGGCAGAAAAGACCTTGACTCTATGTAAGCCCTCCTGGGCAGTAACTAAACATCCCTGTATTGTGAGCACTGTTTCCAGCACCAATCCAAAACACAGCCTCACCCTGCTGCTGTGAAGAAAGTTAACTCTATCCCAGCCAAAATCATCACACCTTTGATTTCAGCTGGAGATTTTCTCTCTTGTTTTGGGGGTTCTGCTTTTTATGTATATTACCAGTATTGTGCTCCTTTGGTCGCTTGCAAGACTTCTCATCTTGTAAAGTACTGGTGCTCACCAGGGCAAAGTCCAATATTTTTGCCTTCATGTATGTTGAGGAGGGCTGTGAGGTATAGTAAATTTGAGAAATTATTTAAAGTGCTCTGTGTTCTTACATGCTCGGAGACAAGCATTTGCATTGTATTTGCTTGCTATCCCTGAGGGTTCTGCCTTCTGAAGAGTCTAGTGGCAAACAGAAATAACTGCTTCAGAACTCTCATCTTTCCTGTGATTAGTATTTTACTGTAATGAATTCAGTGATTGCTTGAACAGAGTGCATTACTTTCTGTTTCCAGGAAGCAGAGCCATTGTAATGGAGTGCCAATACGGGCCGAGGAGGAAAGGATTTCAGCCCAAGAAAGCTGGTGAGCAGGAAAGCACCTCTGGCCAGCTGTACAAAGCCACTTGTCCAGCAAGGTGAGAGTTATCTATAAAGCTGTAAGAGTGACTGAGCATCTTAAGAAAGCATTCTTTCTGTGAGCCATGACAGAGCACTGGTTTGGGGTGGTAGCTGATACTCACTGTAGCTCTTAGCTTTATCTCCTTGGTAAGTTGAGGTTGATACTCATTTAGAGGTAAGGAGCAAATGCTTTCCTGTTTGACTGCATAAGGCTGAAATTTGATCATTTCCCTGAATGCAAAGTAGCAATACATCACTTTATGAAAAACAAGTGGGATTCATTATCTACCTGAACATTCATGAGTTATTGTGGTGTCCTTTAGAGACACTTTCTGCTCCTAAACCTTTGTCCTCTTATTTGTTCTTTCTTCTTCAGGCTTTTAATTGCACTGATATCAGTCAATCATCCTAGTTTAGCTCATGTCCTTTGTGCTGAAGGAGTAACAGTTTTTCTTGTTTATTGGGGATTTTCTCCTTCAACACTAATGGGTTTTTTCCTCACCCTTGAGCATTCTCCTGGATGCTTGTTCAGTTTTTACTGAGCTAAGAGTGTGTTTGATGAATAGTGGCAGCTAGGTCTGTATGTGCTCAATTCTGCATAGCTGAGTGAACTGCAGCCTGTTCACAATTGGTGTTGTGCTTTTACTATACTGAGGGGTGAGGGCTTTCACTGAGGAGTAAAATCACTCTGGCTGAGTGGCTTCCAGCCCAGAGCAGAAGTGTGTCTGTCTGTATCCATATCTATTATTGTATCCTTAAGAATTTTTACAGTTCCTTTAGAGACTCCTCATGCCCTACATCACTGCTTGAACATTTTCTGTATTAATGCCTGATATGAAGTAAGTGGGATTTTTGCTTTTCCCTTCCCAAGGGCAAAGTATACTGATAGAGAATTTTTTTTATTCCTCCATGGAAGGATCTATATTAAAAAGGTTCAAAAGTTTCCAGAATACAGGGTTCCTACTGACCCTAAAATTGACAAGAAAATCATAAGAATGGAGCAGGAGAAAGCATTCAACATGCTGAAGAAGAACTTGATAGATGCTGGTGGTGTCCTCAGGTGAAACTTCCACTTTTTTGTTTTCACAAATGAAGCAGAAAAGAGCAATATTTTACTTGGTTGGGGTTTTTGGCGGGCTTGTTTTTCTTTTTTACTTAGCCACCTATTAATACTAAAAAAATCCACAGTGTCAGTAAGACTTCTGTGGCACTGAAGTATTAATTTGGTAAATGTGTTAAGCACTAATTTATGGAACTTCAGCAGGTGTTTCCATGCAGAGTATTGATAGAAATAGTTGTATTGTTTTGGGTTTGATCTCGTTCATTTTGCATTGAAAGGTGTGAGAGGGCCCTGAGTTCTGAAAGACATCGTCTTGCTCAGTGGCTGTAAAAGCTTGTCACACTGACTGGGTTGTTGGTAGTTGTCAGACTGTTCCCCCAAGACACTGAAGTTTTGCCTTTGTTTGAGAACTGTGTGTATAAACTCTCTCCTTCTTGCTAGGTGGTATGTACAGTTACCTACTCAGCAAGCCCACCAATATCATGAAATGGAAACTTCCTGCCTCCCTCCTTCACCATCCCATCTTTCTGTGTCTTCTCCTGAGGATGAGGAGGAAGTCCTTAGAGATGAGAACAGTACACTGCCTTCTCGACTCCATCCTCAGGTGGCAGACAAGATCCGAGAACTGGTGTCTCAGGGAATAGAGCAGGTCTATGCAGTGAGGAAGCAACTAAGGTACAGAACTGTCTGCAGTGCTCTCAGTCTACAGTGCTCTATCTACTTCTGTTATTTGATTAATTCGGTTTGCAGCTGCAGGGCAGTACTGATGCATTACTGAATCTAATTCCCAGATGTTATGAGTCTGTTTTTCCCAGCTTTTGGTATCTTTTCATATCATTGTAAATAGACACTAAGAGCTACTGTACATTCTAAAGTTACTTGAATAAATGGGGCTTTTAAATTCCAAGCTCTGTAGCAGATGCACGAGGAACTGGCTCAGAAGATCATCTAGCTTGCTTTTGTCTTGACGTGGCAACAAGAGGAGGGAGAAGTTAGCCATGGCTTTTAACAGTGGGAAATAGTGGAATATATTTAAGTATGGTAATCAATGTCCTTTAACATATGACAGAAAGTATGTGGAAAGAGAACTGTTCACACCTGATGAAGTGCCAGAAAGACATAACCTGTCCTTCTTCCCCACTGTGAATGACATCAAGAACCACATTCATGAAGTGCAGAAGTCCCTAAGGAATGGAGACATGGTGTATAATTCAGAAAGTATCCCAGCAACGGTATGTTTGCCTTTGTGTGTATTTTTGATTTTTGGAGTTAAAGACTGGAAATCTTAATTTTTACCACCTAGCTGTATTTCATCCAAAATGCTCTGTGACTTTATATTTCCAGCAGCAGTATTTTCAGTGGAATCTCTGGCTGAGCAAGATTGGATTAAATGTGAATAAAACCTTCTGACCTTATTCAGTATTTTTCTCATCAGCATTAGGTTGCTGTTAGTTGGTTGACAAATTACACAGCATTAGCACTTCTTGACTGCATGAACTGGAAGCCATTGGTGTAGCAGAAATGACATGTGGCATAAAATTTTATTCATGGCTTTATTACTGTCTGTGTTTTGAAGAAGTTACTACTACTTTTCAGTAGCTGAAAAAATGGGGATGAAGTGCATCTCAGGTGCAGTCTAAATTAGGACTTAATAAACATTTTGTATGTGTAAATAGTAATAAATGCACTTTACAGTAAGTGCAGTAAGCTTGGAGTTGAATCTTCCAGATGCTCAGTAACTCTTAAATCTTGTTCCTTAATTTTCTTCCATGTATTGAGTAATAAAGGGTACATAGTGATCCTAGTTTTCCCAGTTATGAGACTAACTGCTAAGAAATGGCTGATTTAAAATCAGCTTTGGCAAACAGTACTGTTAAATCATGCTGTGTCATCAGTCTTTTCCCTCTCCCTGCACTGGTATACCAGGTGAGTGAGTGTGCTTGTTAGTTAGCCAAATGGTTTGACTATTTCCTGTTTTAAAGTCATTAAACTATCATGAGCAGATAAAGCAGAAAACCTTCCTGATACACAGTGCATGTTTAAAAATTTTCTACAGTAATTTTTTTTGTGAATCAAGAGGTTCTAAAATGCATAACTATAAAAAAGTAAGAAAATGTAGTTTTAGACACTGTTTTCTTATCAGTCCTGTATTGAGCCTATGTTCCTGCAGACAGGCTTGCACCCTTTCTGAGAACTGAGTTCTTTCTCCTTTCAGCTGCAATGGACCACAGACAGTGGGAATGTCCTCACAGAAACAGTGACTGTTGCATTTGCCTCACCACCCTCAGATGGTAGGACTGCATGTTTAACCCGTCTGTCCCCAAATGTGTTTTATTAGCTATGTCACAGAAGTTCACTTGTCATGTCCTGTCACCCAGGTGAACATAAAAAGGTTTATTTTGCTGTAACTGTTTTGGTTTACCTTTTATTTCTGTTTGATTGCATGTGTGGAAAAAATACATGTAGTCACGATGTTGTTGGCAGAAGTATTAAAATTAGAAATTTTACTTTTATTTATAGTAAATTAGCAAATAAAAGTTGTAATGGAATGGTTGTCTGGAAAGAACATTTTACCTTGGATGAAGGTGCTAATAATACTGTTCAGGGAGAAATGAAGTTACTGCTGAACAGATATGTCTGTCAGGGGACACAATACTCAGGATCCAGCAGGGTACTTGAATTTCCAGGTTGTTTGTGCTTCACGTATATTTAAACATCTTGCTGAAAGGGACTTCAATGCACACTGAGACTCCTGCTTCTCAGAAGTCATTGGCCTGATGTGTTCCAGTGCTAGGATCAGGCACTGAACAGCAAGCATTGTGTTTCTGTGACTGGAATTGGGAGCAACGTTTTCCATTTTTTCTTGGTGCTCAGAACAGAAATAGAAGCACGAGTGTTAAGTGGCAGCAGGGCTAAGAGATATGTTTCTTCAGTTCTTTGTGATGTAACATCTTTATTAATGTGGCACACTAGTATCATCTCTTCCCAGTGATTGTTGAGCCACAAAGTGTTAAACTTCTTCCCAGTCTGTTGCAAAACTAGAGTGTAGATACAGTAGATTTTTATATAAACTTACTTTTATGCAATTTTGGTCAATCTTGGTTTTTTTGAATGTGTTATGCTGTTTTCCTTCGTTGAAAGTGGGTTCCTACTACTATTACTTCAAAACATGTACTAAGACAAAACACAGGTGTTTGTAAATAGATCTCCTTGCTACCCACATAGTTAGAATTACACATAGGCTAAGATGTTCTGTTGTATTATGGTGGCTGGTAAAACATTTGAAATGAGATTATTCTGCCCTTCCCATCCTTGTTTCAAGAATATTTTGTCTAGTGTGACACCAAAATAACTTTTCCTCACATTTGTAGGTGCTTTCCCCAGCATCCTTTTAATAGGTTTGATGTGAAACTCATCAGAACCATCCCTGGCTTTTAGCAGGGATATGGTTGAAAGTGAGGTGGAAGAGCCTAATAGTTCGCACATGTTCAGATCAGACTTTGCAGATGTTTTTAATCTCAGCAGCAGAGCCAGCTTGTTTCCCCATTTAATTGAAACATGGTGGTGGGTGCATTTTGTTCCAGAGAGCTGATAGAGACAGCTACAGGGACCAAAGAGGCACTGCCACAGTTGGCATGTTCAGGATTTTCTTGTTCAGCAGTTTTCCTATGGTTCTTGCCTGAAGAAGTCCTGATGTGTTTGTGTCCCTTTCCCCTTAAGTCAGGGAGTGATGTGGGCCAATTTCTTATTTGTTCGTGCAGAACTTGTTTGTGCAAAACTCCCTATCTCCACGTGATACAACTTTTTTTGTAGCTAGTAGAGGAGGAGTTGAACTCTTCCCTTTTTTCCCAGGGATGTTGCTGTGGAATACAACCCAGGGAGAGAACTACTCTCTCTTCCTGCACATGAACATTCACGTATGCATATGGAATCTGTATAAAAGTCAAAAGAGTCTAAATATTTGAAGTACTTGTGTTCAAGAAGATTTATAGATTTGTGTTTATCTTCTGGTCAGTTACTATAGTTAAGAGTTTGCAGGTCATTATATATGTTGAAAATCTACATCCACTCAGATTACTGAAAGTTTTTCCTGTGATTTTCTGATAGAAAATGCTTTGCAACTGACCGTTCTCAATTTTTCTGCATTCACCGGACTAATCTGCATTCACAGGGCAAGTTCTTCTTTTATCTCCATAAAAGTGGAGCTGAGAAATAGAAGCTGAGAAATGTCTGGTTTTGTCTGCATAGAGCTTAACCAAAATGTTCTGGGTGGCTCAAACAGGAAATTGAATGATCTCATGAGAATTTTTCTTGCAGAAATTGTTATAAGCGAATCTCAATTTTCACAAAACTTCAGGAAATGTAGTCAATCATTCTTCCATTAAATAAGAATTTTGAGGATATGATATAATCTGTAGGCTGAAAGACCTCCAGATAAGTGGACTTTGGATAATATTGCATAGAAGTTATGCTAATTTCACAAAATAGGAAGGGAATGGTGGGATGTAGAAAATTTCCTGTGTAGATCTTTTTTTGAAAGACAGCCCTTTGTTTTGATACCTGTGTGTTTTTAAGCCCTTACTGAGGTATAGATATTGTCAAATTATTTCAGCTTTTTGCTCTCAGGAGCAAATTTATTGGTGCCTCTGGTTTTTGCTCTGTACAGATACATACAAACTTCCTTCCAGTATTGTCTTTTTGTCATGCCCAGTCTTCTTTCTTTAGCATCCAAGTTCTGCAAAGAGAACAGCATATATGTATGTATATATATGTCTTCTGTATATCTGTGTTGAGATTGAAGGGAGTTTGTTTGGTTCACAGGGGAGGCTTTTATTAAATAGGATGAAGAGATTTGTCCTAACTTTGCTTCCTCACTTTGGCACTGTAGGAAGCTCAGGAGTGGAGTCAGTCATCACCAAAGCAGAATCCAGCGAGAGTGGGGAGACCCTGATACCAGAGACAACTCAGCTGTTGTCTTCACTCTCTTCACTTCAGCCCAAAATATTTGCACAACTTCAGGTACGGTCAAGTCATTTACAGAACATCAAACATGCTGTGCTGGAAGTGCTGAAGGCAAGATGAGAACAGCAAGTTCCCTCTCAACTGATCATAGACATAGCTGGGGAACACAGACTTGGAAGTAGCAATCAGCTCTTACTCTGGTTGCTCTTGCACATCATGTTTAGCATATAGCTGTGGTGCAGGGGATCCCACTACCACCTTTTGACATTGAAGTTAGAGTCTATTATGAAGGCAAAACCAAGAGGATAAAGGCAATGGGTTTCTACCTCAAATCAAGTATCTGTTTGTTTTCCACATGGTCCAGTCATATCATAATGAAAATGCTGCAAAGCTGTAGGGAGGTAAGACAGTCTTGTCTATTCCTTTTAAATCCTTCTTCAGCCTCTTAAGAATTCCTAGCTCAGAGCTGTAAACTTGCAGGTTGAAAGGCTGAAAGAGGGAAGGATAAGAATGTCATGCTAAAAGAGCTTCTTCAAGGCTCCTCTCCCTTCAAAGCTGGCTCCCTTATCCTTTTTCCTTAACTACTTTGAAAATCTGCCTTCATATTTCCTGAACCCCAATGAAATGCATAATCTTTTCTCTGGAAACATGAACTGCAGTAAGATTGTTCTACTTGCTGTTTCTTCTCTTTTTGAGGACAGCCTGGCTCCATCTCACATCATTTTATTTAAAGCAGTGTGTTTAGCTTGTAGTACCCACCTCTTGTGGGACTGTGCAGTACTGGGGAATGATCTGAAACTGAACATCAATCCAAAATTAGAGCTTTATGGTCATCAACAGTCTTCTAAATGCTGCTGGATTCCATTGTTGTTCTAGTTGTTTTCAAGCACATTTTGAGCCTAGTTTCTGAGATTGAGTATTCAGAGGAGTTAATAAGTAGGAAGTCAGAAGCTTTCTGGACAATACATGCTGTTAAATGCAAACTCCTTCTGCTGTTAATGCTGCTGTGTTGGTACTTCTGCCTTCTCTTTCACAGGGATTACAGCTGCAGTCAGCATTTACCTCGACAAATGGATCAACAGCCCTGCTAGCTGTAAACAACCATTCTCCTCTCAGTCCTGCCAGTCTCCTGGATTCCCTGGGGAGTGCAGGAAGCAGCCATTCTCTAGCACTGAGTCAGGGGCACAGCCTGCAGGCAGGTGCTGGCCTAACACAGGACAGTGCTGCTGCTCCTGCTTTTGGGACTCTGCCTGGCTCTGATCAGAGTCTGGTTGCCATGGGCCAGCTGGTACCAGTTGAAGGGGTGGATGACTCCAGAAGTCTGGAAGGAGGAGTGCATCAGATTCTCTTGGGGGATGTACAGACTATTCCAGTGCGGATTGTGGACAGCCAGCCAGCACTTAGTGAGTTGCAATTTTCTCAATAATATGTAAATATAGAAAATACAGTGGATTTTGCTGTGTGTCTTGAAGAAAGGAGACAAATGTGTTGATAGTGGGGAACTCCAAGACAGACTTCTCTCAGCCAATTCTAATTAGTTTTTATATTTTTCCTTGGCAAAGAGGAAAGACCTTTTGTATGGAAGTGATTTTCTCTTTCCAAACATTTAATTCTTTTTTTATAATTTGGTTTAAATATTGTCACTTGAGGAGAGCCTTACTGCAGTAAGTTCATGTCAACTTGCAATGTTTTAGAGCACAGTAGGTGACATAACTGGCTGTCAAGCTGAAAAGCAGTAAACTTCATATATGCCTTAACTATTACCTTGAGTTCCTGAAATATTTTTCTTTTAAATGCACAGTTATTGGGGCTGAAGCATTGCGAATGGAGTTTGAACTTCAATGTTTGATTTTTGTTTTGTTTTTAAGCTGAAGAAAATACAGAGGGTGTTGTTACCTGTGTGAGCCAAGTTAAACAAGAACCAAGAGAAAAAGCATTGTCTGTGGAGACAGATAAAATCAGACACTGCCACAGTTCCTCACCATAGCTCTTCGCCTTCACCTATGAAGCCTTGAAGGATTTTTCGAATTGGAGAACTCTAAATGTCTTAGAAGGAAAGGCCGGTGCTCTCAAAGTACTGCCATTCTTTTTTAATTGTATTATGACATTCAGACTAAGCCTATTTTAGAGTACTTCTGACAGAAAGCTGTTTTGGTTTGACTTGATGTGGCTCACTGCCAACTCCAGGTCATTCAGTTGCTCCGTGGAACACCACCTCTCTCTTCTGTTTCAAGTTTTGAGTAATTTGGATTCTATCCAAATGTCCCATTTTGTTCATTGTTTCTGAAGGTCTTCCACAATTTAATTCCTTAGCTTTAGAATGTGGCTCACAATGCTGGGTTCACATTTTCTCCTTGAGACCCTTGACTCTTCCTGCACTACAGAGACCATAGAATCTGTCAGCTCCAAGATCACAGAATCCAACAGCAAAGTGTATCAGTATAGCAATGGGCTGGTGACAAAAGGAAGATCCAGGATGCTAAACTTCAAAGTGATAAAGGACATGGATGCTTAAGGAAATGCAACTTTGACCTGATCATAATGTTAATGGTGTGAAGATCAAGGAGAGGAGAAAGGTGAGGTTGCCAGGTGAACGTAAGGTTGTATGATAAAGAAAAGTGTGTGAATTGTAACGGTGAATGTTTTTGACTTGACATCTTTCAACTTAAGTTCTGGCTTTTTAATGAGGTTCACTGATGCATGCAGCCTTCCTTTGCAGTGCTGTTGTTATTGCAGTTGGTCATAACTAAATGCAGGAGTCTTTCTCATGGAAAATGATTGATGCTGCCATTTCAGCTTATCTACCTCTTGCTTTGTGCACTGAAAGCTGTCAGCTCAGAAAAATGTGATTTAACCTGCTGTTGTTTGGTGTGTAGGGCTTGTGGAGACATTCCTAATAAAGAGAAAAAGAAGAAAACAAAGGAAGTAATCAAAGCAATTTGTCCAAGTATGCTGTCATCACAACATTCAGAAAACAAACTCATCTTTTTCAAAAGTGACATATTCTAAGACTTGTGTGGTCCATACAATTAAACTAATTACCAGGAATCTTTAGAAAATTGAATGTGACAAAAATTAAGGTTTAGTAGTATTTGAGTTAAAGCCACAGTAAGTGACAAGCACTGAGCTCTGTAATGTGTGACAATGTTTCCTTAAGAAAAAAGAATTGCACGTACAAATAACTTGGAATCAATTTAAAGCTATAAATGAAATGAAACTGATGCTGGCACAGATACCAGGTTAAGCAAATGCATTGTTGGCTTCAAATGTTGAATTCCTAGGGCAACAGTCAAAGTAGTTTGTATACAGCAATAGGAGCCTTTCTGGTTTTAGTTCCTATTAAGTGGTTGAGAGCTTGATCATAAAATTAGAGTTTTTTTCCAGCATACTATAGAAGAATTCAACTTGAGGACTTTTCTTTTTCAGACTTGAAAATAAACAAAGAATTCCAGGAAAGTTACTAGTTTATTTATGTAGAGAAGAAAATGTTGTGAATATTATATGAACCAAAATATTAACATTTTAAAATGGTGACGTTTAACTTGTATTCAAGCATTCACAAACATCTTCTAAATAGTGGCCATTTAAAATTATTTTTCATTTTCTTTTGAGTATTTGAAACCAAAACTTTCAGAAGTCTTATGTTGAACTTGTGTTCCAAATGCCTTTTTGTGTAACACCTTTTCATTAGGTGCTACATCTTAGACTTAACATACATTAACTCCTCTGAGGTTTACTGACATTGTAAACACCATTTGTTTAAAGCTAATATTTATGGATTAGGTCCCATTAGAATTTTCCAATAGGATCATGCTCTTATTAAATAAGAGTCAATATTTTATCATGCAAGTGCATTTAAAAATCTCCAATTTTTTCAGAGCCTCTAATCTTTAATATCTACACTAACTTGTTTTATGGTATGCTTTTATCATTTCTGGCTGGGAAAATCCCACAAGGGTCACCTGTGGCATTTCTTTATTTATTGGGTTGGGTTTTTTAATTTTATTTGTTTGTTGATTGGATTTTTGCTAGGTTCTTTTGCTAATTGTCAGAATACCTCCCAGATGGATGTTCTCTGCAGTGTTAGTTCAGTGCTTATTGGAGCCCTTCTCTTTTCCAGCTCAAAAACTGCACACCAGAACTGCATACCTCCTTCCATGCTGCTGTATTCAATAATTCCATCATGGCCAGTTTTTCTTAAAGTTTAAACTAATGCAGTCCAACCTATATTCTCTTTTCTTATATTGCTTTTTTTCTTTGAGCATTTTTCCTCATTGTTGAGAATCCTTATTTTCAAAAGAATAAATTACAACTAAAGATTACCAGCAAGAGGTTATTTCAGTTTTAGTTCTCTTCAGAGCAGACAATACATTTGTGATGGGAGTCAAAGCTTAAGGAAAGATAAGTTACATTTCCATCAGTTTTTGCTTAGTTCCCCCATTAACAGTTCTGGTTTTAACATGATTCTTTCACCTTGAGCTTCAGTCTCATCCTGTGCTGCACAGTATTTCTGACAGTATTTCTGGTTTTGACCTAGTGCTCACAGCTGGAGGAAACACTCTTTTAGTCCATCTTGAATTTCAGGCTCTGAAATGAATTTTGTATTCTATCCTGATTTGCATGGTATTCTGAAAACAATAGAAGAAGAAGCTGGAAGAATTTTAAAGAAGCAATAAAGAATTAGTTGTTTCAAAAAACTGGGGATTAGACTCACAATTCTGTTTATTGGAAAAATTATTTTAAATGATTCTTTAGCTAATACTCACATTTTTGCCTTCAGTTTTCTTCATTTTCACAGAATTTCAGTTGTCTTCCAAATACATATTTCAGTTTATTACTGTGTTGTTTTTTAAAATGAAATCTTTCTTTTTCAAAATGTGTATTTTACATTTGTTTTGTGCATGTTGCTAAAGGAGGAACATGAAATCATCCCGTGTCCAGTCTCTATATTCAATTTAATGCCTTTGTTCACTCATACCCACCTACATTTTACAGAGAATACTTATATGTATTTGAAAAAAAATCAGAAGTAAATGCTGCCACATTCAATGGTTAAAGATGTTTAAGTAGAATATGCAAGGCTGGTTTTTCAGAGTAATCTATGTAGCTTGATGCAAACTAGTTGGTTATTACTTTATGTTGGAATTGCAGATGTTTTTCTGATATTTACTTTGTTTTCTTGTGGTTGTTGCATGCAAGCACTTATTTTGCAAACCTAGAATTCCTGACCTTCAACAGTACTGTAAATGAACAACTGATTCTCCAGTTATCCTTGTTGGTGGTTGTCTGTAAGAGTGCTTGGTTGCTTTACAAGAGATGTGCTTCTGTATGTGCATGCAAAAATAACCTTTTGGTAAAATGTAGAGAAGGTGTAAAAAGGTATAAATCCATAGCTCTTGTTCAAGGCTGGAGACCTCTTGGATGGAAGCCAGTACTGGTAATGAGTGCTTTTTGTGGTACAAAATTATTGCAGTTTCTACAGAATTTAGAGGCACAAATGTCTGTATATGTATGTGTATATATTTTTCTATAGTAACTTAATGTATAATATTCCTATTCAAATGTAAACTGCTTGTTCTTTTAAAGTAATGGTCTATTTTGTAGCTACGGGGGCTCATGGGGAAAAATGCAAGAGCTCTTTCAGGACAGTGGGTTCTAGGGGTGATGGAGCACAAGTAGGACAGCTCTAGGAAGAAGTTCCTGGAAAGCAAGGATCCTGCTGGGAAGGCTGATGGGAGCTGTGCTTGGGGGGCTTTGGGGTTGAGAGCCCAAAGACTCAGTGCAATTTCTGAGTCTATCCATAGTCCTCTCTATGCAAGTAGTGGGTAGTGTGAGTTCATAGTAGGAATTTAAAGGTATGGAAGAGAAGAGAAGCCTGACCTGCCCTTAAAATCAGAAAAGCTTGAGTTTTGGTGAGCACCAGAGGCAGATAAATGACTCCCCATAGTCTAAGGTGCCCATTCTTAGCTTCTAATGACTCCTCTTGGAGCTTCAGCCCAGGGCTGTAGACTCTTTTTCTTTACCTGTTACCAAGGAAAACAAACCTTTTCTTCCCAACTGAATTAACCTGATGCTTTCCTCATCCCGCTGACTGCAGCTCAGTGTCTGCCCGAATGTCTCTTTCTTGTCATTTATTAAGGCTTCCACAGAAATCCCATGCCCTCAGGCCCTCCAATTCTCAGTGTTTCACTGTTGGACTGTTGAAGGAGCTGCTGAGTTCATTGCACAGGTAAACAATGTTGAGCTGTGCCCCATCAGTTTTTCTCCCTCCTTTCCCACAATCACGAGTACATGTTCCTTTAAATTTTTACTTGCTTGTCTAGGGGTTTATCATCATTACTGGGATGAATATGAAGCAGCCATGTTTCACAGACCATTTACATTCACAGCAACTGAAAAGATTTGATAAAACAAGGAGGAAAGGATGGTTTCTGCCATCTTTCATACCTCTTGAATTCCTGATTCTGGCTGTGGATAGTAGCTTCCTGTTAAGTTGTCTGTCTGTTGGCAAAAGCGCAATTTTCTCCCTTAAGCCTTTTCAAGCAGGTGCATTCTCAGATGTTTAGGTGGGAAGAATCTGCTCCATTAGGGATAGAAAGTGTGATACAGCTGAGGATGCTGCTGGGAAAAGTTACTGCTCTTTATGGATCTCTGATGAGAAAATCATCTTTGATCTGTCTTGCCTTCCTGAACAAAGCTTTTGTAGGAACAGACTTCAGAGCCTCTCCAATCAGTAACAATTACCTTCTCCCAGCAACAGTGCACCTTATTAATGAATGAAAAAAGCCTTATGTAAAACAGGTGGTGTTGGTTTTTTAGGTCAGAAGCTAGCCAGCTAGTCTAGCCAACAACAGCAGCTAAGGAATGATTTGGGAGGAAAGGAGGAGAGGGCAAATAACTGGAGTGTATGTGCATGCATTTTTTTTTCCAAAATAAGCTTTTACATCTTAGTATCCCATTCCATTTCTGATGCACATAACAAATGACATGTTTATTTTCTGAAGGGATTTGAAGTGTTTTCTGGAGAGTCTTCAAAGGAGTGATCATAAATAGTACTGCTGTATCATACAAACTACTAGTGCATGTTTGTCAACTAGGGCCCCATCCTCTTCTTGTACAGAAGGGGTTTTGAAAGTATGGAAAGCTTCATGAGGACAAGTACTGAGTGTCCTTGTCCTAAGGAGCCTTCCCTGGACAGGAAGATAGATGTGGGAGTAATTCTCATCAATGGTCTGTTAGCCTCTAATAGATAGAAGAAACCTTGCAAAAACCATGTAGCCCCTTAGGCAAGTTACCTTTGGATACTTAATAGTTTTAAAATACATATGCATACATGTGTAGATGCATGTATCTCAAAATAAAATGGAGACATGACTATAGCTGTTTGCACATAGTTCTTTAATACCATTTTAATTATACTTATCTGTGGTTAAATGATGCAGATATTTTAGGGCACATGTAATCAGATCTTTTAATATGGGTAATTGAAATTCATGTTTTTACTACAACCATCCTTTGCTCTCTGCAGTGCAGCTCAGTTGGTCATTTGGCATCTACTGGTTTCTGTTAATGACATTCTGCCTATTAAAACAAGAGCATGCTGTTCTAAGCAAATTAAATTTCTCACTCTTCCTGATCTTTTTCCTAATAGGGATTGATAAGGCTCATCATGAAAATCTGTTTGTAGTATAGTGCTTTCATAAGAGCTGATTTCTGGGTCTTCACTAGGAAGGAACTAGAGAACAAAAGCTTACATACTATTGGATCTGCCATTTGGACATTTGTCTAATTAGTTGGATTTCTATAGCAGGACAGTGTCAGTACAGCATAAACTGCCACTAAAATACTGTAAAAATTTCAACTCTCCCTTGGTCGAATGTTGACAGTGCAGTGGCTCCAGGAAAGATCACAGGAATACTTCTGCTCTTTGGAGAACAGTTTCTGTCTGAAGATACTATTTAAAACATAATGAGGTGTGGCAATCAAATGGCAGTAGGAGAGCCAGAAACAGAGAGATGTGTGTTGGCAGATCAGTGAGGGAGGGAGAAGTTCAGTCCCAGTGTCCTTGTGCCAGACTAACATTCTCTGTGCCAGTCCTGAAAGCACCCTTGAGAAACAGTGACTGTGTGCTGACATAGCTGTCCTTTCTGCCTGCCCACTCAAGAAGTTCTACAAACCTTCAAGGGACATGGAGAGCATGAAGGTGTGTAAGATCTTAGGAGAGGACCTGCAGGAATCAAACAGAGGAGATTAAAGTTTGAGGACATGACTTCTATGTAATGCACTTTCTTTGGTGGGAGGAAGAGGGTTTTGCAATACAGAATAAAAGTAAATTTTCCTTTTCATGATATTAGTATTGTTTCTGATTCTGTCTGGTCTGCTGTCTGATGCGTGGTGTTTGGACAGATCTCAATGTTTTTATGAACGTGTCCCAAAATGCTAATGAATACTCATTCATATATTGCCATCTTTGCAAGTCATACTGAAACTGTAGGCCAGTGGCACCTCTTCTATCTTTTTATTATCTCTGTGCATTTTCTTTAAGTAAATGAAAGCTTGTTTTATGAAGAAACAGCAGAGAGCTTTTATCCAGTCCTTTCAGATCTATACTTTTTACAGAGTAAGATTTAGCTTAATAATGTTGTATATTTCTAACGCTTTAATAACCTAAAATAACCAAAGCCTTTTCACTTCTTTTTTCTTTTTATCCAGAACATGAAGCATTCCAAACTACCCCTCAAAACCACCATGCTCAGAGCCTGAAAGGTTTGGCACTTTTCTTCCTCTGTTGGTGATCTTTTATCTGTGCTGTGTTCAGTGTCTTGCATATAACACCAGAATCCATAGTTAAGGCCTATCCCATCACGTGAGGGCACTTTTTTGTTTGCATAATCTACCTGGTCACTTGACAGCATGTCAATAGCAATATTTGCAAACCACAGTTTGGTGATTAACATCTGTCACATCAGTTCTAGATGTGATGAATTTTCTTTGTGCATGGTATTTGCATTGGTTTAGTGAAACCAGTGGTGTCAAAAATAGTCAAGTCTCATGAACTGAGAGCCTTCTGTTGTGAATTTGATCTTGATTTGAGCTCTGTCTGAGCCAGGGACAAATTCTGGGGCTATGCCTCTGTGTTCTGCAGTGCTTGTTGAGCAGAAGAAAAACCTGGCTCCCAAGAACAGGTGGATTTGTGTTTCTGCCTGATGCAAAGATGCTCTCTTGAAGGATGGCTCATGGAATTCTACTTTCCAGCTTAAGGGAAGATAAAGTCTCTGTGTGTGAAAACTTGGTGGAAAATGTACTGAGAGTTGAGAGCACCTAGAACAGTTACCCTCAAGTGTATTTAATTTAGGAATAGGAGCTGGTAGAAGGAATAAGCAACTAAGAATATCATGGTAGAAGTAGGCATTCTTGCTCTTTACATAACATTGCCCTTATACAATACTTTTTCTTAAGTATGTTCCTTGACAAACATTGGTCAGCAGTGAGAAGAAAACAAATCTCAATTTCTCCCCACTGCCAGTTTACAGTTTAACAGTGCTTCTGCAAATTAATCACAAGTTGGGCCTAAAAATCTATCCTAGATCTAAGTTCAGTTTTGCTTTGTCAGGTCACTGTTAAGGTACATAAACCTAACTTTTTCTCAGAGCTGTTTCTTTTAAAGCTAAAATTAAATGTGAGAGAGAATTGGAAATTCTGTTTCTTACAGAGGACACTTCAGTTCTCTGAAGTGTGCAGGTGTTCCCCCCTTGTCTTTCACTTTTATCTCTTAGTTCACTATGTATTGGCTGTTTTCTCAGGATCACTTACCTCTGAGAGAACTCCAGGTAACTGTCAAGAGACCAGAGTAGAGCAAAGAAGAGGAAGAGAAGTTTGCAAAAAGCTGCTTGCAGGAGATAGAAAGGTCTCTAAGTCATGGCTGAAGATTGCAATTTCTTATGGCTGAAATGGCTTGCTTTAGATGGTAAATTTTTTTAATATACTACTTCTCAATTGTTGATTTTGTTACTGTTTATACTCTGAGCTCACATCTAATAAAAGCTAGAATGGTGATTGTGTATTTTGCTTTTATCTTCAGTGCACAGTTATCTTCTGAATGCAAACTGGTCTGATAACTCCATGTTTTTGGCTATTGACAAAGCTGTTATCACATCTCAAGTGTTCTGTACATGGAAGGAGATGGAGGAAGTGGGAACCTTCTTGACCTTGCTTCTGCTGGGAACAGATGATCTGTGGAAAGAGGGCTTTACCAGTTTAAAATCAATATCCTCACAATAATTTGGTGGGTGTACAGGTTTTTCATGTCAGGTGCTAGTGCATGTCTAACTTTGTACATAATTCAAGCCATAAAATTGCCTCTCACTGGCCTAGCCATGTTTTTTCTTGTCTCCTACCACTGTACTCTTGGTTTTTGGGAGTGGGGAAATGATTTTAGCATGTTCTCATTTTCCACTTTTCTGCCTTTTTCCTGTTGCCTCTTTCTCATACCCAGAGCAGCACAGAAAAAAATAACTCCTTTTTAGAAACTTCTCTAACCTCAGTTTCCCATGTTTTGGGGTTTCCTCCTTGCTTTATTGTGCTGGAGTTTGATTTCTTACATGACTGAAATGTAAGATACCATTGTGTTTGCTTAAGGAGTGGGAAATACTGGGGTGAGCTCCAGTGTCTCCTTCACTCCAGAAGCCCTCAGAGGAAGCACACAGGTTCTGCTCCTGCACCTGCATCTCCACACAGGCCAGCAGAAATGCAGAACTGTGCTGGTGACAGCACTTGGTGTACAAAGTTATTTCTGTGAATCCAGATCAGTCAGTGGGTCTGCCCCACTGTGTCCCCACAAATGACACTTTGGCACAACTTGAAAGAGAGCCCAGGAATTTCTTAACGTTCAGCTTTCAGTCTGTGCTTCTGTATTGGGTTCAGGTGCCCTGGTGTGGGTGGCCCTGTGCAGGGCACAGCTGGTTCCAGGCAGCTCTGCAATGGACCCATGGGACAGCAGGCACATCGGTGAGGCTGGGCCACCTCTGGGGAGGTGTCTGTGAGAAAGGGCAAAGTGCTGCATGGCAGAGGGGAGTGAGGAGGAAGGTGAAACAGTCCTCTGAGCACCAAGGTCAGAGAAGAAGGAGAGGGAGGAATTCCTTCAGGTGCTGGAGCAGGCGCTTTCCCCGCAGATCACAGAGGATCGCATGCCAGAGCCGGTGCAGATTTTCCTGAAGGAACTGCAATCCGTGGAGAGGAGCCATGCCAGAACAGGCTTCTGCTGAAGGACTGCAGCCTGTGGAGAGGCTCCACGATGAAGTGACAGAAAGAAGCTGTTACAGACTGACTGCAGTGCCCATATTCCACTTTGCCCTGTGCTGCCTTGAACAAGGAGACAGAGAAGTTGAAGGTTCAAATTGTGGAGTCTGAGGAAAGAGGGCAACAGGAAGGGAATGTGCTGTATTAATTTGCTTTTGTTTCTCAGCAATTTAATATATTTTAATTGCCAATGAATTAAATTAGCTTTCCTTATATTGATTCAAATATTGAAATTTATATCTGAATGCAAATCATGGTGGAAAATCCTGATTTCTGTTTGATCACTGCAAGTCACTATTGCCTTTAATTTTTTAACTAATCAAATTTTAATTTTTAAGAGTTCATTCTATGTGAAGGAAGTAGTGTACCTTGCCTGAATCGGGATTTGCATTTCTGGATGTATTCTGGTTAGGCCTTTCAAGTTCATTGTACTCACCTCTTCAGTGGGGAAGATCTTAGGTGGAGAATTAACTCTAATCCATTGCATTTCAGCTGGAAAAGAATACCAGCCATGTTTTTAAAGGTTTGAGCATGGGAGAGTCATTCTGAGGAGAGGATGCTGCAGCAGTAGATTCTACTTTATCTACTTTGGTAAAGCTGTTCTTACAGGTATTAAGGGTGTGGCATCTTCCCAGTGTTATGTCTAGCAGTGCTTCAGAATGGGGCAAAGTTTGTGGTGAATGGCATCTTTGGTGAAAGTGCTATTAACTTTGGGAAAAGAAATAAGCAGAGTTTGGGAATGAGATTTATGTTCTTGTGCTTTTCAGATTATTTTCTTGAATAAGAAGGAAACTTCCTTTAGAGGGTAAGTTTTATATGTGTGTTCTTACACCACCTTTGGAAAATACCTGCACTGGACACCAAGGGTATCTAGACAGGGTGCTAGGTGACATAACACACTTACTGGGCATGGAGTAATGAGGGCACTGGAGTATTAAATGGATGGATAGCTTCCTAATATTAGCTCAATTAATCTCTTTTTTTCATCCCCTCCACATTTCATTATAAAGGGAAGAGTCTCTATTAAAGGGAACATGGTGAATTTTTGTCCATAAAATTCTTTATGAACACTTGGATGAAAAGGACTTCTTTGATAATGAATTAGATTAACTTTGGAAAGAATTGCACTGTCATTGTAACTTCAGGTATTTTTTTGCAATTACATCAGTCACTATTGATTATTGTCTTACTGTTTATTTGCTGTATAAGTTATCTGTTAAGCTTTTCTGGCCATGTCAGGGGCATAGAAATAATACATATGACACTTCTCTTTTCTCTTGAAGTTTTATAAAAGGGAACAGAATTCTTCATTTTGTGTTTAGCTACCAAGTGATCTGGAAAAGTCCATGATTATCCATGTTCCATAGCTACCAAAAAATCTTTTGTGCTGAAGTATTCCAGAAAAAAAAAAAAAAAAAAAAGAGGCAGACTACATTGGAACCAAATTTAGCATTTTCAGCAGCTGTGACCTAGGGTTCATCAGTTGCAATTGTAAAAAGATTAATATTTTCATAGTGAAATGTTTTTATTAAACTAGTTTAATCTATGAACAAAAGTGTCTTCATTCCTCTTATTTCAGACTTCTGAACTCCTTTGCAAAATGAGAGATCGCTAGTGAGATTAGCTAATAACTGCAAAAATTGAAGTTTCACTGGGGACAGGTACTAACAAAATATACCATAAAGTCAGCCAGCATAATTAACATTAGTAAGGTAAGATCTTTCAGAGATTAACTTCAGGGTAATACTTTTGGTGGTACACTGATACTTATTCTGATCTTGCAAACAAAAATAATGCTTTATGAGCCATTGCAGAAAGAACTGGGAAATAAAGCACTTTATAAAATGCCAGTCTGTGGTGGGTTTGGTTTCTGTTGGCTTTGTCAAGCTTTCACTTGGTGTTCATTTCTTTGTGTATCTGTTGTAGGGTCTGTTTTATCTGATCTCTTATGCAGAGTAAGTTAAAATAAGTTAATAGTTGGAGTATGGCATTCACCAAGGCTGATACCTGAAGCAGAAATTCTTTTGCACAGATTACCAGATTTTTGTTTGTTTTGAATGGCGGTAGATAACTGATAATAATAATTTAGAGCCTACTCTTTCCTTGGAAGGTCTGTGCCTTGCTGTAAATCTTTTGCTATCTACAGGATCAAGCAGAAGAGATAGGCTGAGGATTCTGCTGATTGGAAAACTGGCTGGAGAGTTATTGGGTGTGGGCAGGGGGCACAGCCACCATCTCTATATCCAGCAAATTGAGAGAATAGGAAATGAAATAGAAGATGGATGTGAGCCCTGTTTTTCTTGTGGTGTTAACATGCTAGATCTAAAGATTTCTAGGGGAATTAATGAGCAGCACTGCAAGAGAAAGCAGAGGTGGGAGCTTGGTGATGGCATCTGGTTGAACTCCACTAAGTCATCCAGCTACTTCTGTAGTATTGGAAGTGAGAAGATACTTCCCAGCCCTCCTTCAGACTGTTTGGAAGGAGTATGTTATATCCCAGGCTATCCATTCCCTAGTTCTTGACTTTGGGAGGGATGATGCCAGTTAGGCCAACGGGTTGTGAGAGGAGATGGATGTTGGCTAAGTGCACCCTGCTCAGGCAGCAAACATCAGCAGCAGTTCTTGTGAATGTTGCCAGCTCTTTCTGCAGCAGGTTGCTCTGCACACATCAAGACATGGCAAATTTAGGAAGTGACTATACTTCTGGAGGCTGCCAAACCCCTGAGGTTCGTGTGTGTACGTGCAGCCTCATGCAGTACACGTGTAACTGTAATAGTTTGTTAATAGTAACTGCTACAAACTTGGCAGAAAGCCTTAGCAGTCATCCTAGGAAAAGCAAAGAGCTTATTTTCTTCACAGGACAGCTCAGTAAGGCAAGAACCTTAGAAACCGTTCATAGAATGTACTGCAGTTTGACAAACAGTGATTAAAAATCTCTTATTTTCTGAAACTTGTGTGTTAAAAGAATTTTAAACATTTAGCATGGCTGTTACCATGTATTGCTGTTTCTGTGCTGAGCAGTCACTGAAGTCTACATTATAATTACATACTCAAAAATTTGATTTTTTTTTAACTTTTGATTAGAGAATACAGTCTCAAAGCTGTTTTCAAGTCGGCCTTATAGAAGAATTAGAGGGTTTATTCTAATTAGATATTGAAATTTAAGAAATGTAATAAAATCACTAGCAGCTGTAATCAATGACAGTCTTCAGTGAATTGTAAAGTCAAACTCTTGGGAAGGATCTGGATGGTTTGTGGATAATTAGTGACTCTGCTTTCTTCAGCTAACATCAAAACTTCATTTTCAGCTTCTGTCAGCCAGTATCCAGGCATTGCTTTGTTCTGCAAACAGATGGAGAGAGAGGGGTTGCAGTGGAGTGGCCCGTGCTATCAGAGACAGGAGGTCTGTGAGGTGGTAAGACGTCAGAGAAAGTAAACATTGAACAGGGGGAGAGGCAGTGACAAAGTTCTAAATGTAGATGAGCACTAAGCAATTGCCAGCATTATTAGGCACCACTTCTGGAGCATCAGCACTGGTAGATACATGATTATCTCAGTCTGGCCTGACCTGGTTTTGCACATCAGCTCATTTCCCTGCACTTCACCCTTTGTGTCTTTTCCCCTGCCCTGGCAGTAGGGAGGTGTGGCAGAGGCTGCAGTGTTCCTGCTCAGCATAATGCTGTTCTTTTCCTAAGAAAAGCCGCAACAGATCTGTTTTGAGTGTGGGTCACTGGAACACCTTGACCAGAACATGAGTGCATGAAGTTAAAGCATCTCAGACTGTATGAAGGGAGAAGGAGAGGTTCCTGGACTTTCAGTGCTACTTTTTCTGCAACTTGCAATGTGAAATGAAGTCCGTGATCCTCTCAGCAAAACTGGACCAGTTTGGATTTAACAGAGACAGATTACTCTTATATTAACAGCCTCTTCAAAACTGAAGCCTTGTAGGGAGTTCATTTCTGTGCTTGATCTTTCTGGAGTATTGGTAGCACTGATGGACATGTGATGTGTATGAAGGACAAGACTCGGATGTCAAAGACAGGACAGCAGACACTAGTGTGGAGTCATTGGGAATGTCTCAAATAACTGAAGTCTGCAATGCCTGCTGGACTACAGAGTTGTGGCTTTCTTCTGAACATGGGGGAAGGAGCTCTCTGAACTATTGAGCTCTGGTGTAAAGGTTGGTGTTGCTTCCATGTACTAGTTTGGCTGCAGTTTTGGCCAGCAACTGTGTGTAGCAGCAAATCCATTTGACCTTTCCTGTCTTGTCAGGAGTTTTGCCTCAATGAAATTCTTTGCTCTCTCTGTGTTTTGAGAGAATTGCTGTGCCATAGAGAGAGGCTTCCTGGGCCTGTAGTCAGTGGAGCAGAGATATACAGGCTTTAGCGTATTTGTGCTTGTCACCTCTAAAACCACTTCCAAATGCCACCAAAAAAGATGTTGGCTACATGTCTTCTTTCCATTTGTCTGGGAAAGGAAACTTGCCAACACACTCTGGAAGATTTAATCTGTAGCCCATAGATGCCTTTCTCACTCACATTATTTACTCAAGTAACACCATTTAGGTACTCCTGGAGAAGGGGAGCTCTAACACCACTGAAACAATCCTGTTTGAAACAATCCTCCCAAATGCTGTCAAATGGAAGGAAAGACTAGAGAATCTCTAAATGCCCAACTTGAATATTGTGATCTGAGGTACTCTAAAGGATTATTTCACCCACTTATTATCCAAGTCCATTCTGTTTTCTCTTTTTATTTCCTTTCTTATGACAATGCTTGTGTAAACAATGAGCACATCTTCAAGGCCAGAATCATCATCTTGCCAGTTTATGCTGGTGTCCTGTGAAAGCTGATAACCAGAGTGGACTTGTACAATCTGTACCTATATTTCATGGATTAGGATGTAAACTAAGATCTTGCATTTTCCTGTCCTGTGAGTGTTTGCCTCATCATTTTTAGGGTGACAATGTTTAGCTATGTGCACATAAGTAGCTTAAAGGATTTTGGTTTGGGATGTTTTTGTTTTTGTTTTGTTGTTGGTTGGTTGGTTGGGGTTTTTTGTTTGTTTGTTTTTTGCTTGTTTGTTTTTTTAGAAAAGAAGAAAAGGGTCAGACTTTGTTCATTTTACTGATATTTCCTTACATTTGCTCTCTGTTCCTTTAGGATGACAAAGGTACCAACTGCATTAATCCTTTTTGATGCTAGAGGGAGCTCATGGCTTGAGTAGTCAGAATGAATCATGATACAGTTCTTGAGGAAACACAGATGGAAAGTAAAGTGCTGTTGATGACTATAATGCACCTTTTTCCATCCCTGGCAAAATTAGAAGGGTTGAATGTATCTGCTTAGGAAATTACACATGGCTTTCAGAGACACACAGATAATGAAATGCTGTAGCTGCAATTTCTTCTATATCTGATCACCTCCCTGTTGTGACTGGATTTATCCTCCCAGCTTCCTCTGAGGAAATAAGTTGTCTCTCCTGTCCCTATGAATGCAGGGGAATTGTAACACCGGGAGCACTCGTGTTACTGTGTGTATGTGTATATACACAAAGTAGTAGTCCAAGCAAAATTCTCCAAAGCAACCAGGAGGAGACTTGAAAACACAAGGTAACATCGTGAAACCTACTGACTGACTCTTTTGCCATCTCCTCATTGTTCTTCACTAGGGATCTGTCACTGTAACAGTGCAGTTGACTGCACATTAGCAACCAGAATTTAGGGTCTTTGGAGGCTAAAATGCAGCCACGCTTGAACTGACCTAGCTTAAATGTATTAGCTAAGATAACTTTCCATAATCAGAACAAATTTTAATTTACATTACATCCATTTCATCATTCAGAGTTCTTGACATGTGGACCTCTAATCCTAGCACCACCTCTAATCTGTTTAGTTATATTTCACCAAATCCTTACTCCTTCAGAAGAAGCTCAGCTGTCACTGTAATGCTCGGTGAGGTTATTTTAAGTGTCAGGGCAATAGCAAATGGACAATCATACTACTCCAGTGCCTGAGGCAAAGCAAGCTTGCAGAGCTGTGGCAAGCCGGGCTTGGCGTCCGTGCCGGGGCAGCTGTGCCCAGGAGAGGGCAGTGATGCCAACCACGTACTCGACAGAGTAACTGTGGTGGGGAAATGTAATATATCGGATGGGAAGGGCCATACAGACAGGTGGGTATGAGATACGACACAAACTAATCACTCAAATGCAAGCCACAGGGTTTCAGTGGTATATTACTGCCAGAAACATGCTGTCCTGCTGGATTTAGATCCTGTTAAGGAAGCCAGACAGAAGGACTTTTGCAAAGGGCTGAAGATGGGAAGGCATTAGAATGGCATTGACTTCATAGATACCTATGCCTAAGTACTATAGTTTTGATTTGCAGCTCAGTCTCATTTGTGGAACAGAAGATACTTCAGCTCTCTTCAGGGTATACTCAGATACAGAGTGCCTAAGCTTTTCTCCTTGGTATCTTGTGACACAGTTGTCTAAAGCTTGATTGTTTGGGCTTTATTCTTACAGAATGCAGTAAGTACTAAAAGCTGTTACTCTCTTATAGGTGACACTGTAGAGACTCCTCTGCCCCAGGCAAACTTATGTTCCTTTATCACCTAAGATATCATCTGCTTGAACACCAACACATTATTTTTATTTACTTGGATTCCCTGTTAATTCTATCAGCCTTACCGCCTTCTTTTTTATTTGTGCCCTAGCTTTAAAAGGCTGAGACTATTGTAACACATACTTTTGAGGCTGACCATATTTTTGGATGTACTTTGAACATGAGTGCCATGATGGATAGATGGAGTAAAGAGGATTTTAGGTCTCAGGATAGTATTTGTATA
The DNA here is from genome assembly GCA_013397245.1 of Thryothorus ludovicianus. Taxonomy (NCBI): domain Eukaryota; kingdom Metazoa; phylum Chordata; class Aves; order Passeriformes; family Certhiidae; genus Thryothorus; species Thryothorus ludovicianus. Next base: position 768,457 of record VZTB01015213.1, on the reverse strand, counting down.
GCAGGTGTAGCTATGGGGAAATGATACCTGTAGGCCACATTTATGGTCTTGAGAACTCTGGTCCTTATACCTGAGAGAAAGAGAGCCCTGAGGCTGCTTTAACTTCCATGGAACTGCAGCTGCACCTGAAAGGCTAAAATATCAGAGTTCCCTGCTCTGCTACTTGCTAATTAAATTACCATTAAGATGAAGAGTCACTGTAGAGAAGTACAGAGGCAGACACTGAAGGCCTGGCTGTAATTTCATAGGAGAAAATAAAAGCAACTTGCTAGTAACAACAATTATAAGTGGCCAGTTGTTGTAGACTTTTTTTTTTAAGGTAGAATTAACAGATTATGTTTGTGAAAGCTTTGGCATCTCAGACTTCTTCTAGATGGAATCTGGGTCAGGGCTCTCTATCCAAACCTTTCCAGGGGAATTGGAGTGGAAGTTATTGCTGTATAACATCTGTTCACTCATCTCCAGCTGCAGTATTTCCTTCCCACAGCATCTGCATCCCAGCAAGGAGCTCACACAGGCTGTATCCACACTGAATGAGAGCAGTGTCTTGTGAGACATCCTTGAATTGGCTGGGGGCTCCACATGGTTGTGCTGCTGTGCAGAGGGACTGGCCCAGGCTCTGGGTGCAGGATGGCTGCTCACAGGGCCCCACAGGTAGGTGAGTGAAGTGTTGCACAGCAGTGAGGTGTCAGTGTTCCTCCCGGTCCCAAAGCTGGCAGGATTGGTGTGGATAAGGGAACCTCTGCACTGAGCTGCCTCACATGGTATAGACACTCCTCTCTTCTGCTGTACTGAAGACTTCACAGGGCGAGTGAGCAGTGTCCTGACACCAGAATAAGGTGAGTGCCTCTGACAGGGAAGCTGGAACGGGCCACAAAAGGCCAAGACACTGGGCAGGGCCAGGACAAGGAGAGAGATGGGCTTGGAGCAAAGGTAGGCAGGGAGATTTCATAGGCAGGTAGAGCAGGGCAGGAGATGTGTCAGGAAATGAGAGCACTGAATATTCAGCTGCATCCCTTAAGGCTGCCTATACCCCCATAAGATGGGGAGGCTAAACAGTGCAGGGATACAGAAGCCACTCCTGGTCAGGACAGGAGATCATGAAAACTTGATTTCACAGTCCCTAACAGAGTTTAAGTGTTCTCAAATGTACCCTTGCAGCAACATTCCCTTTTCTGGACAGGGAAATGGAGATGTGGAGACTAAAGCAGCTTGCTTAAAATCACGCAGGAAGCCCATGGCATACTGGAGGAGTAAAGAAAGAAAGTCACCACCCTAATCTGGCATTCCTGCCTGTAAACCTTTCCAAATAGGTCTGCATGGACAGGCAAAAATGTCATATTGTCACTACTGTCCCCTCTATTCTAGTGGACCCTTGATCTACCAAGCTGCTGAGTAAGGGAGTGCTTTTCTGTACCACTCCTGTTATCCAGGAGAATGGCCTGCAGGAATGAAAAGGAGGTGCAGGAAACACCAGCTGAGGGCATTAGAGGGACAGGTTTTTGCTACGCTGGTGGAACAAGATCTGTTTAGAAGAGAAAGAAGAATTCTAAGGATACAAAGACAAAGCAAGGAAGTTGCATTGAACTAAACCAGGATGGCACTTGAAGAGATTAATAGCTGCTTCCTGTCCCATATAATGTCTTCTCCTTGCAAACATACACAAAGGATTTTCTGGAAATGAATACTCCTCCTTACTGCAATCCAGTTTCCTCTGGGTTTCAAGACACAGGTACAATTGAATAAATGGCTTGAGTCTACATTAAATGAGATCAAACACAATTCGAGGTACAATCCAAAACTGCACAGCCAATGAAGGCCTTCTCATTGTTTTAGTAGGATTCAGATCAGATCCCAGTTAGATAGTTTATCTAAAGTGTAACAGGGTAACAGCAGTAGAGTGAAGTAGAATAGCCTGGAGGAATCCACTTACACTCATTGCCTGTTAGCTTCAAATGCTAGTAGAATTAATAATAGTAATAAAAATAAATAAAGGGGGAGGGTGATGAGAGACTATCTCTGTATTAAACTGTGTTAATGAGCAAGTCTAAACAGACTTGATGAGATCTGGTGATCATTCCCTGCTCGCTGCAGGAGCTAGACCTGGATGAGGATAAACTGGACAAAGACTTGCAGACAAGATGGTGTTTCTTAGATTGAAGCTTTATTTCCAAAACCTGACTTGCTGAGTTTCCATCTCTTTTGTACCTGATGCCTCACCTTCAGCTGTCCTAGTCTGGCTGAAGTTCCAAGGAATAGATCCACCAGTCTGTCATTGCCCATCCTATCTCTGTCACTGGGAGATAGGATACTGTGAGCTCTCCTCCTTTCTAAAGGGCCATCTCATTTCAGCCTGCCATGCACAAACTGCTCACTGAGCTTTCCTTCATGTGGATCTCAAGACTCCTGCTTCTCATGACAAATTTCTGCCTTGACCACCCCTCCTTTACATGCTGCAATTACTTGTTTTGTGGTATCCATATCTTCTAAGCCATAAACCAACTTTTTTTTTCACCTTTCTGTTAATTTCCCCTTGCTTTGGATATCAATGAGATTTCAGTTCTTCCTTCTGAGTCACTGTTTTGTTTTTGTTCAAATACTGTCTTCATTTGCAACAAAGCTGGCAGTATTATCAGCTAGTGTCAAAGAAGGAGGACTTTCAAAGACACTTATAAAGCAAAATCCATGCCAGAGGTCAGGTCCTATGCTGCTAGTAACTACTGTTTTATGCATGTTTAATGATTATTCTTTTAAGAAGTAAAAAAAAAGAATTTAAACAGAAACTGATTAACATGAAGAATAAAATGCTGAAAGCAGGATGGATTTTCTGTATCAGGAGTATGATCCTGAAGTGCAATTCAAAACAAGCTGAAGGAATACCAGTTATCCTGATAGACTGCAGTAAGACTCTGGAGAAACAACTGTATTGACTTTCTAGCTCTGCCATGGCAAGAATGACCTCAGGTATTATTTAATTTCACTGAGGCTTAGCTCTTTGTGTGTAAAGGGTGGTTGTTCTTTCTTTGACTTGCAAGATTGTTCTGAGATGTTTTGATCCTACAGAGATGGTGTTCAGAGGAGTGCCTCAGAGAAGTTTCTTTTATTAGAAGAGATGCAGTTACTGGTGAAATGTTAAAAAGGCCAAAATCATGAAAATTTTGAAACTACCAAGCCCTGAGGAAACAAGGATAAACTCCTTTGTGGAGGCTTTTCCTTCAAACCAGAGTCATGTGGTTTAAGTGAGAAGTCTGTCTCCACATGTCTTTCTTCCTCTGTGATAAACCTTTAGCACTCGGATATTTGCCTAAGTGGAGAGGACTAGGTGGGTGCCTGTGCAGAGAATTTTGTCATTCCATACCTCAGCTGAATGAAATAATTTCTCATAGCAGAACAGGCTCAGCAGTGAGGTTCCCAAAACTGTTGCCCTGCACATGTAGGGCACAAAGGCATGGACTGGCTGTACTGTACAACTTGAAGGTAAGACAGAGTAACAATGTCCATAGCTTGGCTGCTGTAAAAGACCTTCCCAAGTACTGGGGAATATTTTCCTTTTATTGTTCTTGCGATTCTTTATTGGCTGAAAATGAGTCTAGAAGTTCTCAGCCTTGTATCCATACCACCTTGGAACCGGCTGTATTGTTGAATATCCATATCTGTGTGTACCACTACAGTTCTCTCTTTCAATGCTGTCTTTTGCAGAGACCTCCTGTCCCCATTTCACTGTTTTAGTGACCAGCATGCATTTGACCTTGTAATCCTGAAAATTGCCTCAAAAACTGTCTGCCCCCTTAGAGCTGGTGATTGAAGATGGGGCAGTTTAGGAGACCTCAGATGAATTTTAGCTGCATGCTCCTGAGAGTGGCTCTGAAGAATGTCAGGATAGAGGCTGATGCTTGCTTTTGCTTCAGTCCATCTCTCCATCACCAGAGAACTGCCCAGAGCCAGGAGGTAGGAGACATTGGCCCATGCTAAATCCCAGCCTGCCTTCTCTGGCAGTGTGGGAAGGGGAGGCTGCTCCAGTTGTGCCTTCCCAGCAGCATCTCCCAGTCACAGCTGCTGGATAATGGACAGCAGCCCCAGGTTTTGCTTCGAGAACTTAATTTGCACTGTCGTCCCTCATTACTGCCACTCAGCGCCGTCGTGTCCAGCCATGAAGGGTCACAAGATGACATGAGAGAGGTCGGGCAGGGGGTGTGCAAAAGGGTCTGACAAGCATCGGGAAATATGGAAAGGCTCTAAAGAGAACAGCTACCCAAACGATGCTCCAAGCGGCTCGGTGGGGATGGGGCTGAACGCGGCTGGGTTCACACTAAGTTTTCCCGAAGGTCACTCCGCAATATGGTAACTCCCAGCCCGGCTGTCAGTGCCCATAAAGGCAGCTCTCCTCACAGGGCGGGGGTGGGGAAGGGAAGGAGGTTTGTTTAGAAGCATTAGTGCGCCCCTCCCCCGGCCCCATTAGTGGCCCTTATTAAACCAACACAGACAAAGAGCAAAGATGCCCTCGTTAATGGAGAGTCTTCGATAATTACTCTGCTCTGCCGCTTCTTTTGGGGCCTGAATAGCCTTTGAATAATGTTTCTCTTGCTGTGGTTGCAGACAATACCCTCGCAGACTGCTTTAAGCGGTGCCAATCCCATTAGCAGAAGAATAGCAGAGCTTTCTGGTTGTGTGGGTGTGTGTGCTCACGGGAGGACAGCGGGCTCGCAGTGGGAACACACTACACTGCCACTGCTTCGCTCTCCTCTCCTGCCCTCCAGGGCCCAGGGAAGCAAAGCAGGCAAGTGCTGGGCGAGCTCCATCTCGGAAACATCTCCCGATTTAAGCAGCCCCCGTGCCAGGGGGCTTGTGAGAGCGATGCAGGAGCGCAGAGACGGGCATGGCTGCTCACCAGAAGGGCAGGGAAGAGCTGGGAGGCAGAAACCCCGCAGGACCGGGGTGCCTCCAGCCTTTCCTCATGTTCCCCAGGCATAGCTCTCCTCGCTAAGGATCCCTAAGGGGATCCCTAAGGGGACGGAGGCCCAATAGCCCCCAAAATCAGAATCAGCAGAGCTGGTGCTTTACTGTACAGAGGAGTTGAGACGCTCGTCCTTCTGCATGCAGTTTATTACAGAGCATGAAAATGGCTATACCGCCCAATTTTGGGAGGGTTAATTTTGTGCTGCACTCCTCAAGCAGGAAGCTAATTAGTGTGTTCAATGGGTAGCTATCAGCCAAACTTGGAAGAGTTGGGATAATTCTACCTGAGCCTTTCTCTTTGATCTCCCCTTCTGCATGATAAGTGAAAATAGTGTATAGCCGGGCTGGCTGTGGTGTTTAATTTAATCATCTGATGATATTTATTTTCACAAACATGAACTCAAGCAACAATTATCAGAAAGGCTTCATCTTGTGCTGAACGCTCCAGTTAATGGCCTTTCTGTGAGGAAATAGCTTCTATGTAGGGAGTCAGTAATTAAAACGTGTGAAAAAAGGCCACTTTTTCAGAGGCTGTAGAAGACTGGTGGATCTAATGCTCAGCTGGTATGAGCTGTCAAGTCGGACAATGGCCACAATAAATGGGCATTGCTCCTTCCACCTTATGCCAGCAAAGGAGGTGCCCAGAGGGTTGTTGAGTGTTTCCCAGTTTAAGAAGGAGGTTTGGATTCTTGTCAACAGGAGCCAAACTTGTGCAGTGATCTGATCTTTGAAAGATGATTCTGGAGTACTCATGGAATATGTTCAGACTGAAAGAGTATTTGGTTCTGGAAACTGTCCCACAAGGAATTCAGATAAGTTTCTAGTATTACTAAAGGCATCTTTTCCCTCTTTCAACACAGTGTTGAAACTAAGGGAAAAATTACATTTGACACATTCCAAGTAGCTGGAAGATTAGTTCCTTTATGTCTTTGTCATATGGACAAATAATGTACAGTTTTTAAACTCATACAGGTAACCACCATATGGCTCCATGCACAGTTCAGTGCTAGGCCATGTGCTGATGGTTGGTGAGCAACAAGGACAAAGCTGTGTGGAAGGTTCTGATAGATAGCCACTACTATATCTTTAATCAGTGTATCTTCCTGGAAATAGCTTATGATTTCATGTTGGGGGACAGTGGTATGCTTAAACAATGAAAATTGCAAAATCTGAAGCTTGTATTCTGAAAGATATATTAGTAATAACAACAAAAAAAATTTCAAAGGTTCCTATTTCTTCAAAACAGAGTGTTTTCCTGCAGCTTTGAAAGATAATGTTGATAATTGGGGTTTTTTTCTCTCCTATTGGCACACAGACTGCAGGAAGAAAAATCTCTACTAGAGAAATCGGCAAGAGGAATCAGAAGCAAGGACGTGATAGATTTCTTTTTACAGCACACACTGTCTGCTTTTCTCCCCTAACACCTGTGTCCCCGCAGGTAATGGACCAGCATCCCCTGTGCATAATTTGGTTGGGCCTGAAAGGAAAGTTTTAGTTTATAACTGGAAGAAAGAGGCAAAGTTTTGAAACACTGTCAGACACAGGAGTCCTAGAGAGTCTCTTTCCTTCTGAGGAGCCCAAGAGATAAATATCTAAGTACTACTTGAAGGCTGGATGGTGATAAATAACATGGCAGGTAATGATACTGCCTTGTCCTCTGTGGGAGCAAGGTGGATACAGCTGAACTGGAATAAAAAAAGATCAATCAACCCAATGAAGAACCCATTCATCTTTGGGAGCAGGACTTGGAATGTAGGTGGTCTAGTAATATGTTTTTTATAAAGGCCAAGATTAATTAATTTTCAGCCAGATTAACTGGTATTTTGTATGCTAAAGGCTCTCATTTATCCTTGATGTCACTGAAGTGAGATAACCCATACAAATACTACTTTGCTAATTGTGCCAGTTGCATTTTGCAGTGTACACTAAATGGTTAATGTGTGAGGAGATGAAAAACTACTGGTGGAAGCTGACCTAACACCTGCCTTTTGCTGTGGATTGTGAATCCACTTTGTGGATTCAATTCAGCACCACATCTTGTGCTTCCACTTCAGCACTAACCCGATCTGTGCTGCTCAGCACAGCATCCCCGACTCCCCTGTGGCACAGCCAGCGAGACACCGGCGCGCCCTGAGCTTAGACCGGTGCATGGTGCTACTGAGAGGTGGGCTGTGTACATGGGATGTCAAAATTCAGGCACATCTCCAATCCAGACGTGGCTATTTCTTGCCCTGAGGTTATTTTTACCACTATTGCCGGGTGGGTTGCCATGCTACCTGAAACAAGCCATTTGTAATTGTCTCGTAACTCTTTGTTTTGCTCGGGTAACAGGTTCTGCTAGAGATCCTTTTGCTGCCCTGTGGCCATACGGATTCATGCACCACGCTGCTGCCTGCTGCCTTCGCGCCCAGGTAAGCGAGCTCGCACTCGGGACTGTTGAAATCCAGTTAGGATTTTGCGTTTCCCATCTCTCCTGAGGCCAAGCGCCAGCTCCCTGAGAATCTCGGCTGCTTTAAACTTGGGAAGGAGCAGCTTTACCCTTGATGTTGATAGAGGAAACCCTGCGGTTTTCCTAGTGCCGTACGGTTAAGGGAAGCGAGAGCGGCGGGTTGCCGGCAGGAACCTTGGTGCGGCGGAGCCGTTTCCCGCGGCGGCCGGGCCGGCTTTGCGGCAGGACGCGGCGGCGGGAGGGGCGGCTGGGCCGGGCAGGGCCNGGGCGCGCTGCCTGCCCGCCCGAGCCTGCGGGGCTGTGTGCGAGGGCCCGGGCGCGGCCGCGTTTGCATTTATAGCACAAGCACGCCTGTAGTCATGTGCTCGTCTGGAAGGACATGTTCCCCTCTGCATAAAAAGGCCCTGCTTTCGTCTTCCCCGCCCGGGTCACGGTCTCAGCAGGAATTTGGGTGCTCCTCGAGTCAGACTCCAGTGTGTGTACGCACAGGGTGCTGACATCCCTTTCTATTTTAACAGCCCAGAGTGTGATATAATGCCGTGGTCTTCTTACCTTGCAGTAAAATTGCTTCTTTCAAGGAGCAGGCACTCAGACACAGCCAGTGGAGTTTTACCTTCTGGAATCAAATAGGCCTGACAGGAAAGTCTGTGTTACGTGGGAATGAATGTGTGCTAGCTGGAGTGTCAGCAGAAATGCTGGGGTCACTGGCAGTGCCAGGTGAGGTAAGGGAAGAAACTCTGTACGTTTGTGTAGGGCATCATGACTTGCTCCTGATCTGTTCTGCAAATATGCACAAATGGCCCTCGTCCTGCAAAGCTTTACAGGAAAATCTCACTTTCAGGATTGCATACTACTAACTGGCTACAAAAAGTCACAGTAAGAATAAGAAAGCATCTGAGTCTTAGTTAGTCCAATGCCCATACACCATAAGCAACAGTAGTTTACATTTTGCCATTTTTATGTCTTCTTTATTCAAAATTAATGAATTAAATTTGAGACTTAGAAATCTAAAAAGTGTAACAGAGCGCTGTACAGTGGAATAGAAGTTCTTATCAGTCTATGTTAGCTAGATACATTGTTCCTGCAGGAGATTAGCCAACTGAAGTAAGGTTATTGTTAGCATTTCAATATCATCAGATGCTTTGAGGTTTCTGCAGGGCTTTTGCTAAGATTTTCTGTAATGAAGATGTAGTTTGGAGAAGAGCAAGCCCTGGTGCTGGGTAGTCACACAGCTCTGAATGGTGCCTGTGGTTACAGCTGTCCTGCAGGGTCAGCTGTCGTGGCAGGGCTGCCAGGACCTGAGCATTTGGGTTGCTGTGGTAGGTTGCCGAACTTCAGCATTATTTGGATTATTGCTTCTTTTCCTTCTCCTGCTAATTTATGTGACACAGCACTGTGGTCCTGGCAGTCTGAAAAACAAGAGAAGAGGTCAGTTTGAGGTCTGAAATGAGGTTGTGATTAAGTGTAGTATTTCCCTCAATGTCAGCATGCAAGCACTAACAGTTTCAGGAAATCCATATCTCACTGTACTGTCCCAGCTGATTCTTTGGCTGCCACAGCTGGGGAGAGGAGTTAGCTCCAGCTGCAGATCAGGGCTACTCAGAAAGCTCTGCAGTACAGATTTGGATGTCAAGTGTGTTTTCTTACAGCTGTGCTGGGGTCTCACAGAAGAAATGGTTTCCTGTGTTCTTGTGGGAGATGGTGTGTTTCTTATTTTCTTTTGGGCCCCTGTGGCAATGCAAGTTGTTATTCCCAGCTGTTTTTTTACTTCTGTTTGCTGCTCAACAAGGACAAATTGAAAATATCTTAATTTCCGAACTTTAAAAAAAAAAAAAGTCAAGCATTTAAGGATTGAGTGTCTTTCCTCTTCAGCCTAGTCCTAGAAAATGTAGAGTGAGGAGATACTTAGAAAATTTCAGTTTGCATTAAGTAGAAATGTTTATTTTTTTTTTTTAAGGAGAAGTTTTATTTCTCCTGACATATACAAAGTTGCTCCACATCCTAGCAGGAGCCAAGCTGCTCAGCAGAGGCAGATACAATTAGAAGTATTAGACTGAGTCATATTGTTTGTTGTTTCCTGCTTGCCTAGTTCAATCATGTTTCCTCTTGTACTGGAGGAGTTTGTATCAGCCCTCTTGGATACCCTGTTCCCTGACAATTTCTGTGCTCTGTGTTGAATTCAGGGGGTGACAGGCTGTTTTATGGTGTCTGTGTGCCTGGCAGAACAGGCAGTGTTCTTCTAGACAAGGACAGCATGTGAAATCCAAGTTATACAACTTTACACAAAACTGAAATATAAGCACACAATATAATATTTACTCCCTTGGGTTATTATTTGAGGCTACAGGTGTATTAAGACCACAGATCCATGTCTTGGGCCAAATCACTGCTTTGTTCTTTTTGTCCCTGTGATTTTGTGGGGTCAGGCAGCCACCAGGCAGCATGCAGGGGGGCTGGTCTGGGTTTCAGTCTGATGTGACCTAAGAAAGTGCCCGTGTGCTGATGGGTTTGGCTGGCTGCAGCCTGGGCTGTGTGTCACCACCAGCTGCTTCCCTGTGATCAGTCTGCTTGGCTTTTTGTTCCTTTCCTTGTTCAAGTCCTTCATCCCAGTCCAGCTGCTGAGATTTTAAATGGTTATTCACCCCCAGGAAGTGACACAGCCCTTCATTACTTGGTGGTGCTCCCCAGCCAGGAGAGACGTGTGTCAGATGGCTGCAAGGCAAACGAGTCAGCGATAAAGATCTTGGGAGAGCTGTCCAGCAGTCAGTTTCTGGAAGAGAAATCCTCCTGGTGGTTTGTCTTCCTCCACTCCTGGGTGCTCCTCAGCCTCTGGCCCTGCTTTGTTCCAGTGCAGGCTGTTGTGCTCTTTGCAGCTTAGTGTTTCTCGTGTTTTAATCACTGTTTCCAAGTGACAGTTAAAATTAAAGATCATGTGTACTGTAAGCACTGTTTATTGTGCATTGCTGTGTGCTCATCACTGGATGAGCTGTTCTGGAGCTCTCATGTGTTGGTTCTCCCCACGGGGAGGATGCCTGGGGAGCTTCATTGTTAGAGGCACTGGGTGAGATCAGCAGCTGGGGAAAATCTGTGCTTCACAGAGCCAGACTCATGTGTCCTTGCTTCCCCTCACAGAACATGGCATTTTTCTTCCTACCTGGTTTCCCTTCTTTCTTCAGTTTATCTTTTCGAAGTTGTTTTGTTTTGTTTTATGTTGAGTAGAAGAGATCACTGCTCTCTTTCAACTTGACTGTAATTAGACCTCAAGTTAATTGCAGCTGTTCCTACTGTTTGTCTCTCCCTGGGTCTAGCAGACAGGACATGGGAGCTCTTCTTCATTAAGATAAATGTTGGCAGTTAATTTCATCCTTAAGGGCAGTGAGACTGGCAAACGGGTTTGCAACATGGAAAGGGTTATGCTTACATTCAGCTACCCTCTCTTGACCCTATAGCCAAGCATTCCTGACCATGAAGTCTCCTTCTCCAGTTTTTTTGAGTTTTTCCTGAGTATTACCAGTAGGTTTGTGCAGGAATATCAGTCAAAAGATAATTTTATGAGACATTTGAAAGTTGAGATAGTCTGAAAATTTTAAGCAATGAATTTCTCAGTTTGTCTGTTGGAGAAAGAAGCCTTTGGAGAGGGGCTTTAAAAATGTAATCTAAAGACAATTGCCCAGGTGATGTTAAAGCAACCATTCACTGGCAACCTTCTTAACTATTAGGTAGCACCTAAGTCATCAGCTTCATAGCTTTTTTCAGGGATTCTGCATAGCAGAGCTTGGTTTTCAAGGCTTGTCATTGGTCTAAATGTGTTCTGTCTAGATTCAGGGCAGTACTTGTCTGATGTGACCTACAGAGCAGGTCAGAAATCCTTGTAGCAGCAAAACCTGTAGGTTGTGATTGTTTGAAGTATCACTGGAAGACATTCAGGTCACAGTCTGAGGTTGCTCAGACTGACAGGTAGAGAAGCTCAGTAGGTCCTTAGCTGTGCCAGCCCCAGTGGATTGTATTCAAAGAGACAGTGCATCCCCCTCTTCTTCACATGACCCGTTGTTCAGACCAGGTTTGTCTGAACAACACATAGCCCATAAACTGGACTGTAGTGGTCTAGGCCTACAGCATAACAGAAATTAAAGCCCTTAGGCTGCTTGGATTTGCTCTGCTACCCAATTGTTATCCAACTGAAAGAATCTCTCTGTTTCCCTTCTTGGCCTTGGAGTTTCAGCCCACAGTTGTAATCTAGTGTGAGATAAGCAGAGCTGGTTCTCACAGAAGGTTCTAGTGTGTTGAGAAGGGGCTAGAGCAATCTCCCCAGTGCCTGAGGCACCTCTGCTCTCTGTTTGCATACAGGTAGCTTGTAAAACTCCTCTTGTGCTCTTGAGATAAAATTCTCAGGAACCCTAATCTTTGCCAGGAATTCAAGCCTAAAAGTCATTAAAAATCAATGAGGGACTTTTAATATTACTTGTCTTTTGCTACCTTTTACTGACTGAGAGCTCCTATAATTTATGCATTTCCTCATGAACATCATTGATAGTTCCTTTCTAATTCTCTCTCCAGTTACCAGAGGAAAGGGGAAGTCTCTGTTTTTCTGTTGTGTTAAGTGTCTCTATTATCTGGAATAGAGGTAGGAAGTCCTTTGAGCACCAAAACCAACAAGATTGCTTATCAAGTTATGTGAGGTCTCCTATTCTTCCTTTCTGCTTGTCCCCTCTGCTTCACAGCATTTTCTGTGCTTTTTAAATTTTGCCATGCAATCCCTGGATATTTTCTATGACCCATGAGGATCCAGAAAATGTATCAGGAAGTTAAATGATCTCTTCCAGTGTATGTTCCTTGCAGTTTGTCATTCATGATTTTTCTCTGCTGTCAGACTGTGCTGTCACCCAAGTTAAATCCATATGGCTTCTCCAAGGGAGGTAATCTTTACTAAACTGAACTTCAGTGTCTCATGTGCCATGACCAGTAATCCTTCCTGTTTACCTCAGCCATGTGAGTGATGGGGCCACTATAAACTTATGATAGTAAAGACTACTCATGTTGTAAGTGCACATTAATTATTTGACTGCTGCATGTTCATGCTGGGCAGATATACAGAAAACTGTTTTTCAGCTCCTGCAATTCCTGTGTCCAGCAGTTTTTGCTGAGTACAATGCAGCATGTTTCTTCATCCTTTTTTTCACTAAGACTAGTTTCCAGGGGGCTGGATAAGCACAAATCCAAGCTTATAGTCGCCCATAGCTTCATCAATCTCTAATAGTTTGGGCTGATACTTCTTTCTTCCTTTCATATTCACTGCCTTAGACTGAATATCTGGAAAATTTAAGGTGTTCCAAGAAACAATACATAAAGCAATACATTTTATTATATTTATGGTATTGTAAAAGGAGTTTAACTTATCCCATTGCTTGCCTTTTTTTACTCTTCCCTTGAAGGAAGTGCTTTTTCTCCTGGAGGAGATTCTGATGAAACTGTTTACTGCCATGTCAGAGTTTGCCTGTATTTGGCACCAAATCCGTGCAGACATCTCAATTAAATTTTTGTTGAGTACTACTGTCAGAAAGTGCCTAATTGCATTTATGGAGGATATGTAATTGCAGGATCCCAGTGCTAGTGGGAATTACCAGCACAACTCTTTTTGTGGTGTAGGAAAGGATGAGCCTGCCACCACTGGTGTCACCTTTCACATCTTTATTGAGCAGGGCAAACAGACTAGCTGGGAAGGTATGAATGCTGCAGTTTGTGAACCATGTCATGCAGGGGCCTGTCATCTTCTCATGACCATGTGATTCAGCATCCTACTGGATATGAGGTCAGTTTGTAGTTTGGCATCACCACACTTGGCTGGGTGGTACTGGATAGCTCCAGTCCCACAGGATCCAGAGAAACGTTCAGCTGCTTGAAGCTTCCGGCATTTAAAAATGAACTTGTGAAATGTAAGTGTCAATTTTTATCCCTAGCTTTCCACCTTCCCTAGTGACTTAAAATAAGACCAGACCAGCATTGTATCTGCTATCACTAGAATGCTGCAGTGGCATGTCACTAGCCCTTTTGGAGTGATTGCCACTCCAATTGTGTGAGGGAGTGTAAGGCTTTATTCTCTGCCAATCCCCATGAGGCAGCATCTTTGAATGGACCAGCCTGTAGCCTTCACTGCAGGCCTGTGGTTATGTTGGTACTAGTTTTGTTCAGGTGAATATCTCTTGCAGTTTGCAACTTCAAAATACCATTCTTGCTGTAAAAATATGCTACAGAAGGATGTAGAATAAGTGGACAGGTTACACCACATTATGTTCCTTTGGCTATTCCTTGAGCTCCCAAGCTCTGTGGTACCAGGGAGCAGAATACTGTTCTGGGGCTGCTGGCAGGAATGAGCTTCAAGAGTGAACTCCACGCTGCATTAAGCTGACAAAGCAGATGTGCCCAGGATGACTTAATTTCCCACTGCTGTCCACTGGCACAATTACACAGCTTTGCAGAGGGTCTGCTCCCATACTGTTCTGATTTGAAATAACTCCAGGTCTGTTTTGTTCAGCCCTCTCTCTGGTTGTGGTTTTGTCTCTATCTTCAGTGTCTTACTCTGTGTTCACATTATAGAAGCTAATCCTACCCTGGTTCACTATGAGACTAACAGAATGAATCCTTGTGAAGAGTTAAGGGGGGAAAGATCTCAGTGTAAAGGCTTGGTGTTCCAGAGTTGTGTATGTGATTAGTTATTGCTTTTGAAAGTTATTTAATTTGAGTGTCTTTGTGCACATCATAGTCTGAACTGTGGATCTGCTAGGAGGGAGGGTGAGCTGCTGCTTTTGAGCATAACTGTGTCATGCCTGGCTAGAACTGAGGCAGGGGTGGGAGGAAGCCCCTGGGGGATTGTGGAGGAGATCGGCTTGTGCTACAGAATTCTATGCCCCCTTTTTGGGGAATTGCTGGCCACCTTCCTCTCTTCCTCTGGCTTGCTATAGTAAAGGGTGCCTATTTAAGCAGCTTTCCTAATAGAAGTTAGGCTAATAGACTGTTCTGGATTTAAAAAAAAACCCACCTTAAATAGAGGCATTATCTGGTTTTGATGCTGTTTAATAGATGTTTTTTCCTGCTAAGTGTAAATCTTCATGGGTCCTGGTAGCACTTCAGCAGCATTTACAAGCTAATGAGCTGCTAATTATCGGCCCAGCCCAGCTAATTAGTTTTGTTAAGAGTGTATTAATCTAGGCAGAGGTCTGAGGTAATGCAGCTTTGCTGCTTCTAGGACTTGAGCTGATGTGTTCAAAACTGTGACTTTAAGCTGTTCTGCATGTGCAGGCTCTGGGTATTGTGATTTTTCTTAGGAGACTTGAGGGCTGTTCTCCTGGCAGTACAAATTCCCAGTCTCCAGGTCCCAAGAACTCACAGACATTTGACAGGTTACCCAAATTTAAACATACCTAACTGTGCATGTCCCTTCAGCATGGCAGCACTGTGGATAGAACTTCAAGACTAAGTTAAACAGCAGCAAACTTGGCAGGAGTCAGCAGTGGGACACCCCCTTACTGCTCTGTAGGGAATAGAAACTCCCCTTCCTGCCTCCTCACTGACCCTGCTCGGGTCAGTACAGCTCTCAGTAGTTCTAGCCTTAAAGCTCCTTGCTGGTTGTATGTTTAGAACTGCTTTTTTCCAAACAGTTAGTCAACAGTTTGGAAGTAAAGATCTGCAGATTTGTGACAGTGCAGGAAGGATATGGTATATTTTGTTTTGCTGGTAGGATGCATTGTTTCTGGGGCTCAGGCTGCCACATAGTTTTGCTTGAGTTCACAGTGATATTCTAGAAAGAAACTGTGTGCAGTGCTCTGCAGCAGCCTCATAGCATTGATTTATTTGGCAAATGTCACAGTTCTGTTCTTGCAGACAGGTAGGCAAGGTAGCTGCTGTAAAACTCATGTTGGTCTCCATAAAATTGTGAGTTCAAGCAATCTTGGACAAAAAGGCAAACTATTTGGGGCTGGTTGGCCTATTTTATGATCCTGTAGTTTATCAACTTTTTTTTAGAGCCCTAAGGGAAACTCTCTGAAGCATTCCTGAGGTGGCTGCCTCTCAGTGCAACTTTGTGAAGTCTGGTTAACAAATGGTGTCACTTTGGTTTCCTGTCATCTGGTGCCCCATCCTGCTCTCTGTAGCTTTCAGTTCAAAAAGTGATTATATGCAGAGTTCATACAGAGTGAACAGCAGAAACCACAAAGGGTTTCTCCATTCCATACACAATAATATTGGTGCCAATTGAAGGAGAAGGTTAAATGAAGGGGATTATGATTGTGAAAGAAGTGATGTGATTAAACAAAGTTACCTGGGAATAGACTGTTCCTGATGTGATGTTTTGCTTTTCTTTACAGGTACTCTTCATCACTATGAGCTTGTATCCTACAGGGACCATAGCCCACTTGGTCGGTGGGTGCTAGATCTTCCCTCTCAAGACAAATTGAGTTGGTTACTTCCTACCACTATGGGTTGGTTTTGGTTGGTGTTTGCCCACCACATCTAAGTTAAGGGTGTGCCAAGGACAGATGTGAAGTAGCTCATACAGTAGCTCCATATTGATGTGGTATCTTCTTAACACATCGCAACACCTTGAGCCCACAGCAGCGCAGGATATGGAGGCTCTTGAAGTGGATGACATTAGCCCTGCCTTGGAAGTGACTGAAGACTTTTTCAATAGTTTTGATACTAAGCTTGAAAAGATTGTGCAGCCCTCTGAGGTGTATGGTGTACAGGAGGTCCCTGAGCTGGTTGGGCATGAGGTATTTGATCAGATAACAGGGAGCAGGAACCTGAGGAACGTCGCCTCCTTAGCCAAAAGTAGCCTCATCTGGGATCACTGCAAAAATGGCCTCTTGGAAACCAAAGCTCAGACAGCATTCCCTGCCAAAGACCAGCACATGGTGCAGAGGGGAACAGCTGCTGACAACCTTGCTTGGGCAGGGGAAGGGGAGACCACAGCTTTTAATATCTTCAAGATCTGCCAGCGGCGCAGAGATAGGCCTCGCTCAGTGAATGACATCCTGGTGCAGAATGAGGAAGCCTCCGTGTTCAAACCAGGTCACAACAGGTCACGCTCTGATATCAGCCATGTAAACTGGAGGGTGGTCTTCACTGGCACCTCCCTGCAGCAGCCACCTGCACCTGGTCAGGACAATAACTGTGCTCTGATTTCCTACCTGGCATTAACCAAGGGAGAGGACATCCAAGGAAACACAGGTTTGTGCTGGTGCTTTGTTTGTGCTTATATGAGGAGTTTCCTCTGGTTTTAATATTTGTCTTGAAAGAGGACCCAGATGTTAAAAAACACAGAAAACCCACTCAAAACCCAACAGTGATGTAACTTTTAAAAGAAGATAAATCAGTATGGCTCTTTTGTCTTCGATGTGGCTCTGGGTGTTTGCCTGCCTAGGATCTTTTTTTAAACTTATCTTGATTTCTGTTCTTTTTATAGTTTAAAAAACTAGGCTTGTTTTACTTTTTGCTTCTATCTTATTCAAATTGACTTAGGAAAGAATAATTTATTTGCTGTGTATTTCTAATAATTTCTTTGAATTATTTTCCCAAACTTAAAAGAGGCTTTAAATGCTAAAGCTATTGGGAGAATGGCAAATCCAAATAAAAGCAGTTTTCATAAAGTAAAAGAGTAGCCATTAAAAAGAGAGCGTACAGAGCTTTACTGTAAGGCCTGAGATCTCTGCTCTCTTTAAATAATGCTGACCCTTCAGTCCATAGACAATTAACAGAAACCAAAGCACTCAATTTGTCAATATTAAGGCATCCCTGCCAGCTCTGTGTGGGGCACAGGAAGTGTTGTTATCAGATTGAGGCAGGTGTCTCCAGTGAGCCATATGAAGCAGTGTTTGTGCGAGTGAAATACCCAAGGGCTGCACTGGAAGAGGTTCTGCTCAGGGCTTTGGAAACACTGACCCAGTGTCTCCATCTCCATGATTTATTCTGTAGATGCCAGAAATGGAATGGGCACTTATGGAGAAGAACAGCAGCTAGTGCCACAGAGATTTTTATATAAATTTAAATAAAGCAAGACTTAACTAAAAATCAAGGGATTGTGAAAGGGTGCATGTGTGCATATGGTGGCTTGACTCCTGCTATCGGTGGCCTGTTTAGGGTTGAAACAAACTTTTTATGTTGAGTTTTGCAGGTAAGTCAGCTATATTGGAACATGGAAAGCAGGTGCCTAAGTGTTTGTGTTTGGGGAGACGTGTGTGTATAAATATCTATAACATGTAAGTATGTATAAGTGTATATATAGGAACAATCCTGTAGGTTATTGTGTTACATTGTGACATAGTTGCTGTATCCCAAGAAGGGTTGACAAAGGCAAGTATACCTGCTGTTATGTTTGTTTAGGGAGATACATTGCTTCTTGTCAGGTGGGGTCTCTGTTCTATATCCTTTCTGTGGAAAGGGTGCAGAACAGAAATGCACTCACAAGTCTGGAGACAGAGCTCTTTGTTTTTGTCAGCTGTGTCCTGGGCATTTCCTGGGTTTGACTTGATGTGTAACAACTTTATATGCCCACTGAAACTCCATTAAAATGTAGCCATTGAAGGTCTATACATGTCCCTGATAGTATTTTAAGCTTAATCTGTGATTTGAAATTCCCAAGGACCCACTTCTCAAGGTTGTCAGTGCTTGCTCTGTGTCCTCCAAGAGCCTTTCTGTATGGAATGTTGGAAGGCAGAGGTACCTTCTTTGAGGAAGGAGAGTTTCTGTGCTCTGAAAATATACTTTAATAACCTGTCTCCTTTACCTGTTCTGTTCAGCTGCTGTGCAGGTTTTACAAAGTAGCCATGCTATTTCTTCCCTCTGTGTTTACAAGAGAGCCTCACAAAGAGTTTGCTGCTACTGTGAGCTGAGCTGAAAAAAGAAGAGCAAAAGCAAGAAAGTAGTTTTTGCAGATGTGTATCTGGCCACTAATTATTCTCCACAAAAGATTGAAAAATGTATTTAGAGGTTGTATAAAACCTAGTGCAGTTGTTGAAGGGATCATAGTTGTTGCATTCTTAGAAGACATCACTTTTCAGGGTTTTGATCAAAATTAAATTAATGCTGTGAGATACTGAGAGGACCTTCAGCAACTCCTGTCAGTCCTCACTGCTGTAAAGGATTTCCCTCTGGAGCCTGCAGAGGTCTCTCAGTCCTCCAAAGCTGTCCCAGTTACTGCATAGATTAACTCCTTTTTTTTTTTTTTTCTTACTGTCACAGTATACCCATTACTGTGGACTTATCTGTTTCTGCTGCTTGCTCTTTTATAAAATCATAGATTCATTTAGGTTGGAAAAAACCTTTAAGATTATCTACTCAAGCTATTAACCCAGCACTGCTGATTCTACCACTAAACTGTAATACAAATAAAATGACACCGATTGCTTTCCATGTGCTGAAAAGAAGCTCTGCCTTTTGGGGCTGTATCTTAGGCCTGCTGGTGAAAGAGCTCATGTGCTAGAAATAAACCCTGTTTGTGCTATGGGACACAAGCAGGAAGCAGAGCTAGAAAAGACAGAAGTTGTAAGCAAATTCCAGGCAGGCTCTTGTATTTCTGGGCATGTGGCTTGGCAAACAAAGAGAGAATACTGCTTCTGTAATACACGGAGAGGCTTGGCTTGGATTTTTAAAACACAGTGCTTTAAGCACAGCATGGCTTGATGGTCATGTGGATGTTATCATTCAAACACCACCACTCCTGACAGTGTGGGTGCTACAGCACTTTTTCCAGGTAGTTTGCCTGCTGTGCCTGTGAGCGTGGGGAACTCTAGAGCTGTCACTGTGTTGAGCACCTGCACGCTGACAAACTGAAGGATACATATCTGCAGACCCAGGGGGGGAAACAGGTGGGAAGACTATTTTTGAGTAGGAAGATAGTGGACATTGTGGATCTGAGGCACCCCTGATCTATCAAATCCCACCAAGAAAGTGACTAGCCCAACCCAATTTGAAAACGTTTCAGATCCCAAACGTTTTTTGTAAAAATGCTCAGTTTTTTGTAAAAATCTGAGAGGAAAACTACTGACTAAAGCTCTGTAACTTACACTCATCACTTACTAAGCATTAGAGAATTCAGAAGGTAGTGCCCCCTCAAGATGCAAACTCCTCACAGACTAAGGCATCTCTGTTTCTCTTTTCCAAGTTACTTGGAATGACTGTTACCAGAAATGCTTCAGTGGTGGAAAACAGAGTGAGCTTTCCTGCCATGCCAACTGAGATGCAAGTACAGTCAGTTGTCCTGGAGTGTGTATCTTCTGGACATGCTGGTACAACATTTGGTCTCTCTCCAGGGGCGCTGGTTGCACCAGCTGCCCCAAGTGTGGTGAGTGGTAGGTGGGTGCTAGGCTGTCCTGGTTTCAGTGCTGTGTGCAGGGCTCCTAGCTGGGACGAGTGGACAGTTCCCAAGGGAGAGGAAGGTATTACTCTGTCCCCAGCTGCTGGGTCTCTCTTTGTTTTCCTCTGCCTTCTTCCACCTTTTTCCTTGAAATTATAACTCCAAATGGCTCAGATGTAGGCCATTTACTGTGATTATTTCTTTTTTTTACTTTTCTTCAATTTACTCTGCCTGTCTCCATAAGGAGGAAAAGAGATGCAGTTTCTGTTTGGACCGTGGATAGAGATGGCACCATTTGCTCTCTGAGTAAAAAGGTATTATCTGGCACAGTGCATGTGGAGGAGATAAAGGAGCAGAGCTGTAAGATGTGTGTGTATGTGCAGCATATGGATCCAACCTATCTCTGCCAGCATCTATTGCCCTGACCTAAACAATACGAGGCATTTGAATGTTAATCAAGGTGGCTGCTGGTTCTGTCCCAGTTTGAGTGAGAGTCATTGGAGCCAATTTTACAGAGCTTGAAGGGAAGGAGTGGGGTGAAGGAGGGAGAGAGGGGTGCCTCTGTGAAAGACAGGGAGAGATAGCCTTTCTCTAACTCAACAAAAGACAAGCAAACCTGTGTGCAGATGAAGGAGGGGTGGCTGGGGGAAGGTTATGAGTTGTCTTATTATGGAGAAGCTTGAACAGTCATCTGTACTTGATGGAAGTGAGAGAGATTGCAGTTGGAGCTGCAGAAGCGCTGCCTCCCTGATTGGATTAATAGAAAGGGAAGATGACTCTAGAATGGCTGTCCATTATCTGCACTACAAAGGGATTAGTGTGGGTTTCAGAGAAATTAATGGCTTTTGAGTTAGTGCAGAAATACTAATGAATGTCAGGGTCAGAGATGTACAGTGAACAAAATTGGTTCTCTTTTAGTGTGTCCATGTGTGTGCATATCTATCCATTTGGGCTATCAAAGTGTGCTTTTTCTCTACCATTTCAGGTTATAGATTAGGCTTTCATTTTTCATATTTAGGTGAAATACTCTCGACTAGTTTATTGATATGCAAGGTATAGTTACACTGACCTTTTTAGACTTAGTGCCAAAATAGCAATTTTTAAAATTGTTGGTCTGGCTTTAGCCACATCTACTGGAAATCTCTGTAGATGGAGTGCTTTGAGCACGGTGTTAAAAGCAGGCTCCATTCTGAGTATATGGGTGAATGAGGAAGCTGAGGCTGAGCTGTCAAGGTGAAACCTAAGTGCCTCCTTTTTGTTAGGGTGGCTGCAAGGTAGCATCCTTTCCCCATTTTTATCCCCATGAGATTTCTAAACCAACATTAAGTATATCAAACAATTAATTTTCATGTATGTTTATTAAGTTTGACTGCAGCTTGTCTATTTAATCCTTATAAATCCTTAAAAGTTAGTCTCTGTTGAAGAGCTGGCAAAATCTTTTACACTGCTGCTATTCTGATTCTTTCTCCTACCCGTAGAAGAAACTGAGAATCAGCTGCAAGAATACTTCCAGCCAAAGGCAGGATTCTCAGAATGAAGGTTACAGCCCAAGAGTGCCCCTGGACAGTAACGAAGTTCCTCAAATACTCCAGAGTCCCTGACTCTCCTTGTGCTCCAGGAGGACAGACAGACTCACCCCTTAGCCAGCAGTGGTGAGAGCAGTTTGGCCAGCAGTCTTGGCCATATTAGCTGAGAAGCCCTGTACGAATGGGGATGTAGTTTCTGTACAGGCCTGGTTTTGTTTCCAAGCATCATCCAGTCTAGGTGTTTCTGTTCTCTTAGCTCTGTGTTGCAGACATCCTCAGTATCCTCAGAGATGATGTCTAAAGCTTGTTAGAGTGTGGCCTGTTAACATGGGTGTAACTGGTTAAGCTGACATGCTGAAAATGTTTGATGCCTCCAGTTATCCTTGTTTCAAAGGCTGGTGGCCCCAGGGTGGAAATCTCGAGCAGACCAGCTCTTGTATTGCTGTGGTCTGTAATGCTGTGTGTTAAGGTCAACTGATGCTGATTTTGTTGTGACCTAATTGTGCTGGGCAGTGGATGAGGAGCTGTTTCCAGGTGGTTACCTTGCTCTTGTGCTGGGAATAGCAGACTCCAAGGGAGTTAGACAATCAGAGGCAGAAACCTTTACTTGTGTCTGCTAATTCTGTCACTGTTTGTAAATCAAAACCCAGCACAGGTACCCTTACTGGAAGGCTGAAGTAGAACTGAAATGTGAGTAAGAGTT
This sequence comes from Thryothorus ludovicianus, assembly GCA_013397245.1. Classification (NCBI taxonomy): domain Eukaryota; kingdom Metazoa; phylum Chordata; class Aves; order Passeriformes; family Certhiidae; genus Thryothorus; species Thryothorus ludovicianus. The sequence continues at coordinate 746,477 of VZTB01015213.1, read as the reverse complement.
TGTTCCTCAGGCCTGGGTTATTTTTTGGGGTGCTAAGTGTTACAGTTGATATTACAGTGTAACAGTGAATGCCTCTGAATTTATACAGGGACCAACAAAAATTGTGTAGAGCCTCATGCCCAAAGTGAAAATAATGCATCTTGCTTGTGTTGGCTAAGTGGTGTAAATCAGATTGGAACAAATTTTGCATGGATACCTTTTTTTAAAAAGCAGAAATGCTTTAGATTATTCCTTTAAATTTGCATCTCTTTAGTGCTTGGAGAGACTTGTATATGGCTGGTTTTCTGTGGTTTGAGATTCCCCTCAACTTTGCCTTGGGCTGGGGTTTGTGAAACCAAAGCACCTGAAGTGCTGAAACTCTCAGGTGTATGTGTTTGAATGCCCCTGGGCAGCCTCTTACTTTTCATTTTTGGTTGTGTCCGCTACTCCTGAACCTGATTCTCAAAAATCAGCAAAACCCTGGAGTAAACAGGGCTGTACAAAATGTTCTGGTCCCAGGTTGTGCTGAAACTGCTGTGTTGGGCACAGTTCTGCATTCCCCAGGTCAGTCCAGGTGCTGTACCCAGTGCTGGCAGCAGGGCTGTTCCAGCCACTTCCAGCAGCCCCTCCACGGGACACAGCTGTGCCCATCAGCACAGGTGGGGCCTCTTTGATTAACGCATCTCAGAAAGGGCACAGCGCTGGCAGCCGTGTCAGGAGCAGCTGAGGGTGGCAGGATGAGAATGTGCTCCAGCCCCTGGGGAGAACGTGGTGGAGCAGGATCTCCCTGCAGGCCCATGTGGGACCCCTTGCTGGAGAATGTGGGGATTTCCTGAAGGAACTGTGGCCACGGGGAGCTCATGCAGGGGTACGTTTAACCTGAAGGACTGCAGCCCCTGGAGAGCACCATGCTGGAGCAGGGAAAAGGTGTGAGAAGGAAGGAGCAGCAGAGAGGAGCTGACTTTTCCCTTTGAGCTGCTTAAGACAGGGAGGCAGAGGTGATGCGTGTGAAAACATAAAGTTGAACGTGGGAAGGAGCAGAAAAGAGAGGGTAAGGTGTTTTAATTTGTATGTGTTTTTCACTGTCAAAATCTATTTTAGCTGGCAATAGAATACTTGATAGTATTGTCCACTTCTGGACTAGGTTCTGGGAGTCCTGCAGTGTTTTGTTGCTCTGCCATTGTTGTTTTGGATATCTCAGGAAAATTGCTTTGTTTCTCTGTCCCTCTGATTCTTTGTTCCCTTTTTGTAAGGTATTTTGGTACCTCTGGGTTAAAAAGTGCTGTATTCTTGATGGCTCAAATGTAGAGTTAATGCATGTGTTTGATAATTATAACCTATTAGAAGAAGGTTCCCTCTGTGATCCTATCCTCAGAAATGCCACATATGGGTAGGAGAGATGTAGAAGCCAGAATGATGTAGTAACATGAGACAAAAAAAATATAATCAAAATATTCTAATTTTTTTTTTCCTCCAGAGCACAAGACAGTGTTCCCGAATCTTCTGAAGAAGGGATACTTGGAAGTTAGAAGAGACAATGACAGCTACTGGCAAACCTGTTATGCTGAGCTCTCCCAGTACAAACTGTACCTGTATTGCTTGGACAGCAGTGGCAACCAGACCCTTCCCACCGTGTACCCACTCATGCGTTTTCAAAGGGTCACTGTTACTGGTGGCATTGAAACCAAGGTGGTGGACACTGTCCTGTCAGACAGCTCACAGCTACAGCTGAAGGCTGAGTCCTCGTGGGAGACTTTGGACTGGGGACAGAAACTTTGGGAGGCAGTGCGTGCTTCTGTGCCTGCTTTTACAAGACAGCAGGAGAAACTAGAGAATGTGCCAAAGCCTGAAAATAACAGTGACCTTTCTCAAACTAATGGATTATTAGAGAAGCCTGTGGAGCTCTTCCTATCCATGAATTTGACTGAAAACACTAAAGATATTCTGAAATCAGGGACTCTTTACAGGTTAACTGTCCAGAATAACTGGAAGGCATTTACTTTTGTCTTGAACAGATCTTATCTCATGGCATTCCAACCTGGTAGGCTTGATGAAGATCCCCTGCTGAGCTACAATGTCGATGTGTGCCTGTCGGTGCAGACAGATGCTCAGGATGGCTGTGACTCTTGCTTTCAGGTGATTTTTCCCCAAGATGTGCTGCGCCTGCGTGCAGAGACCCGTCAGAGGGCCCTGGAGTGGATGGAGGCACTGAAAGCAGCAGCCAATGCTACTCGAAGCTTAACTCAAAACCCACAGGTCACACTTAGGAACAAACCTGGAGATCGGCCCTTTGGAAATGATCTTAGGAAGACCAAGCGCCAGTCTGTGACCACCAGCTTCCTGAGCATCCTGACCACACTGTCTCTGGAGAGAGGCCTCACAGTTCAGAGCTTCAAGTGTGCAGGTGAGCAGTCGGGTTGCAGCATCTGCACCTACACCCCCTCTGCCGGAAAAGAAAATCACTTGAAAGAGCATGTGTGTGTTTTAGCAGCACAGCTGTTCCCTGCCTCTCACTGTGGCTGTAGTTAGCCTTTCTGTCAAATGTGGAGAAAAACCTATGGGGTATTCAGAGGTTCATCTGCTTTTCATGAGGATTGCTGAAACATTAGATCCTGCACATGCAGCACTACATGGGCCAGGGCTGCCCTGCAGGGTGGTTGAGCTGTTTTCTTAATTCAGGACACCATAAGGTGGTCCAGAACCAAAGGGGTTTAAATTCATTTGTTGTCTGACTCTAANTTCAGAGGTTCATCTGCTTTTCATTTGTTGTCTGGGCAAAATCATGTTTTTGTCCAGTTTGGGAATGAAGTGAAAATAGAGAGGACCTCTGTGAATGCAGTTCACTGTCATTTTACTTTAGCAAAGGCACCTGTGTGGAGCAAATCTCTGCACCTAATGTCTAAACTACAGTCTCTGACTTGCTTTAGTTACAATCGTTTAGAAATTGTCAGCTCAAGCAGAAACAGCTCTTTGAAGACTTTTTCTCTTGTATTATGGGAGCTGTGATAGTCCTGCCTCCTCCCCATGCTGCTTTGGGATGTGGTTCTCATGTCCCTCTGGAACCACACATGACTGGGGAGTATCTGTGTGGGCCCAGGACCTGCTGGCTATCCGGAATCTCTTTTGAGGAGACCTGGGCCCTAGAAGACTGCCCTCAAAATTGACTGTGGGTGCTGTTGAATTTGTCCTTCTCTGGTAGTCACCTGCAGGTCATGTTCTTGCTTGTCTCTCGTCATCTCTTCAGTGCATGGCACCCACCTGGCAGCTGGAGCATCATGAAGGTTGGCATCATTGCAGTTAATGACTTGGTCACAGTATTTGGGCTTCTGCCTGAATTCAGCTCTGTTCTTGGCCATATTTGCAGAATTTGACGTAATTTGTTTTGTATTTTGCTTCATCCTCTGACTGAGGTTCAGGAGAGTTTCAAGTGAATATTTTCAATGACTTCTTCTGAAATAGGATCAGGCCCTGGGATGGCAACAAAATACATGTCTCCAATGTGAAAGAGATTTTATTCTTCCTTTATGTAGTATGGGAGCAGACTTTTCTCTGGGAAAGGGTGGATTCCCTCTCCCAGACATGGGATTACCAATCTCCACTCACTCCTTGCAGAAATAAGGTGCTCTGTGCATGTTGTCTTTTCCCAATACACCTGAGGCATTCCCATTGTTCCTGTGGTCTCCTTTTAGTCTGCCAAACTGAACAAAGGTTCTTGTGCAGGGGAACTCATCTTGAGTTGTGGAGGGTCTGTGGGAAGCTGGTCACTGGGATTCTCTGTCCCTGAGGATGGGGGTTCACAGCACTTTCTGTAGGAGCGAGTCCTTTGCCATTCCGGAGACCCCTAGAGCTGGCTGGAACTTGGTACTCTTACCATGGTGCAAATAAATAAATAATTTTAGGTATAACTGGGAGAAACTGGGGAAACTTGTTTGGCTCAGAAAAGTTTGTGCTGAGGAGGCAGAGTGGCAAGCTGAGCCTCTCTCCTTGTTCCTTGCTCCCTGCGGGGCGGTTGTGCCGTTCGGGGCACGGGCTGCTGTTTAACCTGAGGGCCCTGCTGTTGGTAATTACAGCTTGCAGGCATTGAGAGCGGTTTTCCCCAGGCTGCTGGGAGGGGTAAGCTTGGAGAAAGATGAGGAGGGGGGAGGAAGAAAAGTTTTGCTGTGAATTCTTCAGCCATTTAGTGCAAATTCCTGTAATTACCGTCTTTGTGTCCTGTCCCAATGGCACATAATACAGCAGAAGCCTTTCCTAATTGAGACCTTACAGGAGGTACAAATCCCTCCTTTGTTCAGCCTGACAAATTAGTGCCAGAAAGTGGCAAGGTCCGAGTGGGAATCAAAGGCAAGCAACACAAAGATGGAACTTACGGCTACAGTAATAACCCTCTCTAGTCCTGCGGGGGTGGGAGGGAAGGAAAAGTAATGACCAATGGAAAATGAAGGGTTTTTTTGTTATAAATTCCCTTGACATGACAGCACCTCAGGGCTGCTTTATTTATTTAGGAAAAGCGATTAAATAGTAATACAACAGGGCAGACCATTGTCTCTCGAGCTACCCCCCTTCTTACAGACCCCTGCTGCCTTGGCTAATTGATTGACAATGAACCTCTGATAAAGAAGGTTGCTGGGAGGACCTGATGGGGACAGGCTTTTTTAAATTTATTTTTTCTTTGCAGTCTTTGTGGGATTCCTCTCCCTGTTTTTTTTCCCCCTGTTTGAAATGCTCTCTGCATCCCCCTTTCCTTTTCTCCCTCAGTAAAAGGTTTTCAAGGAATTGGTCCCAGACAAACAGCTGATATTCACAAGCAGGTAGGGAAGAATGTGAATGTCTGTGCCTCGCTATTGACAGGTTTATCTTGAAGTCTGACTAGCACTTTTCAACTCGTGATATAAGCCAGGGCCATGGTGTCAGATGTGGTCATGGGGCAGGGAGGACAAACTGTTGATACCCTGGAGTCAGGAGGGCAGTTTGAAAAAAATTGTCTTTTGCTTGATCAGCAGATACAAAAGCTTTTCTCCACATTTCTAACTTTGTTTTACTGCAGAAGGCAGGGCATTATTTGTTGTAATTTGAAAAAAATGTATTAACAGGCCACACTGATCAGTGGTGGAGAGACGGGGAGTTTATAAACCCTTTTAATTTTGTAGCCATTATTTATATTTTTGGCTTAGAGAAAGGCTTCTAAGGAAAGGTAGGCATTTCTCCATGAGGAGTTCTTCTGAAGGTTCTGAAGGTCTATAAGGAGCAAATATTCCTAGGTGCCCTTCACTATCGTTATTTCTTTGTCATGTGCCATCACTTTTCCATAGATGGGGAAAACAAATGGCCTTTGCACTTGCCTCCTGTTTTGACATAGCTCCTGTCCTTTTGATGATTCTCTTCTGTTTCACCTTTTGTTTTCTTTCCCCCTGTCCTTTATTAAAACAGACATTTTTTTTCCCGAGAAGTCAGTTGTGTCTGCCAGGAACTCGTGTTACTTAGACAGCAAGTCCTAATGGATGTGGGAATTTCTGCCTTCTGGAAAATGTACTCTGCACCCTTTCATTTATCTGTGTGGCTTTCCTTGCTCCTCTTCTGGGGTGCCTTCTGTCTTTTCCTCCCTGCTTTCTCCATGTCTCCTCACTTGCCAAAACGATAAATACTGCTATTAGAGCTTGAATGACTTGGCTGGCTGAGCTGAACACTAGGTGCAGAGAAGCCAAGGTTAGTAAATGTGCCACTTCCTGAGCTTGCAGCCCTGTCAAATGAAGCAGCAGGTGGAGAGCTGTTGTCTTTCAAGGAATCATTCTGCACCTAGTGCTGTGATCGTGTGTATAGCTGGGGACAGCCCGGTGCAATATGTGTGGGTCATGCAACCTTTGCTATATCTCAGCCTCTTGGTCAGGAATCAGTCCCTGCTGCAGTAAAAATAAAATTACTTTTTTTCCCCCTTAATGGAAAGAAGGGATTGCCTAGTAGCTTGCATGCCAGCAAGTGTGATTTAAAAACAAAATAGCAATGTGCAATGTCAACTTCGTTCAACTTCTCAAAAAGTCTTACAGTTGAAACTTCCCAAGTACAGATAATTGAGAAGCATCCTTGAATTTAGCATTACACCCAACAGTTATTTGTAGCATGTCACTGAAATAAAAATGCTAGAGGATAAACCCTAGAAAATGCAGCACAATAATAAAATGCCATAAGGTCCTTTGGAAGGTTTTCAGCACTCTTGTCACATTTTAGTTCTGAATAACCATTGTTCTCACCTGTCCAGGGCTTTTAGGATTGTGCTTTTTCTAAGTGCTGTATTTGTTTTGTGCTTGGTTTCATTTCAATTGATCTCTTTCTTTCAAGGCTTCAGCAGCTTTTCACCTTCCCTGTATTTGAGACTCTGTAAAATCCCCTAGGAATGTTTTGCACTGTAAAGGTTTTATTGTTTAGGTATCCTTACTTTAGGCTTTAGTCTTCCAGTCTTGTATGTGACTTTCAGGCCATATTTCTATTAATTTAAAAGTAAAACTTCCACTGCTAGCAGTGGGATTTCTAAACCAGCTGAGCAGAAAAAAACATGGTCTAAGTTAGTATTTAGAAAATGCACCATGTTTAAACAAGGTCACTGACTTGTTGGGAGGAGTGGGGGGAGTGTTTCCAAACAAGGGTGACTGGAATTTGTGTAGCAGGGAGCACTTTATTTGCAGTGGACCTACATGTTTCAAAACACGAGGTTGCTGGGCCACAGTGCTTTGCCATATGACAGCTCGTTTTGGAAAAAAATGGGAAGATACCACATGCTTGGGTCAATTAAACCTGTTTGTCAGTGGTCAATTATCACAGAGGCCATATAATCTTCATTGATGAGTTCTTCAGTGCAGTTCTAGGATGGCATGAGGAAGAGGAAGTGACAGTGAAAACTATCAGCTTTGTCTGGTAAAACTTGGGTCCTTCACTCTCCTAGGATTTGACTGGCACCTTCACAGAGCGAGATCTTTGCCTTCATGGGATTTGGTTTGGACTTGGCCTGCTGCTGCCTGCAAGTGCAGTTTAGATAAGTACTTGATCAGTTCAGTGCCTATTCTGTGCCCTGATGTGTGCACTTTGCAATCAACTGGTGTTAAAGTGACTTGTCTCAGCCTTGCAAGAGGATCTGCTGGTACAACTGTCTTGGCTGATGAATCTCCATATTCCTCCTGGCAGCCTTGGAGGGAGCCTTTCCTGCCTGCACGGGGATAGGTGACCCCATTGCTCCAATCTGCCCCTGTCAACAGCTCTGCAGGTTTTCAGTATGTTGTTATGCTAATTTATTGTACTGTTGTGAGCTCAGTTCTGCTGGGTGTGAACCTGTCTCTCCTGTAAGCATAGGCTGTTTGTTCTTGGCTATGCCTTGCTTCTTCCTGGCTTGTAGGTGCTAGGTACGAGTTCCACTGCCCCCAAAGAACTCTTGGCTGGGGACCTTTTTGGTCCATTTGTTGTATGAAACTAGTCTTGAGGGAGCTTCTAGCATAGAGTTCAAAGAAAAAAATGCCCAAACTAGGGAGTCTAAATGTCCCAGTCTCACCTTTGTTGAGATGGAAAAAAGCTACATCTGGACATAAGGAAGGTTTTTTTTCATACCTGAAAACTCCAATACTTTTACACCACCCCCACGGTTCTTCTCTGGAGAGCCCAGAGATTCTTCATGAATTGTGTGCCAGAGACAACTTTATTTGTTGGGCTAGCATCTTATAAATCAGTGAAGTCAGCTTTTGCTACTAAAGGCCTTGCCTTCCCAGAAAGGGACAGGCATCTGCACAACACTCTTTCTGCAGCTGCAGTTTATAACAGCTTCCTGAGTTGATTTGGGCCATGTCTGTTAAAATAGTTTCCTAAGAAAGCAAAGCTTATGTTCCAATGCTATTTGCTCAATTTTACTATCGCCCCATAGAATTTGGATCTACCTGACTGTTCTAACAAAATTTGACAGAGGGAAAGTGGTAGCAAAGATGTGTGAATCTCAGAGGTGTCACAGAAGCCAGCATCACAGGGAGCCCCTCCTAATGCTGCTCTGGAAAAAAATCCCGTGAAGTGCACTGTGCATTTTTTTGGCATTAGAGTGTCCTTGCAGATGTGCAGCCTTGAGGGACAAACACTGAAGGAAAAGGGCTGCTTTAGGGTCCACTGCTGCAAAACCAGGGCATTTGTGTGTGTGTTGGCAAGACTCTCCCTCTTCTGTCACATGCCAAAGCAGTGTATTATTGCAAAACTATCACATGTGGATCAAATCAGGGCTGATGTAAAAAAACTTACAGGACAAACCAGAGGCCAGCTGGTAGGAAGGGTTTAGGTTCTCAGTGTGGCCTTCTGCAACATCTGTAGTCTCTGATATGTACCTGTGCTGTGTAAATCTGCATAGTTCATTTGCTCAAGGCAGTGCTGTGGTAGTGATGTGCAACCAAGAAGAAATTAAGCCAAATAGCATTGGCAAAAATATGTAATCATGCTTACTGCACAGATACTGCAGTTCCTTCTGTTAAAAGGAGATACAAAACCAGTTGTGTATTCAAACAGAATCAGAGTTGGTTATTTCTAGTTATGCTAATGCTGTATCAAATAAATGAAACTTGGCAGACCAGGTAGCCTTCAGTGTAAGTCAAGGAGTGAGCAATGCAGGGGTAGGTGGTCTTCAAACTAACTGCAGAGCAGAAATGAAAACTTGGTTAAGTAGAGACTCATTTTGCTAAATGACCTGGCTGAGGGTGCTGGCACCAGTGTTTGTTCTGATCACAGAAGGCTGGCCTGCTCTTTGCTCTGTTCTCTAGTCTGCCTTTTCAGTATGTAGAACCAAGCATGAATATAATCAACTGTATGAATAGGAATGCCTTTATTGATTATGTTTACATTATCTCCTTACTTCTAGCTGCAGGCAGGCTTCAAGAGCTGACCTAGAGAGTGTTCAGTTCCCATTCCTGACCAAAGAGCTGGTGAATCCTGCCAGTAAGTCATTCCATGGTAGATCCCATTTCCTTCTGTCAGGGAGCACTTCAGAGGCTCAGCAAAGCACCAGATCCTGCAGAGAATAATCCTATAAGGGCATGGGGAAAAGAATACCATATTAGTTTGAGGTGCATGGTCTTACTACTCAGCACTATTGTCCTGCAAACACAGGGAAAGGATTTGAAATTTGCAAAGAATTTGAATGTGCAAAGGAGAATGCAAACTGGCTATATGTTAAAAGCTTATAAGCAAACAACAGCTTATGTGTAAAGCATATCTTCAAAGCTGTTTGCAATTTCCTCAGACCATATTCTCTGGGAAGAATATAACTTTGCCACCTCTTAGAATTTGACGCTAAAGGTAAAAGAACCTGTCTTCTGATGAAACTCAGGTGGGGAAATCCAAGCACATAAAGAATTAGTTTCCAAATGTATAGTTTTGTTGCTTGTCATTTGACACAGCTATAGGATTTTTAGTTCTCATTTAGTGAGGAAATGTTACTCATGACTTACGTATGTGAAAAGCAAGCTTACACTTTGACTTTTAAGTTTTAGTGTTGTATTTGCAGGCTTAACTGCTATTAGTTTTACTGGGAAGGCAGAATTTAGCTGTAAGCTGCAGCATGCCTGTATGCTGTCTTCTGCTAAGGATATGTACAATACAGGCATGCAGAATGTTGTGTATGCACCCATATGTGCTGTCACCTGACTTGTTTCCAACATGGTTTTATTTTTCTTGATTGTTCATCTTCTCAAAGAAAGTCACAGCTCTGCGTTCAGCATGACTGATGTGAAGGGTTTTATTCACTTCACCTACCCCAGCCATCTAAATGTTGCGTGTCCACATCAATCCAATCTTTGCTGATTGGAAGAAGGACTAGGTGCCTGGGGAATAATTCACCTCACATGCCTGGGAGAGCTGCTCTGAAGTTGAGTGCCTATGGGGCATCTCCAGTAGGGTGGGATGGGTCACTGTCTGGAGTGTCCAGTCTCCCCAGCCCAGAGCCACAAGCCTACACTGCTCAGTCAGCTGAGCTGGAATATGTAGGACAGTAAGACAGGCCTATGCATTGTACCTTCAAATGGTGCTGAGGAAGATCTGTTATTTTAGCACTTAGTCCTGAGCTATAGCTCAGAGTCAAGGTTTCCATTGACTTGGAACAGTTGGGCCATCCTTTGGAGTCAACTGGAGACGTGTGAACTCTTATCCTTATTTCTGGAGAAGATGATCTAGTTTATTTTATAATTAAAGTGGGATGTGTGCATTGCTGACATGATATGAGTTTTATATGTTGCTCCGGTAATTATAACTTGATAGGGTCAAACCCACATGGTTTCAACACAGAATTTTTTTTGCTTTAGTCTGTTAAGGTTTTATCTTTTTTTGAAGTTCATCAGAAGCTCACAGAAAATGTAGGCAAGGTGAGTAGTGTCTCAGACATAATTATTTCTTTAAAATAAAATTGAAATAAAAGTAATGGTGGGAAAAGGACAAAGTGTAATGCAAAGCTGGGTAGTCATAAGAGAGAACTGAGTTGGATTATTAGTGTATCTTCCATGTGAATTTGAGTTTTCCCATGGTGGGATGAATTGGAATAGATGAAGAGGAGTAAAGGTAACCAACTGAAGTAATCCTCACCTTATTTCTTTTTGTGCTGAGCTGATAGAGCAATGTTGTATGTATGATCTAATATTGAAAATTTGTTGCTGTGTTCCTTCTGCTTAGTCTGCTTTATGCCTTTATCAAGCTGAAAGCCTTTTGAAGTCTGTGGATCATTTTCTTTTCTTTGTATTGTATGTTGTTTCTAAATGAATTAGCTTCTAAGCTAATCTGTCACAGATTTAATTATGGCACACAATCACAAGAGACTTGCTTTTTCCTGTTACTGAGCAAGGAACTTCACTGAATAAGGAAAACAGTTGTGTACTTGATTCTAATTTGGTCTTTCTCTGTTTCACTGTGGAGCTGCTCCAGGCTTTTCTTGCTAAAAGATTACAGAGAAAGGTATCTGGATAAAAAGCACAGTTGTGTGTGTGTCTTCCTTGACAACAAAAGTATGCAGCAACCTGAAAATGGTGTTTTCTGTGCTTTAGAGAAGAGGAATTGTGTTCCAATGCCTTGGATCCCTCCTCTGTACTAGACCACCACCTTAAGTTAAGGAGAGAGTTTTGTTACAACTTTTTAACCTCACCTTCTGTACTACTTTCTTCCTGAAGGCTTTGCACTTGCACATGAGCCTCTTGATTTTGATACTCCTGCTCTGCTCACAGACATATTGTTGAGAGAGATTCATCTGTGCCCAACAGCACTTTCTTGCTGCTATTTTTTCTAACCCCTATTTTCTTTCCTTGATTCTAAGGCTGTGTTGTTGTATTTTCTGTGATGAAAGGTTTGGATGATTCCTTCCCTCTCTTTGCTAGCAGTATACCTTAGAGCTGCACTTCTTCCCTCTGTAGCTTGCTCTCTAACATTCTTTAGGGAGGGATGATTTTAGGTGCTAGCAAATACTGTGGTCTCTTTGCATTAGGCTCTGGGTTTGCCAGACCTTTGTACAGATGTTATATAGATAATCATCTGTGTGAGCATTAGGAATAGGTGAGAGAGGTTTGGTGAAAGTTGTGCAGCTTTTTTCTCCCATCCTGTGCAAGGTGCTTTCTCTAGGTATGTAGGCAATTAAGTGTTTTCTCTGCAAACACGGTCCCTTCCCAAACCCTGAAGTGTTTGTTGAATTGTGTTATTGATCTCAGAGGTGGTCAGCTACATCTGATTTTCCTGCTGAGAGAGGTGCTCAAGAGTTTCAAGCCAGGAATCAGTACTAGCTTTGCTTCTGGTAAACATCATGGCAAGTTGATGTACCTGAATGCCCAGGTGCAGGATTTCCAAGGTCATTAAGCCAATGGCTATTTCTTCTTCCTTTCTTCATCTCTCATTCTTGATCTACTTTTTCCATCTTAAAAAAAAAAAAATACAAAGTAGCATAAGTGGTCTATGCCACAGAAATATGTTTGTCACACTACACCACTTTGAACTGCATAACATCAAAGAAAATCAGTGCTTTGATAACTTGATTTGAAAGGGTTGTAGAAATAGCCATCATTATGAATCACAACAGAGAGGAATGGAAAAGATGGTGATTTTCAAACAGCAAACCTTGTAAAGTAGGGGAAAATGTAAGCTGGATGCCAGTCCCACATTATCATCTAACAAACCCCAACTACAAAAATATTATGTAGCTTGGCAGAATGTATTTTCTTGAGGATATGAAGAGGAATGAAAAATACAAGGTGTAAAGAGGAACAAGGAAACAAATGTGGGCTCAGGAAGAGGTTGTAACAAGGGAGAAAGCAATGCATGCTGCTTGGGTATGAATTTCTTCCACTTCTTCCTCTTTGTAAAATCACCCTTACTGAAGATGAAGGGCATCCAAGATTGCCTGCTGAGGCTCTTCTCACCCCAGAGAGTTTCAGTCCTTATAGGCTGAACATAGGGAAGAGGAGTGAAGCCCCCCAGCATTTCTGTGCTTTGTCACTCAAAGAGAAAACTCTCTCCATGGACTTGAATGAGTTTCTGGCTCTAGGAGGCTGCAAGAAATCAGGCATTAAAGTGGTGAATTCTCCACTGCAGATGTTTTAGTTTAAAATTTTGGCAGTTCAGATTGGACTTTAGCTTATTCTTGCTTTCAGTCTAACAGACAGGAGTTAGGGCATTAAAGCAAGGTGGCAGCCAGTGGAGTGGCAGGGGATGCATGGTGCTAGTTAGGTGAAATCAGCATCTCCTCTCCCATCCTCATCCCCAGACAAGTAAGTGCTGGCTAGTGGGGAATGTTTATAAAGTTTCAATGACATTGAGTTGGGAGACTGTTTGCATTCAGACACAGCTTTACCACTAGAACTTCATTAATACTTATGCTCTGGTCTTATGAAGGGTAAAGGAGAAGACATGAGCATAATTATCTTTTTTATCCACTGACCTGTTTATATATTTACTTTTTCCAAGAAACTGCATATCCCTTCTTAAAAACAAACAAACAAAAAACCCAGCAACAAAAAACCCCCACAAACCAATGGACAGGGGAAGAGGGAGATGGAAACAGGCCATGTCCCATCCTGATTCACTTGGTAGTGTGTATTGCAGAGAATCAGTGGCCAAATGGCTCTGGAGTGTGAAAGAGGAGGAAGTGAGCTGATTGTGTTGGTTAGGTTATTCTAATGATTTTTGTTAGAGCACAGGGGGATATGGTGACATCATTTGATGTGGGGAAGGAGGAGCTCAATTTATGTCTAGAGCAGCTGACCTGCAGTCTTTCCTCAATTCACTGTAACTTCTAATGGGGGGAAAATATGCCTTCAGCTGGAGAATTCATATAATTGCACTAAATGAAATTATTATATTGACAAAAGCAATCAGTCAGTTGGCTTCTACCTGAAAAACTCTGTTTAACCAGTGCTTTTGCAGTAAAAGTGATGTACAAGGATTATGCTACTCAGTATTTCTAACCAGCTGCAGCAGAGACCATCTGAGCATACAGCACAATCCAGAGTGGATTTGTCATATGGGGACATTGGCATTTGAAGGAAAAGCAGAAATACTGTCATTTGTGCTGTGTCTGGAGGTGTTGTTATCAACCACAGACATCTTGGTGTATCTTACCTAAACATTTTCAGCCTCACTTCCTGAGCAGGTTGGTTAATGTGACTGTGCTGTCTGTCTTCAGCCATCCAGTCTAATATTATATGAACCTTTTGGCTCATTTTAGTCACTATTGAAAAACAGAAATGTCAAGTATGTTGAGTTTTTGTGTGTTTTGTGAAAACGTGGTCAGGTGGAGGAGATCTCTGCATTAGTTCTTTCCAACTATAGCAGCAGCTTTTGAATATATTGTTTTACCCCAGGGGCTCCACACAAGAGGGCATGGGAAGAGGCAAGGGATCTAGCTGTGAAAAAAGTGTCAGGCAGACCTCAGACCTTGTAAGACATGGAGTAATGCAATCATAAGGAAAAAAAAACCCTGCTGGAAACTGAGCTGTGTCACTACTGCTAGTGAAGAACTACTCATTCTCAGTGTGACTGCTGCTCAGTTATTATTCATTATCTGACTGTGGTTTGCTGTGGCTGTGCTAATTCTGTGGCTGAGTCTTACCTGCCAAGTCAGCATCCCTTCTGGCTGTCAGCAGGAGCTGGCTTGCACTCCTGCAGGCAGGCAATGCTGGCCCATTCTGTTGTGGGGAAAATGGGAGCCCTCTGGAGCAAGCATACAGTAGAATGTGGCCTGTTTCAGTTTCAGGCCATGGTTTTCAGATAGCCATGGCTTTAAAATGCCCAGTGTCTCACAAGCAAGTCTTCTGCCTTTGTTTCTTGAGAAGTGCTTAGTATCTCTTGACTGCTGTCTGAGCTCTTTGTCACAGATGCCCAAGTTAGTGTGTGCTTTTTCAGCACTAGTCAAAGAATAATGGTATTTATTTCTCACATTTTTTGGAATGAGAGATGTCTCTTGGGTAAAATAAATAAAATATGAAAAGGATCTCAAATGAATGAATACTTTTCTGACTCCATCCTGGATGTGTATCTCTGGCTTGGTGTACAAACCCAGACTTTTCCCCCCTCTTTTCTCTAGGCTGTCAGCGCTCCATAGGTTTGTCCAATGGGAAAGCCAAGGTGTGCAGCTACAGTGGATGGTATTACTGCAGCACCTGCCATGTGGATGACAGCTTCCTTATCCCTGCACGGCTGGTTCATAACTGGGACACTTCCAAATACAAGGTAATCTTCCTGCAGGTTGAAGTGCTAGCAAGTGAACTGAATTGCTGATAGAAGCACAACAGCCCAAAGGTTGCAGGCACTGTCTGCTAATACTGTCTTCTTTGTCCCTCTTGACAAAATGAGCCATGCTTTCTCAACAAGACATGTTTTCATCACAGTTCCCTTGGCCAGATCTAAGGTGTTCCTCCACAGGGGCAACCACACTCCTGCTTATTGGTGGCATCTTTTCCATCGTTGCTTATCTGGCTGTTCAAGGGACAGGGAGAGGCAGCACACAGCAAACTCTCTTTAGCTCTAATCCCTTGAGGAGCACCTGCTTTGAGACCACCAGGGACTAAGGATTGGCACTGCTTAGTGATGGGTGCTAAATTGTGGAAATTCCGATAGGAAACTAGCTTACCAAATGGAATGTTTGTGAGGCCCAGTATGTCCTGTCTCTTGGCATGTGCATTTTGAGGACACTAGAAGGACATTGCTGTAGCACTTGATTGAACCAGACAGATGAAAGTAACATAACAAGAAAATTCTGCAGTTGCTCACTTGCCACACAAGAGCTTTTATAAAACTTTTATAATCTGCTATTTGCTGCTGCCTCGGTGGCTGGTTGCTAGATAGGGGCACTGATTACATGCCTCAAAGCATTACACCAGCAAACACAGTAACAGTGTTGTTTTGCCATCTCAGGCACTATATGCTGGAAGAATAACAAACTCATAAGGAATCCAGACCATGCTAGAGCTTCAGACCTAGCAGCTACTGTTAGGGGAGGCTGTTTGATGTTTTGTGTCTGCGAATATTATTATTATGTGCTATTTGAAAAGGAAAAAAATAACCAGTAAATGCCCTATTAGAGGAAAAGCAGGTCTCTTGAAGAAAATTTGTCAGATGGGGAGATTATTAAAAGGTAGCCAGAGCCTGCCATCAGGAAAATGATAGTCTTGCTCTGTGAAATGCAAGATTCTTCAAAGTTGCAAAGCTCCAAGGTGTGGAGGCAAAAAGCCCTCGAAGTTAGGAATATTTAAAAAGTTCTTTTTTTGGTTATTTTACCAAGGACTAAACTTGCTAGCACATGGTAGTATAAGCAGAGCTGATATGGATCTAGTGGATGGTAAGGCAAAGACCTCATATCAAGCTGTCAGTAATACTGCCAAGAAAATAAACTGGTTTTTTTTCTAAACCTGTAGTGTAAAAACTGTGCTCTAGTCTGTTTCCTGTGGTATAGGCAACTGAGGCACAAAAAGAAAGAGGACTTTAAAGCTTAAGCAATCATTGAAAACTTAATCTGTTGTCATCTCACTGGAATAGTGAGAAGTTTTGTTCTACGCTTTTTGTAGACAGAAAAGGTATGAGGTGCCTTGGAAACAAGCAAATTCTGTGGAGCTGCTTTACCTGTCTTTGTGTGAAAGTGCTCAGAGAGGTGAATATAAGAAAGGAACACAACCCCTCAGGCAGGAAAAAACAACATCATCCCAAACTATTAGAGCAGGAACTAAGGCAGGGAGGGAAGGTGAAGATAAGCCCTGCCCCTTGTAGGTAGCACAGCACTGTCTGAGAGAGGAGCTTCTGCTGAGGGGTGCATGCTCCTGGCTGTACGTCTGGCTGCACACCCCAAAGATGTCCTGCAGGAAATAAGCACATACCACATTTAATAGTCAGGACTGAGAGAGTGCTCCAGGATTCAAAAACTTCTTTGTTTTACACAGTCTGAAATATGTCTGTCAGTCCACCAAATTGGAAGCAAAATTGAATGAGGAGTTTGCAAACCTGCACTGCTTTTCACTGCCACCTATTCCCCACATCCTAAGGGGTTTCTGGGATCTGTCCTCTTTGTGGTAAAGCAAGCACCAGAAGGTACTGTGGAACATGAGCTTCTACAATGTAACTGGGCATGTTTCTCTTTTTATGTTTCATGTACTCAGCATCTGAGCAGCAGCTGTAAAATAAGCTGTGGCATCAATTAAGTTTGGAAATTGAGAGGTTCTTGTCTGCTTTTGGCAAGACAGGTCATGAAAATCAGAAACAATAAACCTCTCTAGAGCTGTCTCTTCCCATACCCAGGATCCTGAAAAACAACAATGCACTTAACATCTGGTAGCACATGGGTAGGAAAAGAGAAATCCTCTTGACTGCAACAGAAGCTCTTTGAAAGGAATTGGCAGTTGGACGTGTTTCTTCTGTCAGAACCAAAGCTGTAGCTCACTCCCCAGGTTCACTTTTTCCCCATGTCTCCTACTGTTTTCATATTTGTGTTTTTCATGTGTTTGTGTGAAGGCAAAAGCAAAGAGGCAGTTGTGTGAACACTCTTCCTTTTGCTTAGGCCAAGTGTTTTTCCCTGTTTGCTCGCAAAGCCCACGAAATACTGCAGTTTGTTTCAGGTAGCTTTCAGCCTGCACAAAATGCCAGACAAACACAGTAGGAAGGAAGTGAACTCCCTGTGCCAGAAGGTTTCAAGAGAAGATGACTTATGGTAAATTGAATTTTTAACTGTAAATTTGCAGGCTCTAGAAAGGAGAGGTCTGGAAATGTTAGCATCTATCCTTGGATGACATTTAAAACTGAAACCCTGTTGCACTTTGCATCTTCTCACTCCTTTTTGCTGATTTAATAGGATTGTTTTAATGCCCAGTAAAGCTGAGGGACTGTGAGTATGCTACGATGTGTACTAAAATATTGTATTACTGTGACTGCCTAACCCTTCCCAATTTAAGACTGTGTTTCAGCCTCTTGTAGCATTGCTGTGTTTGGCAATGTGAGTTAATGTTTTACAAGATGTGTGTGCCTGTGTCAGCCATGCAGAGTGGACTGACACCCATCTGTCAGCCAGTGATGCTGGGCAAAGCTACTTTTCCTGCAGTCAACACTCCATGGGTGCATTGTATTGGCAAGGAGAGGCAAAGGTTTGCTTTGCTCCTCTCTCCTCAAAGGCTGCATTCACACCATGCAGCACCAGTGCTGCACAGCAATACTTGGTCACCATAGTGCATGCATGTGGCAGAGTCACTCAGAGGACTCAGTTGTGGCATCTCTTTGTTTCTATGCTCTCAATGTCTCAGGAGAGGTGCCCAGCACGGGGTACAGGTGTGCACAGGTGTGAGTGTTGTGTTGGAACAGGAGCCACCCTCCAGTTCCCAGGACAGCAGGGCAGGTGGATGAAGAGCCTGTCACTTCCACAGAGGCTTAGAGCAAGGAGATAGACAAAGACAGCACTGAGCACCTGGTCCTCCTGGTGGGAGCAGCTAGTCACTGTGCCAAGCACTCACACACCTCCTAGGGAATCATGGAACATGTGCTTCAATTTGCTGATTGGTGGAAGAGGACTAATAATTACTATGCATATGCAAGTTGCCAGGGGATTGCTGAGATATTGCAGTCAGATGGTTAATGATTGTAAAAGCAAGTTGTTTAGCTGCAGTTTTTTAATGCAGTTTATTATGCAATAAGCATAATAAAATATCAACGTTAAAAAACTTGATAAGTTTGGAGTGTATAGAATTTTGTTCTACAAAATGTGTTGCAACGTTAGCTCTGATTCCACTCAGATGGCACAGTTCCTTGTACATGCAGGATATTTAAAAAAAGAAAAATAAAATTCTGGGATGTTGAATGTAAATAGATGGGATATTTAATACAGCTTCAGGACCTGGGAAACCTGTGGAGTTATGTTCTGCTGTATTTAAAACTGTACATCTTGTTATCTGTATAGTTTTTGGTGGGAAGTCTGGCCTCTGCAGATTTCTTAGATTTTTGTTAAATATTATGAAAAGGTTGCATCTGGGGCTAGCTTCCCCTGTCAGTAGCTAGTTACTTGTGCTGGTTTTGGAAGTGGTGCTATTTATAAGGATGTGTATTGTTCTTACTTACAGCACCAGAAGGGAAATAACTTCCTAAGTCTCAAGAGACTGTGATGTGTGTGCTCGTTCTACTTTTGTTAGCCTAACTCATCCCTCCCTTGTCCCAGTGTAAACATTGACTTAGAGGTTCAGGAGGACTAACTGAATCATGGAACCAGTAATATTTCTGTAGCAGAGTTTCAGGTGATTTGCAGCTCATTTCATGTAATCTCACCTCTCTTCCAGCTGTGATAAAATGCAGAAATCAGGAATGAGAGGGAATTTGGCCTTTTCACTTAAGGAACAGGAATGTCTTCTCTAATAGAACAAGAGTCCCATTCATTTATCGAGATTACAGTAGCTTTTTGCAAGTGGAGATAAAACAGGGCACTATTATGAAAAATGCATGAAAATCTTCCTGCAGATGGAACTTTGGGAGTGATACCAATAAGATTCCGTTTTTTTATCTGTATTTAAAAAGCACAACAACTTGCTTTTCGCCAAAAAGGAAGCAATGAACAAATGAAAAATACTAACAGGGAAGAAACTGGTTATTCATATTTTAGACTTTAAAAAAAATCTAATAAACTATGTTTGTAACTCTGCAGCAAAAGTGTATGTGACTGCAGACATCGCTGTACTTTGGATAAGTAGCTGTCTCATACATTCAAGTTTGAAGGGCTTGGTGAAGTTTGACTTGGCTATAAGCAGAGAGAGTTGGATCTCTCTCAACTCTGTCTCTGTAATTGATGACAGAGTAAGTTTTCAGATGCATAGAGTAGCTGACAGATCACGGAGGGGGAGATCTGCTTAAAAAGAGTTGGGTGAAAAGCCTAACTAAACTGCTTTATTTTTTAGGTATCAAAGCAAGCCAAAGAGTTCCTGGAATATGTTTATGAGGAGCCATTAATTGATATCCAGCAGGAAAATCCCATGTTGTACAGTCATGTTGAACCTCTGGCAACCGTTGTCCGTCTGAGACAGCAGCTCAAATCTCTGCGAGCCTACTTGTTCAGCTGCAGAGCAGCAGTGGCTGAAGATCTGCGTAGAAGGTAAGAGCCACAGCCACCCTACAGCACAAGGGTGGAGCTTCCTTGCCCTGTTGCCTCTTCTGCTGCCTGTTTTGTTTCTTCTCACATTCTGGTTCTGAAGGCATTACCCATTTAGAAAGATCTTGTGCGTGTATCTGACTTCCCTGGGAAGCTGGGTTATCCTCTGCCGAGGAAAATGATTTTGTAGGGTCTGAATATCTGAAGTTGTTCTTGGCAGCTATTAGCCCTGAGGCATCACACATTGTGGTGAGCATCTTTTACTCCTCCTCAGGCTTTCTGCCTGTGTGTATTTTCAGTCAGATCTGCTACCTCATGCCCCCTGCCATGGCATCACAGCGAGGTGGTCACTGCTGGGACCTTTGAAACACCTCACAGTGTGGCAAAGCATGAGAGGGGGGCAGAGTCAGCCCCCTCTCCAGCACTTCTGCTCTCCTCTGTGATGTGACCTCAGCCAAAGGCAGAGGTCAGATGTAGTCCCCTGGCACGTGACCCAGCATATGATTTATTCTGGTCTCTTGCTCAGCCAGTATCCATGACATGGTTGTGCTGAATGTTTTGTTTATTGGCAAATACGTGGTCACAGCACAGCAAAAGGTGTTTCATATTGAGTTTGCTGTGGTGAAAGCAAGAGTTATGCATAAGGTGAACTTTGTTTTAGAAGTGCTGTATGTTAGTCCATTCCTCTGCTGCTGCATTTTTCTAACAAGCTGACAGTTTCTAACAGTTTTCTTAACTGTCAAGCCACAGTTGCAATCTTAAAAAGGCCAAGTAGTTTTTGGTGTGGATGTCCAAAAGTGGTGGGGAGGTGTCTCTGCCTATGCCATACTGTGAGTTGAGTGGCTCTGGGTACATGCAGCTGACCTGATGCATCTGTAAGCATTTGTATACCCCAGTTTTTAAAACAGGACTGCAAGTAGGAAAGCCAATGCTTTGAAATTGGAAGCTGCCAAAGGGCAAGGAAGGAGGTGACATCAGTGACTGTGTTTTGAACAGTCTAGGGACCTGAATTCTTTGGGAGAGGAGGCTGCACTGTTGTCTCTGTCCCAGGTAAGGAGAGCTGATCCGCTGTTTGGTCCATAACCTATGCCATTGCTTTGATGAACTACCTAGAACAAGTGGGAGAAGGATACAGCAACTGGTTTATGGAGAGCATTGCTGAGTCCTTGTGTCAGATGCACTGTGGGTTAGTATGTGTTTGTGTGTAACTACTCAATTCCTGTTATTTGCTAGGACAGCTTACAGCATTTTAAAAATTAGGATGGTTTTCTTTTATTCCAGAGGATGGTGTTTTCTTGCAGAGCTGATTTTCTATGCCATCCTCTTCAATAAAACTAAAAGGAAAATAAGATTTTTGAAGGTTGTTGAGAAAAAGTAGCAAAAAGGAAATTATGCTTTCTGTTTAGTATTGAAAAAAGTAATTCTCTTATTAAAATAGACAAAAGAAGGCAAGGAACTCAACGGACTTGGGCAAGACAGTAAGAGAGTTCAAAGGAGGCCTAGCATAGCAATCAGTTGACTAGAGGTAAAAAAAAAGAATGAGGGAAAGCCAGGAAAAGGAGTTGCAAATAAGGAAGAAATCTCAGGAAATTGAGTTAATGAAGAAACCAGGACAAAAGAGGAACAACCCAAAATCTGCCTCCAAAATGGAGAGATGACAATTACTAAGGAAATAGAAGAGAGAATGGACAAAATTTAGCACAGAAATGCAAGCATGCTCTTTTCTTGGAGAAGAGAGGAGAGAGAAAAGATTCCTGTGTCAAAATGAAACACTCAGAAAGGTAGAAGGAGAAACTGGGAAACAGTGCTCCTAATGTTCCTTTTTCTTATCTAAGGGCCTCCTCACAGCATCTCCAGTTAAAGCTGTTTGGTGGAGAGAAGGACTCCCACCTGAGAAGGGTTTGATTTTGTACTGGGGAAGCATCTCCAGTTCCACAGGACTTGTTACAAATGTAAAAGCCACTGAAGGAATGTAAAATATGTACCTTAGAGTCCATCCCCTTCTTAGTTTGTGAAGTCTCCCTTGAGGTGACTTTGGTGCTCAATTGTTCCCTCAGATGTCCCCTAAGAGGTTTGCAGAGATGAGAAGGAGGAAATTCTTTTCCCATAAGGATTTATTCCTTGCTCAAAATCTTCTCAGTGGCTTTGCTGCCTTCATCTAGTATCCCAATGTGCAGATGTTCACTACCAATGTGATGACTTTATAGAGCACAGCTGAAAAGTAAACAAAGAAAATATGTTATTTAAATTTTACTCTGGCTCATCACAGGGGCAAGAAAAGGAGGAGTTTAAACAATATGGTGAGATAGCATTCCTAAATTTAGTACTGCTTCCTAATTTAAAGTAAAAGATGGGAAGAGAGAATCCAGTTATCTGTCCTGCTCTAAAAACATTCTTTTTCTGCTTGGTCTTCACCTTAGTATGTGAATAACTATTAATCACAAGAGAGTGAACACAGCATCTTGAAGACCTGTCAGACCCATATAAACAGACTGAAACAAACTGTTAATATTGCTGTCTGCAGAGAACTAAAAACAGACTGATTAATTGTATTGGCACCTTGCTGCCTCTGGGACACTGATAGAGCCTGCCTTATTAGGGAAAAGCAGATCACTCTGAGGTTTCTTTTATTAATACTATTTGCATTATCATCTACTTTAAATCTATACCTTGCTCTTCAATTTAGATCACAAAATGAAGATGGCAATGAAGTTGGAAATTCTTGGTGTCTTCTGTGAAGACAAAACTGTTTACAATACTTAAAGTCACCTTTTCTGAAGAATTCCAGATGGCTATAAACCAGGTTAGCTCAGGATCCAGTTAGCTTAAATGTGGAAATATTATTTATAATGTTTGGTGTGCCTAGATATAGGTACTTAGAGAACTTTGGAACTTGGCATCTAGCAGGGAACTCAGACCTGAAACCACATTGTGAACCTTGAACATGCAAGTGACAAAGTAGAAAGAAAGGAAGGAAAGAAGGAAAAGACAGACGAAATCCTTAAAGTAGCTAGAACACTCACAGTAAAAATGGTCTTTGTCAGTTACAGTGATTTATTCTCACCTATTGCTCCACTGGATTCTACACTTTTATATTTGCAGGGGGAAAAAAATAAGGAACATGGACTTGGCCGGGAGGTGAAATAAGGCCCCCCACTGGCACATATCAGTGTTTCCTCTGATACTAGCCAGATGAGATTCCCAGCCTGTTGCTGAGCTTCCTGTTTTACAAGGGATGTTGTTATGCCTAGTTAGCTGTAACTGTCACCTCAGTATTGCAGCACATCATTTGCCTCAAATGTCTTTACTGAACAAGTTTTCATGTGTTTTTGTTGCCTTGCTCATGTGGATGCTGTTCAGACAGAGGCATACAGGACTGAAACCTAGAGCCAGCACAGAATGAGTGCAAGTGGAGCTGTACAGATCCCACCATCACCTGTAGATGGTGAATGAATGGCCCAGACAAACCAAGATGGAGTCAATAAAATTGATGGCTGGGAAGGAAACAGAATCTCTTGAGTCCTTTAAATAATGAGGGTATTCTATGAAACCGTGCTGAATGATGCAAGTTCTGTTCTGGGTTTGCTTTGCTTTTGTCACAATTGGAGATTCTTCAGGTCAAGGACCTTTCAGAATGGTTTTTGGAGCAGTGTTCAGATGCATGCATAACTACTGTGGGGTAAGGTAACCTAGGCCAACCTTGGAGCTCTGTCTGGAGAGCCCTCTGGGCTCTCTGCTCTCTCAGCAGTACATCTAAACTTGCAGTTCAGGTGCTGCTAGCCCAGGTACTTTAGACAGATGGCAGTGACACAAGGTAAATGTTTTGCAGCACATTCCCCTCTGCATTAATGCTTGCTGTAGTGCCCTTGTTCTGTAAGTAAATCTAAATGGTGGGGAGAAACTATATGGAAAAACTTCTCTCTTGTTACTCTTCTCTATCTGATACTACTTGTCTGTCAGCTCCAGAACAGCAATACATCAGTTTTACCCCAGCAGAACTCCAGTGCTAGAGACATCACTTTCATCACAGGCTCTAGTTTGCTCTTCCTGTATAGCTGCAGGAGGTTAGAGGTGCACCTCCAGTGCTGCAGGCGTGTGGTCCTGGCTGAGCCTGCTGGTCTGTCAGCACGAGGTGAAACAAGCCCAAATTCAGTTATGCTGAACAATAGAGTCCTGTCACTTCCTACAGTGAGGCCTCAGACAGAACGCTTCTGACACAGGAGTAGATTACTTTCAAAATATTTGTGTGGCAATTGGGAAACCTGTCTAAACACATCGCTGGAATCCTGATTGATCTAATGCAATCACTGTACCTCCAAATACCTTGTGTATGTGAAGCTGGGGCTATGTCATCCTTCAGACCAAGGACAACAGAAGGTCATTAAGTCATCTCCAGGCTGTCAAGGAGACTCTCCATTTTCTTTGCAATGTTTAGGCCATTTGGGGATTGGGAAATTCCAAAGCAGGAGAGCAAAGATAAAGGTTCTGAAAGCAGTAAACGGCAAAGAGAAAGTTTGAGCAGGGAAGAAACAGAAGGATGTGGTTTCAGGGCTCTGAGATAATGGCAAAACCAACAGAAGAAGAAAATTTGTTGCGTGAGTGGTTGGAAAGAGGGTGAGAAAGAAACTCATTCACAGAGGATATCTCCATATCCTGAGAGGAACCAATGTTAAGACCAAACAACAACCCAAAGTGAGGGAAGGTGAGAAAATAAATGCAGAGAAGCATGTACAAGCCATTTGTTGTTTTATTTGGATCCTGCGTGTCTGTAGTCAACTGCAGTAGCTGAAATAAAGTTGCCTGTTGATGGAGCTCATATAAACACAGACTGCCTTCACCTCTTGCTTCAACTCTTCTCTTTTGGAAACAGTAACCATGCATGCAGGATCTTTGGAAATTAGCATCTTAAAAAGTGTTTGGCTAAAACAGAGGGGATGGTGTTAAGGTGGAATTTGACCTTTCCTTTCAACTAGAGGTAACAAACAGCTGAAACATTGAGATGTGTGCCAGAGCAGCCAGGGTGGAGGCAGTGCTGCTTCTGTTCATGTCAGGGGAAGGTCAAAAACACCAGCTAATGCATGTGAGCATCCATGGTAAGCATCCAGCTGAGGAACCTGCCAGAGCTTTCCATGGTAAGTCTTCCAGAGGACAGGTGGATCTTCATGTTAGTGTTTTATGGTCTAGGGGGCACACCTCTATCTCCTTGTCAGAGGTGAGGAGTGTTACATCTCTTTCACAATGGTAATTTCCATTCACCATTTGAGACCAGATTGCTTTCAAAAACACAATTTAAATTCCTGTTAGATGTGGACACCATGTTAAATATGACTTGTGCCATTTTTATCCCTGTATTTTTATATCAGAACTTCCAGCAGCAAAGTTCAAGACTGCCTGACAAAAGCAAAGACTATTTTCATATTCTTAATTTCAAGTTAACTGGAGGATCTAAACGACACTGATTTCAAAATGCAACTGTCTCTAGTTCTCTGTTCTGCTTTTAGTAACAGTGGTACTTGATTCATGAGTTAGGTCTGAAGTAATTATTGTCTTTCACAATGTTACCATAACCTTGCTCAAGGAACCACAAAGGAGAGTTGATGTGCTGCATTTTAGTAGGAAGTTTATAAACTGGTTCAGGATTGCTGATGGGTGATAAGAGTAACTGTTTTAACATAGGGGTGCTTGTGGGGAGTTTCATAACAACATGAAATAATACCTTACCTGGACATGCTTGCTAGTAAATCTAGCACTTAGTGTGGGCTGAAGATATGTGGGAGTGTCTGTTCCCAGAACATAACCAGAAGTGTTCGTACCTCATGAATGTGAAATGATTCACAAATGCTTTTTTGCATGAACTCATAGAATTAAAAAAAAAAAAAGAATCTGGTATAATGCCACAAGAACTAAATGAATAATTAGTGTTTTGGTTTGGTTTAAATTAATTCGTTTATTTTTACCTTTTGACTTTAAAATCACTAATTTTCCCAAACCCCTGCTTTTCTGAGTAGCTTGTTGGCTGGAAAGTTTGGGTTCTTCTCTCCCAGCAAAATTCCAGGAGCTAAGATTTCCAAGTAAATACAAAATCAAAACCCTGAAGAAAACTATAAGAATTAGCAACACTGGAGAAAATCCTGCCTTTCCCCCTCACCTCTGATGCCACTCGCTACTTTAAATTGACAATGTCCATATCAAATGAATTGCAAGAGAAAACCCAGCAAGAAATGTTATTTACCTTGCAATGTATGTTTGGGATAACAGCAATCTGTACTTTTAGAACCAAATAGTAACTGTGAGAAATTGGAGCTGCTCTCAGTGAGATCAGGGTGCACACGGGTCCTGCCCCTCTGCTGCACACGTGGCTGCAGCTGCTGCTGGTGCATGGCTGCAGGGACAGGACCAAAGAGGGCTCCTTGCCCCTTGTTCTGGGCCCAAACCCCACGGGAACGGCGATACCCAGCATGTGCTGGCCCTCAGCTGCGTTATTTTGCAGCGTGGTGCAGCAGCTCCAGAGGTGCCAGTCGCAGTGTTGGGGTATGAACTGTGCTGGATGAGGAAGCAGCTTGGGAGCCTGGTGCTGTGCCAGCTGTGGGTGCAGCAGCTTCCTGCAGAGGGGTGGGGAGGAGGCTGAATGCTGTGCTCCCCAGGGTCACCTGCGTCCCTGTGAGTCACAGCTCAGTCATACCCTTCTCAGCCTGGTCAAACGAGACACTCCTGGCTGGCACATGAAACCCTGGTGCCAGCTTCCTCTCCCTTCCCTCCTCACAGCCCAGGTCTTAGAAGGTTTTTTGGTTTAAAGGAGACTTGGTTGTGCCCACCTGCCAGCTAACTTGATTTGATTGCACTGTAAAAAGAAGAGTTCCCCCTGCTTATCACGTTTGTACTTTGGTTATAATGTCAGGCATAGGCAGATTAATTGGTTGTAGCTTTAGCAGAGCTGTCAGGGTATTTAACCCATTGAAGAAAAATTACCTACGCTGGTGATAAACAGGCTTTAAATGCAGAGCAATTACTTAGTGCTAACAAAGCACCATGACTACACACTTTATCCAAATGCAAAAAGCAAACTCTTATCAGTGGTTCTGTTTGCAGGAGGACTCTAAAGATAACCTTTGTTTGTGCAAATACTTACCTGATAAGATCATCTGAGAAGGAACAGATGAAATTTCTGTCTTGCCTGAAGATTATACTTCAGATTACAAAGTATCGAGCAAAAAAGAATAATAATCAGAAACTGAGAATGCTCACTTCTTTCTTTTAGTTGGATCAAAAGTCTTGGATGATGTGGGTTTTTTCTGCTTGCATTGATTGTGTTTATATCTAGGACATAACAATAAAGCAATTTAGAGACCTTTAACCAATAGGACTTTGGATTTCATTGTTCACAGTAACTGGCAAAGCTAGAGGCTGGTTAGCATTGAACTTGGTTTGTTCATTGCAGGCTAGACCCTGACTGGTAGCCAAGGTTTACAGCAGGGCAGTCCTGTGACTCATCCATGGTGAAACTGGTCCGGGAGTTTCCAAACTGTGGAAAGCTTAGGAGGTGCTTTTAGTGGGATGTGCACTTGATACCACTTGCCTTTCAAGGGTCACAGGTCACATTCTGAAGCTGCAGAGGTTTGAGTTTTTATTGTGATGAGTCTTAACATCTTACGTTTGACCTCTGTCTTGTTCACTCCAGTTTCTTTTCTGTGTTCAGATTTGACTGAAAGGCTGCTGTTTATTGAATGCTTTTAATTGACCAACTTTAAAAAAACCTAGTTAGTTATAACACATCAATCAAAAGATTTACAAAACTGACATTTTTTATTTTGCTTTCAAATGACTAATAAGAGATTTCCCATTTGGTGTTTACAAAGGACCTTTATGTTAAGGGAAAAGTAAAATTCAAGCACATTTTAGTCTTTCTGTCTCAAGGCCTTGTATTAATCCAAGCATGCTCAAAGCTCTCCATGCAACCTTTGGCAGAAACGTAATGCGTATTTTCTAGTGAAACTTTCCTAGGTCATTATCTTAGCCTGCTCTGGGTCTCTGTGAGATTTTTAGACATGAATGTGATTTTAGGTTGATCTAGATGCCTTGTAGTACTTTGTATGCTTATGCTGTGGCGTGGTGTTTGTGTGAGCCCCATCCCTCGCCTGCTGTTCTCTACTGACTTTGGTTTCCTTTGAATAATTCCAGTTGGAGATGACCAAGATAGCATAGACATTACTTTCCTACTAGTTACGTGAGAGGAGACATCCCTGTTGGGAAGCAAGAGGCTCTGAAGTAGTCCTGTGTGCCTCCTACTGAAAAGGACTTTCTATAAGCCACGACCTCATTAGGCTCAGAGAACCTGTGCAGGCAAGCAAACTGTTGGAAAACAGCCATCAGTCATGTTCTTGCTCACTGGAGTGCTTGGTCTGTATGGATTTCCTGCCCCAATTGATTTGCTTGCATTTTATGATGAGTTTTTTTTTAAAATGTGTTTGAGTTTGGTATTTTGGTGCCTATTATACTCTTGTTCCCCACCCACCAGAGGCTGACAAAAACTGGCAACAAACAGATGCATTTTTGGGAGGTGTCTTTGCCAGTTACATTCAGGTAGCTGTTGAACTTTGGGTTTTTCTTTCCAAATGGGACTAAGAAATTTTCTGGAGGAGAACTTAATTGCAGACATGCAGCACAGCAAGACCTGTTTTGGAAGCAGTTGCTCAGCTCGCCACAGGTGTGGTAGAAAGCACTTTATTTATATGAGTGGGGGCTGAGCTGCCTCCTTTTAGGCAGTTTCAGGGTTTTGCAGCCATGGGGCTGTATGGTTTCCACCTGTGGTGATGTGAGCAAATGTTGAAGGAGTGTTTTGCACCTCTACATTTATTGGGAATCATGCAGGGACTGGCCCAGTTGCCTCATGACTTCCATAAATGCTGTTCATTTGTGAGCTTTGGCTGCCTGGCTCTTTCTCTGTGACCTACCACAGAGAACCAATTTTAATTTTTCGACTGTGAATCTGAAGCTGGACCAGCCTTACTTACTGAGAGGTTTTTTAATGCCTCAGTTTCTTTAAAATGGAAATAATCACTCTCCTCACTTGAGTGCTGAGTATATATACATATATATATATATATATAAATATACGTGTTTGGCATAAAACCGGGTGGGCAGTGCCTACTTTCTTTTCTGGAAATAGATTTGGAAGGGAGGAGGTGTGTTGGATACCAGCTTTGCAGAGCTATTGCTGCAAATTAGCATGTTTTAAAGAAGGGGACAGATACAGGGATAAGATTTGTCACCAGGGCCTGTGCTGACTGAGACTCGCCTGAGAAAGGAATTTGGTTGATCATGAGTTTGCTTTTCACCTGCACACTTTTTACTAGGAGTTAGAACTTGCAGGAAATAAGGAAATAAAATGCCATCCTTGAAGGCAGGGGAATGTGATGTTAGTCATCAATACTAGTCATGTAGTTTTTGCATTATGGGCTATTCAGGCTATTTCCTGAAAAAGGAAATGTTTCATTGGCAAGTTGTTTTCCTTAGCAGTGCTGTAAGGGCATCAGCAGATAATACAGTTTTTGGCAAAGCTGTTTAGTGCCTGCCTGTGTGATCAGGGGAGAATAGTGGGTAAATTTTAATGAAAGAAATTCTGTCTGAGCCAAAAAAATACTAATAATGCAAAATGCTGTTCAGAGTTGACTCCTTGTCTTTTAATAAGTCTGCTGTGTGCCAATGAGCAGTTCCAGTGTCATATGTTGTCTGATGTCTGGATTTTGACTGTTTTCCAGTGGTCTTTGACATTGTGCCAAATGCTTTATGAAGGTGATGCAGCAGAGCCACTGCAACACAGTCCCCTGAAAAAGGAGCAGTGCTATAGCCTACAGAGCTGAAAGGGAAAAATGGCAATGCCCTAGTGAGATTGTAGCTGGGAATTGGGTGGGTAGAATGGATATGCTTGGTGAATGAGAAGGAGCAATGGCACAGTCCAGCTCCAGCCATAAGATGGGTGGTGTGCACTTATCAGTGCCTTGCTTGCAAAACTCTTCTCCTCCTACTCCAATAAATTTTATTTTTGTTGAAAAGTACAAAAAGAAGAATGAATTATTTGTACTGTCCACCTTAGCAGCAGTGAGAAGTGCTAGTCCCTTGAGTACATAATGCTTTGAAAACTATCAGTGTAAGGCTACTTATACTGTTATTCCTGTTAATACAACTAATGGAATAACAGAAATAGAGGTGTTTTTGTTATTTCTTAGAATCCATGTTCTGTGGAAAGATTGCATTTGGTAGTCTTGTTCTCTTGATCTGTAGTGTAGCTGGTTATGTTGTTGCAGCTTCTAAAATCTCTTCTTGGAGCTACTGTGTGCTTTCTCAACAGTCTCATATCAAGATATGACATAAGTTCATATTGGCCTTTCACAGTCTTTGGGATGTTTTTGAACATGTGCAGGGATCTCTCTGTTCGCTGCCATTCAGCTCTACCATTGCAAACCAGTCTTTGACAGAGCTTTGTTCAGGCATTTAATAATATAAAGAGCTTTGTTTTTGTACTGCCTTAAAACAATGTGATTGAGATTTAGGAACCATATTTACAATTTTTACTCTGAAAGAGAACATATAGTAGGAAATAATTTCACTTAAGATATTTAGTTGCTTTTTTTGCAAGAGTAAATGTGCAAGAGTAATCTCCTCTCTTCAGGAGACCTGAGTGTGGTGATGAATTTCTTGTGTGAGGATGGACAGTAATGTTGGTCAAATTGTTGTTTCCCTGTGCGTACACACTAAGAGAAATGTACTTTTTCTGTTCCTGACAACTTTATAGTACGTACATAGGTTTTCATAAACTTTTTTTTAATATCCACTTAACATTCCAATGTCCTTTTTTTTTTTTCTCTGTGACATTAACCCAGTTTTTCATTTTACTGCCAATCAGTCTAATTATAGCATCTCTTCTCTGTTCAGTTTCCTGTAATTTAGCTTTACTTGTCAGATCTGTCAATATATAAGCAATGGTCATGCCTGAAACCTTGGCTTATGTAAGGTAAATACTGCTTTCTTAAGTCATTATAGAGTCTATAGCAATACATATATTTCTGTATGGAAAGGGGAATTGATATCAGTCAACTTTGTTGGAAGAACAGTATCTACATGGCTTTATTCCCAATATAGTTATTTCAGTTACAAAATTATAAATCACATCTGAAACTGTTGCAGCTTTGTAGCAGACCAAGAATCTTGTCTCAGACCATGAGAAATACTTCTACCAGCAATTTGCATTATTTGTTTTTATTGCTGCATTAATTGTTTCAAGAAACGTCGTCTGTAGTCAGAAAGAGCTTCCAATGGCTGTTAATGTCTGAGGATATGACCTGACAATTAAAAAACTGCACAGGCACAGAAATTATTCTTATTGTGGAACTCTTGTGCCCGTGCAGAAAACTGTAAAAATAGCTGATGTTTAGAGGGTGATATAATTCTGGTTTCTTTCTCCCTAACATCACTGTCCTGCTGTTATTTGGTGGGGAGAGGAAACTTTCAAGTTTCCCAGTCAGAAAGATGTGACACATAGCCATTTTTCTCTTTTCAGGATCTTTCCCAGAGAGTATCTTCTTCAGCAGATCCATCTTTATTCTCTGGCAGACCTTCAGCAGGTGAGTGTCTTTGGTTAATTCTGCCTGTTACACACGGAGCCTGTTCTCGCCTTCAGGGCTAATTGTGCATTTCACTTGTAGCTATTTATAGCATAAATTTCTGTACTTCCAAGTGGTGTCTGTGGTTTGTAGTTTAGTATGGAAATGGGTTAACAGTGGCATCAGTTAGGGATGAAAGCTTAGAGCATTAGTGTTCAAATAGGGATGGAAAGAGACTATGAAAGAAAACCGTAGTCTGCAAAGAGAACTTTGCTGTGAGAAATTTTCATCTGCTCAATAAATTCTCATTAAAGTCTCAGCCTACAGGTGGCAAGTAGTATTTATTTCTTTGCTTGGAAGAGTAGTTGTTCAGGAAATTTGAAGTCCCCAGTGCAACATGATTATTTACAAAGTCTGCTGAGCCATTGCTGTGAGGAGGGGGTGGGGAGAAACCTAACCCCCACCCCCCTTCCCCCAAACCTCAGCCAGCCCACTGCACAAAGCTGAGCCATGCAGTGTTACCAGGACAGATGTGACCATGGAAGAGGTAATGTGCCAACAGAATTTGATTGATACTGATACAACTAGGCAAGAACCTTGGAGCACATTTACCTGAACAGCAGAATTTTGTTATGTAATAGATTAAACAAGAAGAATTTGGAAAAAAGAGCTGGAAAGGGAGGATAGGGGATCTAAGATGAATGTGCTGCAATGCTGAGATGCACAGTGGAGGAAGCAATGAGGTGAGGTGTGCTGCTGACCTGGGCATCTCTGTGTTCACACTAATGCTGTTGCCAGTGGCGTGTAAAACAGTATTTTAAGCTTCTTTCACCTTTGTTTCTCTTCTGTAGTGGTGCCTTTTTTGCAGGATAAGGGTAGCATAGTCAGTTCTGGATGTTCAGTTGACACATTAAGTGGAGGTAGTTCAGATGCCCCTCAGAGTTGGAGACCACAGAACAACAGGAAACACGGTTTTTGTTGGCTGGTGAAATCACAGAGTAGAAATTATTCCATCTATAAAATAAAAAGAACCATTGCCTGAGGTCTGAAACTGTTTCTACATCTTTTCAGCATGTTCTGCTATCTCATCTTTAATAATCAAGCATGAAAAAGTGAGCTACTTAACTCCAGAGCTGCAGTCTCCCTGGTGGGCCTGCCTATTAGCCCCCAGTGCTTTGTAAGCTGCTTAATCAGTTCCTAACATTGGTAGTAGATATTTTAGAAGCAATCAGCAGCTTATCGAGCACCCTGGGGGAGAGAAGGAGGGTAGAAGTCATAATTCAGGCATTGATTTAGCACTTTCCTTTAACATGTTCCTTTGTGTTTGTGTTTGCAAGACACCTTCTCTTCCCCTGAGGGCCCCAGTCCCAAACTTATCATATTTAGAGGCAATATAATTTGATTACCATTTCTGCTGGGGTAGGTTAAATTGCATTTACTTTTTAATTTAACTATGTTCTTGTTGTCAGTATGGAGAGGGTTCTCCACATTTCAGAGGCTCCAAGTTTGAAATCAGATTGCCTGTTTTTGTCAAAGTGGATCCAGAGTGGAAAAGAGAGGAGGAGCCCCTTGAGAGAATGAATTCAATGGTCAGATAAATGCTAAATACCCTTAACAGCCCCTCCCTCCTGTCTGCTTTGCCCCTTACTGCTGCTTTCTCCCAGTTGCTCATCATTTTCCACTGACCTGGGGTTTGGGTAGTTTAATCCTGAAAGTTTTTCCTTCTTTTGATTCCTCTGCTGCCTGTTTCCTCGTATCCATGGACTGCTTTTGCACTGTATCCTGCTGTCATGTAGATTGCATGTGTTTGGGGAATTAACTAAAAGGTTTATTAAAGATTAATGGAAAGATAAGGCATGGTGAGTGAATTAGAAAAGCCAAGAGGGGTAATCTGCAGATATAAGCAACCTTTACCCTGGTTAGTCCCAGCTCAATTCTGATTTGTTTCCTTGCCAAGTTCCCTTTAAAGATCCTAGAAAACATGGTTGTTTCCTACCAAGCAGCTGAGTTTCAAAAATGGGGTTTGAGGGTCTGTTGTTAGTTACAAAATGTTGAAATGCCTGTTTGCTAGTAGGTGAAGCATCTTATAATACTGTTCTGAAATGAAATCCAATATAAATCTCTTTCCAAGCTTAACAGGGCCTAGATATTATGAATCTAGCAGAGTATATACTTGGGCTGTCTGGTGGTCTGGGGATGGTTGTAGCTTGGATCCATTTGGATAGGCTCTAGTGGGGGAAGGCTTTACTGAGAGGTTAAAAGCAAAGTTTAAAAAAAAGGAAGAAAATGGCCCTTATTTTAGAAATTCCCAAATCCTGGTGAGGCAGTGGTTTTTGCTAGTACTTGGGTCATTAACAAATGCTTGTAGTGCAGATGTGAGCAACCAAAGAGGCAGCAAGTGACCATCTTTATCTGTATGTGCACACAAGTGCATACACGGGCTCCAGAAGGTTTTGCTGCAGACCAAGGCCCTGGGGACTATGTTAAAGTCTGCAGAAGTGTGTCTGTGGGTATTCCTGTGAGGTATATGTTCTTAGAATCCCAGTGTCACTGGAGGTGTCAGCAGACGGGGTAACTGGTCAGGTGTGTTCAGATTGAACAGGCAGAAGCACCAAGTGTGATTTAACAGGCACAAACACCACAGCTTGCCTGTTCTGCCTCACTGGCTGCACTTGCTTGTCTTTGCAGCCTCGTGTCATCTGCCCTGCACCATCCATAACTCTCTGCATCTCTGTTAGGCAGTTTATCTAGGGTTATTCCAGTCAATTAAAGCTCTCAGGAGGGAGATCTCCACTTGATAGGAAGCAAGTATTCACTCCTGAATTTGCTGGTTTTAGCAGATATAGTACTCTGGAAAAATGGATTAGTTTTGTAGACCATGATGTGGTGTTACAGTCCAGGGTAGTTCTATCCTAAATCTGCTGGAGGTGTGAACTTTGTTCTCTGATGACATTACTGATGGACACATCAGTGCTTTTTTACATGTATGGACAGAGTACATGCAACAGGAGTTAAAAACTATCTATTCAGCTTTAACAGTTGTGATTTTAAGGCTGCTTTTATTGAAACTGACAATTTTTACACTGTTTAATGTTGGTTTGGACTGAAGCTGACTCAGACAAGAGTCTTATATTTCTTATGAAAAATAATTCTTGCTACTTACACTACATAACATGTCAATGGGAGCTTTTGAAGTAAAAGACTAGAAAGGACTATTGTGGTGATTTCCAAATTCAGACTATTGATCCATGGAGAGTTAACTAATGTCTTGCCTCTTTTTTATGTTAAATAGCAAGATATACAAGTGTACAAAGATTATTGCAGTGATGCACAGGAAGTTCCACTTGAACAGGAGGACAAACTTTACTATGCAGTGACCCTGCATGGGAGCCAGTTGCCCAGAGGTTGTAGGGTTTTCCCTCTCTGGAGATACTCAAGAACTGCCTGGACACAGTTCTGTGCCACGTGCTCTGGGAAAAACCTGCTTGAACTGGGAGCCTGGGCCCTCTCAGCCTTGCCCATTCTGTGATTCTGTGATGGTCTTTACTGTAGAAACTCTCTTAATCATGGCAATTATTTCATCCTGGTTATACCAAATCGAAACGATAGAGTAAAATGGAAAGGATCCACGTAAGGGAAAAAAGTTACTGGATGTTAAGGATGGAAATTGTGAGCAAGATGGGAGATTTAGAAAGATGATAATTTGAAGACTTGTTTATACAGGAACACTCAGGGACAAATAATGAAGTGACAAAATATGGGAATTTAAAAAGATGAGTTGAATGAATCACTGTGTAAACACTGTTATTCAAAATATAAGTGGCTTTCATTTGGTTTATCTCCATTTACTTTGGAAGCAAAGTGACATAAATTGCATTAAGGCCATTTTCATTCTGAATGTGTATGTCCATACAGGGGTTTAATGTAGTATAATTTATCCATTTTAACGTTGTAGATAAACTAATCTGTTGAAATTTAGTTAAAACATTACTGACTTCAGATCAACTTTCCTGACTACCTGTAGATGAACCTACAAATAATGTGAAGAACAGTGCAGAGAAAGGATGAACAGGAGAGCCCTGTTCTCACAATAATATGGCACAGATCATACAGTGATTATGAGGGACTCATAAAAATCCTTAATGGAAATGCTTCTTTGCAGAACACAGTAAGCTTGAGAAGTTTAATGCCACAGTAGTGTCACTGAGGCCAGAAATGTATCATCTTTGAGAGGATTAAGTATCCATAATGAGAATATCCACAGTTACAGTACATAAAATAAAGGGATTATAAGATTTCAGACTAGACATACTATACTGAAGGGATTAGGAAGATGTCTCCCCTACTGACAGACAAATCAATGATTTCATCTTCCTCTGACGTTTGTAACACTGATTACATGCAGCACTGATTACAGCTCCTGGGAGCATTTTGGCCTTGCTGGACTGTTGGTCTCACAGAAGCATTCCTCACTCAGAAATCTTAATGTTTCTGATCAGGCTTTTCTGCATATAAGGCTCCCTAACAAGAGTGTGGGGAGTGAAAATGAACTAATGAAACAAAAGTTCTACCTAATTTGAGCCTAACGTATTGTTAGATTAGGATTAGAAAGTCTTAGAAGAGCAAAGAAATCATTAGGTCTCCTTCACTCCTGCAGGCTTTTAACCCATGCTGTACTTTAATTGCAACTCCCAGACAGAATTGAAGGAGGTGATTGGAGATGCTCTTTCTTCTGCTTTCCCATATGCAAAGCTTTAGGTAGATTTAGGCAAGTTGTTTCATCGGTCCCAGCAATAGTGAGGAATGCAAGATGTGGACTTCTTTTGCCTTTTATTTACTGTTTTTTTCAGAAGCAAAACTTATTTTCTGATAACTCAGTCCTCATACAATTGCTTAAAGATGCTTAGTATAGATTTGTAACATACAGCCTGATGAGTTCCAAGCCAGTCAGTGGTGGTGTCCCTGCCCAGCAGTTCCTTTTTATTCATGCAGTAAAAGGATGAGATGTAACATCTCAGCCTGTGCATGTGGCTGTGTTGGTAGAAAAAAATGAGGTTTGGCTAACATCCTTTGAGCTTGCTCTAGTCTTAGAAGTATTACTGAATTAGGTACATGACAAATGCCCTCCCCTCTTAGTGTGTGTAGTGGAGCCTGTGAAATCATGAGAGCAAACTCAGTTATATGAATGAGAAATTTGCTGTCATTTGTGTCATTCAGTGATGCAGTGATAAGCTGTATGATCTTAAACTTCTATTTACCAAAGAGGTTTACCCATATAGCTGCACCAGCAGATTCTTTTAATTTTAGGCAAGCCCTTTTTCTGCTTGAGGGGCAGGAGGTGGCAGATGAGGAGCATTAGGTTTTGGGCAGGCCTGGCTAAGTTGAGATGACTGGAGATTTGTCTGTCACAGCTCTCTGTGGGAATTGACTGTGTTCAACAAGGGCAGCAAAACACCAGGCACATCATCTGTGCCATAGCTGTCAGAGTTCAGCACTGCTGGGAAAACACTGATTCACATCCCAGCCTCCTGAGCAAGGGTTGATACAGCATGTGTGACAGAGGTGCAAGTCCTGCAGTGTGGTGCTACCAGTGTAGTAACACCAGATGGTTCCCTACATGAACTGTGTAAAGATTCATCCTGGACCACAATGGCATAATGTTAATAGCTATCTTTATGACATCCTTTGTGACCTGTGCCTGATTGACAGTGCTCTAAAGTAAGTACATTAGCAGAGTAATATGAAAATAGACCTAGGATGGGAAAAACATGCAATGTACATCTTCATAAATATTAAAAGTTCTGATAGCAAAGCAGCAGTTAAACAGCTTGTCTGCTTTTCTGTGGCTGTGGCACCTTTATCACAGAATCTCAGAATGGGTGAGGTTGAAAGCACCACAGTGTGTCATCTGGTCCAACCTCCCTGCTTGAGCAGGGTCACCCTAAAGCACCTGGCACATCATTTATTTCTGTCACTCCCTGGAGTTTGCCAGCACTGAGCTGCCTTTCAACAGAACAGGAAGCTTCAGGTTAGTTAATATTCCCGGGGTGTGTGTAATTCCCCACAGTGCTGACAGCTCTGGTTACAATTAGTGGTAATGACAGTGATCTCCCTGGCATTTCCTTTTTACCTCAGCTCTGCTGGGGAAGGGAGTTGCTGTCATTCAGAGTGGCTCATGGGCAGAGAGCATGGCAGAGCCAGCCAGGCTCGGGCATGAAGAACTGGTTAGGAGCATTTTAGCAGGTGGCTGTCAGGAAGACAATCTGAATTAGGTGTTGCAGGCAAAGTCTAGAGATCTAGCAAGATTGTGTGGAGGGATTTTCAATAGTAGGACTGGTTCCAGCACTGTGTGAAACCAGAATTTCTAACAGGGTCTATTAAATACTTGTAGTCTTTTTCCATGTGAATATATATCTAGACCACTTGGGGTAAGTGTGGCTTTTTATCATGAAACTCTGTTTCAAATGACCCAGTAGTGGTGCCAGTGATTCACAGGAGCTTTTGACTTGCGATCTCCAGAGATATTTTAATTTTTTTTCAGCCTGTAGAAGCTGTTACCCCTTTTCTGCTGTCTTGTGCTAAACAGGTTTCTTCTGTTATCTTCTGCTGTGCAGAATAAAAAGCCCACTACTGGAAATGCAGGTTAGCAGTGTGGAAGATTGACTTCTGAACTCATTGCTCTACTTTATATAAAATGATGATTTGGGAGAGCCAGCTGGGTGTTCCTTCAGGACTAATATCCCGAGAAACCACATTTCCCAAGAAATAAAATACTGTCTCAGGGCTACCTGATTGAATGAGAGAAGTAGGTTTTTTTTACTTTTTCTTTTAAATATACTTTGTACTCACAAAAGTTTTTTTCAGAGTAGCCCTAGCCATTTTATTGGTATGTTGCCTTCTTGTTCTAAAATCCTTCAGAAGACTCCTCCTTAAAATGCCCAGATCCAGTCTTATGTGAGGCAGGAATGTTTATAATTTTGTGCTATCACTCATGAAATAACAGCTTATTCAGTGGGCATGTAGAGTCAGTTAATATCTCTGCATGCAATTGCTCGCTTAATCTTAAAAAAAAAGCATATATATACACTCTCTGCCTGAATGCATATTTGCTTCTGTATTTAGAGTCACGTTTCTAAACTAAGTAAAGTGCTTTCTGTTTTCTACCAGCCAAATTCCTGGTGCTCTTTTAGCCTTGTTTGATTAAAACAGCCTTTAACCTTTGCTTGAATACCTTTTTCTTAAAACAACCTATAACTCATCCCTGCAACAAGATCAGGAGAATTTGGGGTGTGACAAAATTGACATGTAGCTGCCTGGAAACCTCGAGGGTAGGAGAAAGGAGGAAAGATGATTGAAACACAGTGTGTGTGAGTCTTGTTGCAGAGCTGGCAGGGGAGCTGGCACAGGTGATTTCCAGGCATGTTGTTTACACTGAGACTATTCCATCTCTTCTTTACTTGTGTCAGCTTGCATCCAGAGATCTGCTGAAATTTCTGGCATTTCTTCCTTTCAATGAGAAGAGTGGGGGAGGGCTTGGAGGAACCTTGTCATCCTCTCTGTCTCGTGCTATAAATTGACTTGAGCTGTCACCAGTTTGTTTTTCCTCTCCCCCAGCCAATGTAAAACTCCATCTTCACCTTGCCCTCTGTCTATGTGTGCTTGTCAGAGATTAGCAGTGTTTGCTCTTGACCTTGTATTTCTTCCTCTTCCCAGTGCCTGTTTTAGTTAAGGGCTAATTTGTGAAGTATCTGTTTAATACCAAATTAAAGTGAAACATATTCAGGGGTTTACTCCGGAAGGACGTGAGCAGCAAATGGCTCTGCCATCAGTGCAGACTGCCTGATGCAAACAAGGGGGCTTCTGATTTCTGTTTATTCAAATCTCACTCACTTAGTTTGCTCTGCTTTAGTTTGATTTATTTGGCAGTTGGTTTTGTGGGTTCTTTTTGTTCTCTGCAGTGTTTATGGCAAGGTTTCCTTTGGGGTTGCCCTCTGCCCTGTGTGGGTGATGAGTTAGCACAGCACCATGTGCCCTGGTGTCAGCAGTGGGTGAACGGAGTCCCTGGCCTCGCCTGCTCCTGCCCACCCCACTGTCACCTGTGCCACAGGCTGAGCAGGCTTTTGGGACAGTGGGGGACCTTTGGAGACTGTAAAGGGAAGAGGAGGGAGGGGATGGGGTGGTATCACTCTTGCTGTGGGGAGCTGGGGTTGTGGCCCACAGCGTGCCTGTCACAACCAAAGATGGGGCTCTTCTTGAGTTACTGCTGTATTCTTTTTTAATTTGTTTTATAGCATTGCATGGTGACTGATTCTAGTGTGCGTGCACACAAATAGTAAGAGATCATTCTTCCCTTAAGTCACCTGTAATTTAAATAAACAAGACAGTCTGAAAGAGATGACTGGGAGTCAAAATGGAGCAAGGAAAACCAGCTGACTAGTAAGTATATTGCACAAAAGATGGGGCCTAAGATCTGATATGTGCCTCTCCTGCGACTTTTACCTCATGATCATCCTTCCTCCTTCCATTTCCTTTTCCTCTGAACTAAAGATTAATTGTGCATTGAAATCAGAACAAGAATTTGTCGTGTTAAGAATCTGGCCAACGGAAGAGAAAAAATCCTCAAGGAAATTAGCAGTCCACAAGCATTGTCTGTTCCCTAGATATAAATGACTGGGAACTTCCCAGCCAGGGAATGTTTTCCCTTTATTTTCTCTTCAGCCTGCATTATCCTTAGCTAAGCATATTGTAGCCCGCTTGTTTCTGAGTCTGTGCTTGGAAACACAGATGTCCTGACCCCACTGAAATGTTTGTGGGGCAGAGATAGCATTTACCATTTCAGCTTTAATATCCAACTTCCATGTTTAATGAATGCTTGTTATCCAGTAAACAAATAGATGGAGGCAGTCATTGTATTGTTTCTGCACCCCCCCATCCACTTTTGCTTGTCCTGGCTTGTGACAAAGATTAGCCGTGACAGACAACAGCATTTGTCAGAAAATACTTTCTGAAATAGATGTTGCAATGTAAGGACAGGAGGTAGAGTGTAAAGTAAAGATATCTGACTGCAGCACAAGAGATCCAAGACAGGCATTAGGAGCAACTTTCCAGTTGTTCTGAGCACTAGACTGTTGTGGGAATCTCTCTGGTGAGAAGTTTTTAAGCAAGTCAGACAGTCATTTTGGTTTTGCTGGAGAGTGAGGAACAAACTACATGTTGCTAATGGTGTTTTTTCTAGACCTGTTTTCTTGTATCATTGGTTGTGCCTTTAAAAACATATTTCTCACCTGCCCTGGAGGTGAAGAAAGATTATTGAATATTTAATCCTCTTCCACAAAGCTTCCACTGGTGGAATTTGGAGGGTAGTGAGCATCCTAGTGGTAAACTCAAGACAGTCTGTTCAGGATATTTTATCTGCCCTTTCATTCAGTTCAGGAAGGATATTCTCTGTGGTGCTTTAAAGTCTAGGCAAAGCTGGAGCTTATCTCTGAATTTGTTAGGAAAAGGCCTGATTCTGACTAGCTGTTTCTGGAGAGGTAGAAAGAAAACAACCAAAGGGGGCATAAACTTTGTCTTTAGAAGATGATGGAAAGCTGTGCACAATTGTTGACTGCTCCTGCAGGTAGCTTCCTTCTGCCAGACATGCTTGTGACATTATTCCTGTGAACTGAGTACTTTCTATCTCTTCAATTTACATAGTTGGAGATCATGAATGAGTTTCATGTCCACTACCCCTTCTATTTTCTCAGTGCCTCTTGGCCTTTCATGTCTGTTCTGCATTGCGTCAGTGCCTCCTGGCAAATTCTGTCTATGTCTGACTCTCAGATAGAGCCAAATGTGTGTCTGGCCTTGAGAAATAATCATAAATTTTGTTCTGTCAGGAGGAGAGGCCAGGACAATCCAGTTTAGATTTGAACCTGTAGTTCAAGGTGTTTTAGGGATTTCATATCACTTAACCCATACCCTCCAGGCATCACTTGTGTCTGACATGTAGATCAGACTGGAGGCATAAGAGGAACAGATTGCTCAGTGCTCCAAAAGAAGGTTATGAAGCAAACCTGTGTCTTTAAAGAGAGTGCCTTCTAATAAATGTTATCTGCAGAGACATACACCAGCCCCTGTATAAGTAGTTAATGTTACTGCTTCAGTGTTGGCTCATAAAACAACTTTATCGCCTCTATGACGATAATGATTAACAAGCTGATTTACAAGGGTGGGGTCACAAAGCCTTTTGGCAAATTTAGCTTGTCTCACAGTGGCAGAAATACAGAACCCGAGTTTCACGGTATTTTTACCACTTTACCTGAAATACTTAACCCTGGTGTCCTGGCTCTTAGGCAGAGCAGTAGCAGCAGGTTCTCCTTTATAAGGATAATAACCAGAGTTTCCTCCAGTGCTTCTGATACCTGAGGAAATTGCAGGTCTTAATCTGAGGATTCAGGAGTGCTGTGGACATTTCACGAGTTTCCATCTCAGTGTTTATTCCCTGATCACTTAGCCACAGTGAAGTGACAGTGTTTACAGACACCCTGTTACATGATGCCTCTGCTTGATTGCTCCTTGTGCCAGAGCTGGCAGAGTATCTACCAAAAGATGTGTGTAGATTTGTCTTTCTACTCTTAGATTCTGGATAGCTTCTGTTAAAATATCCTTCATCTGCTGATTCTCCATTATCTTGTATCTAATGAAGGATTTTTTTGTTTAGACTGTGTCAGATTTTACTTTTATTATCATATGGTAGGAGTTACTCAGAGTAGCAAATTTAATTTAAAAATTATTTTAATCCAGAAACGCTTTATTTGGTGGTAATATACCATGACACTGTAGAGAATCTGGACTTCTTAACCTTGGCAGTTTCTCACATTGAGCAGAACAGTGTATCTGAAAGCTTAGCAAGCTGTATTCCCTTTAGTGTCTGTTCTGACAGTCCTAATGTAGGTGATCAAAGGTATTTATGATCTCCATGCTATGTAAACATCTACTGCACTTTTAGAAGTTGGTAAAAATGCACAGACAGGGTAGGAGTTTTGATGACTTTCACTCAAATTCAAAACATAGACTCCTGCAGGGATGGAGGTCTTACTCAGTACCTTTTGCTTCTTATCTGGCATTGCTGACAGGAGCCCTGCCCTTAAGACAAGCACTTACTGCCCCCAGAAATGTGTGAAAACTGTGCTGTGTTTTCTTTCCTCTCCAGAAAGTTCATCCTATCTGATAGACCTCGGTACTGATTTATGTGGCCATGATGCAAAGTTTGGGTATTTCTGTGGCCTTGATCTGATAGGTGGGTGGAAGGCTATTGCAGGTGTTCCTTGAAGTGCTAGTGGATTACAGCTAACCCATTTGTCCTTCTGTTTCTACACATCTGTCCCCTAGTTCCTGCTAAAGTTGTTGGGATATTTCATCTATGGAAATGATGCAGTCGTAGTTAGGAGGGGTCTTCCATGCTTGCCTTATCTAATCAATATTTGTTTGCATTTCAGTTAGTCCCTGCCAGAGGCTTCTATTAATGTCTTGTAATTTGAACAACTCTCAGGAACTAGAACAAACTCTAATTCTGTCATAGGGTTTTTTCATGCCTAGTTTTTGGTCTTGCTCTGTTTCCCAAAGAGAAAGTTATTACAAGTCACGAGTTTAGGTTACCATCTCTCTGGGTTAAAACCCTCAACAGACTTGAGAAGTTCTGCCACTGTTCCCTTGGCCACTTTTCTGGTTTGGTTTTTAATATGAAAACATACATTGCAACACAATGTTCACTGCATTGCTCTCCCATGGGACTGGTTTGTGCAACCCTCCTGCGTGCTGGTAAGTAGGTTCTCATACAAGGAGTTTCTGTTGGCTGAGCAGGGAAGATGGAGTGACTTGACTACTCTGCAGTGTGTAATGAGGGCTGGGGGTTTGTGCTACATGGAGGCACAGCTGGGTCTGGGCAGTGGGGCCTTCAGAGGTGGACTTCTGCCAGCACTGTGCTCGGCCCAGGGAGCTGGGATGGAGCCAGGACAGAGCTGGAACTCAGAGTGTGTCAGAGATGAGGGGACCGCCTCCCCTCAGGTGCAGGGCAGTGCTGTGGGCTCAGAAATGTGTTGTGAAGGTCAGGAGCAGGGACACTGATCATGGGCCCCTGGGCAACACCTGCTACTTCTGAAAGTTGTCTGTGAACAAGAGCCCTGTTGTGCACACAGTGGGCCACTGAGGAGGATTTCTCTGGCTTGGTGGGTGCTCTGTCTATGGCCTTTGCGGTTCTTGTTCTCTGGGGACAGCTGGCTGCCCATTTGTGTGTGAAAACATCACTTTGATAGAGCAAGGGAGCTATAAGTAACTTCCAGTCTTTGAATAGAAGGATCAGGAAACCTCTAGGGGAGAGCAGCCCTCCTGACAAATAGTTAAGCTTTGATTGATCACACATTGCCCTCATAATCATATTAATGTGATGTATCCAAAGGGACTTCAGCTTGTACCATAGCCACTGCTGCCTTTTATCT
This sequence comes from Thryothorus ludovicianus, assembly GCA_013397245.1. Classification (NCBI taxonomy): domain Eukaryota; kingdom Metazoa; phylum Chordata; class Aves; order Passeriformes; family Certhiidae; genus Thryothorus; species Thryothorus ludovicianus. The sequence goes on along the minus strand of VZTB01015213.1, from coordinate 702,831 downwards.
TCTGTCTTCCTGGTGATTCAGGAAGCACATAACCCAGTGCATGTGTGTCCTCCCACTGCACAAGACTCTCACAGCCTTTGCCAGCATTGGCTTGTCTGCTGGTGTTTGGCAGTCCCTGTATTTTCCCCTCACCTGACTTACTCTGAGCAATTGTTTCTTCAGAATTATACTGCTCCTCAACTGAACACAAAGATAGACCAAGAAGAAAGTTTGATTTGCCTTTATTCGTATTGACTTTTATGAGAAGCCTCTGTTTCAGAAATCATCTAAAATAATTGTGCCACCACCCTTTCAGCCTGTATTCAGGTACTTGTATGCTTTTTGTTTCTCCCATTGCAGACAAGTCTCTGCCTTCCCCTCCTGCTCTTCAGTACAGCTTGAGCTTTCCTAAGCCGGGTGCAGGAGGCTGGGCAGTGGGGCAGGTAGCTGCTCCTGCTGGATTTCCTGCTTTCTCCTCTCCTCCCGGCAGCCCTGGCACCTGCAGCCAAACTCTGGCCGGGGGGATGCTCTGCAGTGTGGGCAGGGAACCTGTTTAGGAGTCTCATCCAAAACACAGTTTGTCCTGTTTCAGGTGGGAGATATGTGGCAGTTGCTGTAAAAAGCAGTGTTTGCTTTGCTGGTTTAAATTGTAAGTGCTTTGAGGGCAGGGCCTGGCTTTTATGTATGTACACGAGGGTGTGGTTTTTTATACAATTCTTAATGTGACACACACAGGAGCTGCTGTGTGCAAAGCCATGGCTTTCTGTCTTGTGGAAGCTTAGAGAAATGTTTTTCCTGATCCAGAAAGATGAGCAGTGATTCTGATCTGAACCCTGGGGCTATTCAGAGACGCAGCTTGCTTTGGACCTCTGGACACAACTGTTTTCTTTCTGTTGTCACCAAGTAATGTTCCCCAATGTATTCCAGGTACAGCAGTGATAAGTGTGGCCCTGTGTCCAAAATGATGTTGGGATGGATTCTTTGACCAGTTAAGCAAGAAAAAGCTGCATTGTACCCTCTGTCAATTGCTAACTGCCATGCTATCATTAATCACCTCTCACCCATAGTTTTAACCAATTAAACAAGTGCTTGCTCTATAAAGAGTTTGGGTTAGACCTTGTGCTTTATGTGTGCTGTAAGTAGGAGAGAATCTGAACTCAGCAAAATTTTAATTTTGGCTTGATACTTTTTTCTGTTTAAGAGACAGGCATATATTTTTAAGCCTTTGCCAGGAGTATGCTGAGACATCCCCTATGTTAGATAAGTCAAGGGTGAAAATTTTGGGTTCTGTTCCTTTGGTATACCCTTAGCTTTGTGCTAAATTGCTACACCTCTGAAATGTGATGTACTTTTCTGCAGCTTGTAGTGTGCGATTTCACAGTTTCTCTGTTTTGTAAACTTATTTTGTAAACTGAAATGTTCTTAGGAAAGGTTCAGGTCAAAGCTTAGGAGTGACTCCAGCAGTGAGAACAGACGTGTGCTGGATTAGACTGCATGGGGGCTCTGAGGCCTTCGTCACTGAAAGGCTTTAGGAACAGATACAGCTGTAAAGAGTGATATAAATATTAGTGGCTCTGCCAAGACAGCTTTTTGAGGTCTTTTTTTCCCTCCCATAATTTCCATTATATCTGGATAATACATTACATTTGACTATCACACTTCTGTTCTTTAATCACTTGTTTCCTTGAAACTCAAAATTAGATTCTGGCAACAACTGGGAGAGGATGCTGGGGCTCTTCCATCATGGTTCTGGGATGTCTAAACTGACTGACTCTGGACTTCTGGCAGTCACAGGAGAAGTTTTTAAAACCTTTAATGACATGTTCTGTGCTCCTTTTCCCAAGCCATAAAACACTGTGAAACTGTTACCACAAAATAGTGAGTAGACAACACGTAGACTTGGGACAGCAAGTAGAAATCTTCCATTCTGCTTGCCTAGCATAAATGGAGATGAGGATTTTATTCTTATTAGCTACAAACACGAATGAGAGAAGGCTGTAAGGAAAAATCATGTTGTGCACAGCCTTGAGGTCTCTGATAAAGCTAAATAACACAAAATTTACAAATGCTAAAACCAGTAATAACATTGATTTGATGCTGCATTTTGTCTTCCTTCTATAATACAGTAAAATGGCCTGTAATTCACATTGCAAAATTGGCATGCATGGCTCTTTGAAGATATCATCTTCCTTGTATGTCTGTGGTGGCCAGAGTAACAAGGCCACCCACTACAGTGCTGCAACAAGCCTCACAAATAAATAAATAAATAAAGAGGGACAAATGACACCATCTCCTCAGGGCAGCTGCCCACTCAATGTGTCTTGCTTAGGTTGTGAACTCTTCAGCACAGGAAAGCTTTTGTTCCTTGTACAGTTTTAAATTCACCCCCAGTGCTTAGGAAGGTAACAAATTATGATAATTGTGTTTATTACATTATAAAAAATGCTACTTCAGAGATTTAACTTTTACATCATTGCTGACAGTCACATTAGTTCAGATTTAGAGAGTTTGTTTGCAGTATGTCTTTAGCCTGGCATTTTAAGCTGAGCACTTGTGGCCTGAGGTGACTGCTATAGTATGAAAATTCTCTGGAAAATTTGTATGCAATTGTGGTTTATTTATTATGTTTGTATGTGTTTTCCATCTGTTAGTGCCTAAGTGGATTTTTGGAGAGTGATTGTAGCCATTTCACTAGCTGGGTGGCTTCACTGTTTCTTTCTTTCTGTTTATTGAATATTGTCAACTTCCTTGTCTCTCCTCTGTAACTGTGGAGTCTGCGAGCAAAATATTTCTTCCTTTAAAATGAAAAACAAACCCCAGCCTAGGGGAGCTGAATTAGCTTCTGACCATCTGTTGGAAGGTTAGCAGTATCACTGCCTTGAACTATGGCTTCATTTTCGTATTTCATGCAGCAGCTTCTCTGCATTGTTTATATTGTGCTTGAAGGGGATCTTCCTATACCAGGATGCAATAGGAATGTCATTTTTCCTCTGACATGGGCAGATGTCCTATCTGCAGTAGTAGCAATAACATTGCTGCTTCCTGTTGTTGCAGGTGTTGTTAGCAGGCTGGAGCTGAAGGCAGGGAAGGGCACATTTCAGCCCGTGCCATTCCCTGCCATCAACACCAGCACTCCCCATGCACCTCCTTCTCCAGTTGTACTTGTTAGTAGTGGCTTTCTTGGCTAGTGGTCAGGAAGTTGCCCTGGAACACAAATTTATTTCCTTACTGCCTGGCATTTGCTTCCAAACTCTCTGTCATTCTTCTCTGCCTTGGTATCTCTGCTTTCTCTAGATTTGTTTACATTAAACTCAAGTTACAAGTGTTGTGTTACCATATTTAGGAAAAGGGTGCCTGAACTGAGTGTGACACTCATTTAAGTGTAAAACTCCCCACTTTAGGGTTTCAGGGCACAGCCCCATGCAAATCTTCAGTCAGCAATTACTGCATTCTTTTTCCTTTTTACAGGAGGTTGCTATCAAATCCCATGACACATTTCTATCACTAATCTGGCAAGCTGCCATTCAGACCACAGGAAGCCCAGAAGAGAATATACACTTAGGGCCTTATTCCATCTTCATTATTCCCTACAACAGCAGAATTCCTTAAAGTCTCTAGAATTTTGATCTGAATGGAAAGTATTTTGCCTGAATAGCACCCCTTATTGAGGCATTGTCTCCAAGTCACAAATTTAGATGAGTGTTGTGGTTAGCAGTTTAAGGTATATGGCTTGGTCATTTTTTCCACACCAACGTGAGGAGTGCTAATCACTTCTAATGGTCTAGCAGGATTTTCTCTGGGACTTCTTGATTTGAGAGCTAGACACTAAAGAGAAAAAAAAAAAATTCAAGCCTCCTCAAGACTAGCTAAGCAGTTATTCATTTTGGCAAGGAGCAGAACATTACATTTGAATGGTTTTCGGTGGGAAACCCAGTCTTACTAAAGGACTAAAGCCAGGACTCTTCACAAAATAAATGCAAATACTTGTACTTTGAAGGAAAAGAAACAAAACCTAAACTGTGATATGTGCATAGAAAGTAAGAAGTGAAAATTGTAAGGCAATATTCATAGCTGTCAGAGATAATGTGGAAGCCTTAAACTCATTTCCAGTTTAATTCTTTGTGCCTTATTGTGTGAATACATTGTTGTACTTAAAATGACTACTGATATTTTGTTATTGCCATGTAGAGACTTACAAAGAGATAGTAAGTTAATTTTCATGTTCAGATCATTGCTACTTCATTTACTACTGTTATCACTTTATTGACTACTGTTATGTTTTCATGGAGCTGTAACTGTTGGGAAGAAACATTCCTATTGTTTTAACCAACAGCATGTAGCTGCATTTCTGTAGTATTAAATATTGTCTCAATCCTTCAGGGCATTCTGGTTATTTCTGGGGGGTTCATTCAGTATTGTCTTTTCATTCCAGGTTATTGAAGGAAAGCTGGCTCCTTTCTTGGGGAAAGTGATCAAGTTTGCCACCTCTCATGTGTACAGCTGCAGCCTTTGTAGCCAAAAGGGTTTCATCTGTGAGATTTGCAACAATGGAGAAATCCTTTACCCCTTTGAGGACATTTCTACAAGCAGGTACTCCAGTGTGGTAATGTCAGTCATACATTTGATTTGAGTATTAAAGCATTGAGGATTCTCAGCCTCATGACCTTTTATTTAAGTAATTAGGGACAAGATTCCACTAATGCACATTTCTAGGCAGCTACAGTAGATCACTGCTCCAGAGAGGCCACCATGAGCAAACGTGGAAACAAATGAGAAGTGCTACCTCCCAAAGCCCTGTAAGTCTAACAGAATAGCTGTTCAAAAAGGGAAGAGCCCCCAGTATCATCCCACAGTGTGATGTATTCAAAGCTCTTCTGAGTTGCAAAGTGTCCTGAAAAGCCAAATGACTTTTCTGGAGTGATCACAGACATCTTTTTGTTCTCTGGTATCACTGGGCCCATAATGTACAGGGATCATCCATTATAAAACAATAACCATCCATGCTAAAGTTTCTTCCCCATGAAATGTTATGGTTAGTTCTCTGCTCTTTGTCTGCATTTTCCTCTGTGCCTATGTATGCAAGATTTTAATTTTTTTTTAAATTATATTGCTATTCTCAGGTGGCAGCAAAGTTAGTATAAGTGTATGCAAGTCCTAAACTAAGGAGAAAAACCCTTTATTTCAGATCATGTAAAGTACTGGATGCTGGGTCAGGGACAGGAGTCACATGGGAAACCTAGAAGCAAAATGTAGGAAACCAAAGCATACTTGGCAACACAGCAGTGTTCCTACTCTTTCTCAATAGTGTCTTGGATTTTGAATAAAGGAGATATGCTTTCTTCCACCCTTCACAGAAAGACAGGATATCTGACAGCACAGCATTCTTCCACAGATACTTTTTTTTTTTTTTTGGCTATTTCAAATACAGTTGTTATAATTTGTTCTCCAAAGTGTTCATTTGAAAGGGAAAAATATCAAGGACCCACCTTTGGAAACAATCAGGACCAACCTGTTAAAAGGGTTTGTTAAGAATCTAGTTCCCTTGTGTGCACAAAGATGTTAAATTAGATGTAACCAAGGACAACTCTTAAGGGATTTTCAGTCTGATCTGAGTTTCAAAGATTATCTGCACATTGTTTTTCCTGAGTCCTATTCTAAAAAATGTATTGACAAAGCAGTGGATAAAAGCTAAACAAGGTGTGTGGCTGAGTTCTGTAAACAGTTTTTAAGAAAGAGTGCATCTAGGGTGCATGGTGAGATAGGCTGAGTTAAAAAGAAAGACCAAGATGGCATAAAACATAAGATATCTGTTTAGACTGCATAGAAGGCAATTGAAGATATTCCCAAAAGATTATTGAGAATGTGAAGAAATATTTGGGTATATAAGTTCACATTAAAATTTGATTTGTCTAGGGGATTTTTGGTCACAAAAATATTATTGGGTGTATATTTTTTCCCTGCCCTTCAGCTGAGATCAGACATACCTTGCAATTACAGAGTTCAAAACCCTCTGGAATCGAATAAAATTTGTCAGCAGTTCAAGCCAACAGAAGCTGCTCTAGCTCCTGTGTTTATGTGAGTTAGAAGCCAGAGAGGACTTGTGTTCATGTTTCACAGGTGTGAAGTTGTGGTTGATATCAAGCCAAAGACAGCAGTGTTTGTTAATGGTTTTGATTAAAACACGATCAGCATGAAAGGTTCTCCGATATTTCTCTTCCTTATTTCATCATTCTGCTTACTCCTTTTGTATTAGACTAAACCTTGCTCTTATCCCCAGCATTTTCTGTTTCCCTTCCTAGTTAGTTTTCTCGTCTCATTACTACACATGCACCTATGTGGAACTAACCAGATTATTTCAGTTCCATATTTTAGCTCTGGGGGCAAGTTATGCCAGCAGAGGAGCTTGTCTGCTTTACTGTGCAGCTCCATCAGCTCCAAAGCAGTGAGGGAGAAGGCCAGGTGCAGGGATTTTGTGTTTGTTTCCATCTCTTGAAGATGAGAGAGGTTTCTGAAGTAGATGTACTGACCACTAGAAAGCCAGGGGTAGGGTGAGGAGGCTGGTTAGAAATGGGGAGATGTATGGAGTAAGCTGTGACAAATGGAATGGCAAGTCCTAAAAGGTCCATGTGAAGACTTGCAGTGATACCTGAAAATTCTGATGATGTGTTCAGCTTACTTTGTCAGTTTCCATACAGAGCTCTGAGTAAACAGCTCAGATTTATGAATTAGTTTCACTATTCTGAGTCCACAGTGTACAGAGAAAATTTACTGCAACTCCCTTTTCTCCATCCTGCTTTTCTGGAATTGCTATCTACAGCACAGTGTTCATATTTTGTACACAATGCTGGACTGCCAGGTACCCTGGCTAAAGCTGGTGAGTTGAGGAGGAAAGAGCTGCTGAACTCTGAAGACCGTGTTTTTCTTTATGCATTTGAATGTTTGTTCACTTTTGAGCTATTAACTCTACCAGCAAACTGGGCTGTCAGGTTAGAAGTATTCAAAAGTGGGTGTCTGACATCTTTTGCAGACTTCAGCTCTTCGCTGCATATTTGAAAAGTGAAGCCTGCTTTTGAGTGTGTATATGTATATATGCATGTCTGTGTTGAGTTGGCATTTCGTTTTTTGGCTACCTCCCTGACCTTTCCTGCTCTTTGGAGAGAAGAGTGACAGTGGTCAGAGTGGCCATTACAATTCCAAAGTGGTTCTCAGTTGGCTGTTAACTTTCCATCCTCATGGTCTCTTAGGTCAGCTTTGAGGTGAAAAGATTGTTTCTCTCCAAAATATTCTCAGCAGTTTCTGGTGCAGTGTTCAGCAGGAATTTATGAAGGATGGGTATTCTTTAGATAGATACAGCTGAGAGAAAAGGAGGGCCCCTCTTGAGGGCTGGGGTTTCTCTTTGGTCTGGTTATTTGCTTGAGAGTAATTTTTGTCAGTCCTTGGGCAAACAGAGTGAATACCTGGGTTATGCACTCCTCAGGGTTTGAATACACATATATTACATACCCTTCTCTCACTAATCAGTGTGACACATTCCTTTGTTGGCAAACGGTTCCAAAACAAACACAATCAGTTCACTTAATTAGCGGGTCTGTGGGCTGTGCTTGGCAGACTCTTTACATCCTGCTCAACAATACAGCACAACAGTTTGCTGCCTTGAATGTAAGGGTGGGCTCACAAAGTCATAAGCTTTCTAATGATACATCCTTTCTCTGGCTTTTCTTGGGAGGTGGCCATTCTGCACAGATCTTAGTGAAAGCTGGGATTCAGTAGTTAAACAATTTCTTTAAAATTGTCCCGTCCTTTTGATGCCTCCTTCACTATTTCTGATTCTTCTGTCCCTCATGCCCTTCTTTTCTATCTTACCCAAATTTGTATTATACTTAATCAGGATTCTTTCAAAATTTAACAATTTCACCTTGTTTTTGAAGGCCTTTAAATCATGAGAACTATTTAAAGCCTCTTGAATTAATTGCACATTTCATGGACCAAATTTTCAGCTAATGTAAACTCTCAGAGCTCTGCTTATGCTGGCATTATGGCAACTTAAACAAACTGAGTATCTATCTCCTATTTTATTTCTTTGACTAAATCTGCCCCGGGCTTAAATTTAGTGAGTAAACATATAAAATTATCATATTATATCACTTATTTTATATTTACAGGTGTCGTACAATAACTTTAAATATCCTTGGCTGTAAATTGCCTTGTTAGAGCTATTCTTGCCTATTAGCAAGCAGGCACTTCCCCTCAAGTTGCTCTGATTTTGCTTGTTGTTCACTAATGTGACGAAAAGGTTTTGTTTCTTTCTCCTAAAATTAAAAAAAGACCCAACAACCAAACAACAGAAGTGAAGTCTGTATAGTGGCTCTGTTGTCCCTAGTAATGACAGTATTTGTTTTATAACTTAGAACAATTTTTAAATCTTAAGGAATACTGAGAAAATTACCTTTGGAATGAGAATAGAAACCATTAAAACATGTTTTCTGTCCCATCAGATAAATAAGCAATCATGGTTATGATTAAGATTATTTTATGATACCCAGTTAATAAAGTTTTGGTCTTGCCTGTCATCATCCTAGTGATTACTTTCACAGGCAATTAAATTTGTTGTGTTTTGCTGGTAAAGTTACTTGCTTGTTAAGAACAATTTAGTCCATTCCTTTCCTTTTATGTGCTGACTGTAGATGTACGTGAACCATGGAGAGTTGTTCTTTTGTGTTGATATTCATTTATCAAGGCTAAACTGTTTTCACTTTGCTAAGTTAATTTGTTCTGCTGATCAGTTAAGACATGTAGACCTTTTAAGATACAAACCAGAAGGCCCAAGTTTAAAATAGACGTGCCACAGAACAGGCTTGACTGTATCAAGCAGCTTGGATGCCTCCATAATCTTTGGCCACCATCCTGATAAGACCTGTGAATGTACTTTGCACATAGTGACAAGTCTTACTAAAGGCTCTGGGGCTGTGCATGCCCAGGTCTTTGCAGAGTTACAGCTTACTGTGTTACGGGTGCTGTGTCAATGGACAAATGCAGCTTTGAGCATTTGGGAGGATGTGAAAGTTAAATGTTAGGTGGAGAGACTGAAATATGTAATATACAGCATTTGCAGGAAATACCTTGGCACTGGTCAAAGTACATAATTTTCCCTCTCGCTTTGATTGGTTTGTCTTATGCTAGGAAACCTTTCTCCAGGCCTGGCTCACCTGAGTTGTGCCAGCAGTTTAGTACTTGATTTTTGAAAGAGCTTAGCTTATCAGATGCTGATAGCTAGTTCAAAGCACTCTGAAGTGATCTGCTCAGCACTTCTTTGAGGAAATGTAGGCACCTAAGTAGATGTTAAGTTCTCTGGGTAATTTAATTTCACCTGAATCTGTCAAAATTGATTAAAAAAACCTTCTGGCCCAGATTGTCTTATTTTTGTTTGTGCAGGGTAGCACAGTAATATTATCTGGAATATGTAAACAGAAAACGATAAAATATACCAGCTTTTTCATCAAGTATTGTCTTTTGCAACTGAATTAGCTTTAGAGGTTGGTTTTACTTGCCTCATGTCACAGTGGTTTTTAACTAGAATGTTCAGTCAATGTCATCTTAGTGCCAGCTTTCTTCCATTCATTTACTATGTGGGCATCCCTCACTAGGCAGGCTACTTGCATTGGTTCCTAGGCAACTGGAGTAATATTGCTGCACGTGTGTGTCAGGCATTGATTGCCTTTGGGGCTTTTTTTGTGTTGTAAGTGAACACAGGCTAGTCCCTTTTCCTTTTCTTTGTGTTCTGCTAAAGGCTTAGAATTTGAAGGGCCTGTCTGTGATATTCACAGCTGAGCAATTCAGAAATGCTTGCAGACAGGCACATGTGCATAGTGTGGGATGGTGATCATGCTGGAATCCCCAGGCAAGGCTGACTTCAACCACTGTGGTTTGCTCTTAGAGTTTTTCATAGCCAAGTTACAGGTGGTTTAGTGTTTTGGGTGCTTGGGGAATGTTAAGCATCACCTAAGGAAAACTTAATAACCTCATTTAATCCTGCTTTTACTCTGCATGGCAGGAAAGAAGAAACTGAAGAGTTCAGTCAGTGAAGGGTTCAACTCTAAATCAAATCCTTGCTGAAATTTGTTTCAAGGAATTACTCACTTGACCAAATGTGTGCAACATCTGGCACAAAGGAAGTGAGTTTTTAAAATGAAAGCATGAAAGCTAATATATAAAATTACAGAAGAAAGGGTGGTGGGTGAATGTCTCACTGCACTGAGACAAGAGCTCTTTGCCCCTCTCAGCTCTGCTAGGAGCCCCTGGCTGACCTTGAGCAAGCCAGTTCACCTCTCTCTTCCTGCTGTGGGCTGGAATGGTGGAACATCTGGTACAGCCAGCCCACGTGCATGGGACTGAAGGTGCCCTGATAAACATTGCTTCCAGCAGCTTCAGCCCACCTTTGTACCAGTCACATTGATAGGTCTGTCAACCAGTAGGGTTACTATGAGACAAAAACCTGTCTTTCAGATGACACCCTGGACCACCTGTTGATCATCCCTGCTTTGTTTGGTCTGTTTAAGGTGAAAGGTCTTTGTACCCCCCACTTCAGGCACCTGCTCTGGGCACTTAATGGTGGTGCAGTACAGAGGAGAAATATGAGCATAATCAAATGGTTGTGCAGCATCTAGAATTATTTGAGCTATAATCCTGGGTAAAGTAGATGGGAAGCATGAAAAGAACATGTCAGAATTTCCAATTTACTAAATATTGATATGTTTCAAATGCCCAGACTTAATGGGCGATACTAACATCAGCTTTTCCTCAGCATACAAGGAATGATTATATGCTTTTAATGTAGAAAGGCTTTTCTTTTGTAACTAGTAATAATAGTAATAAGAACATTATAATGCCTGTCTGGCTGTGGAGAGCTTTGCCCTTTCTCTTACACTTTCCAGTGCAATAGCAATTATTCAGAGAATTGAATAATTCTCTGCATTTTTTTACTCCATACCAGTAAAACATCCTTAAAACATAAAACACCCCCTGAAGTCTCAACAGAAATTGAGTTAGGTCAGAAAATAGGGGAAAAAAAGAGAAAACACCAAAATAGAGAGGAAGCTATTTCAGCTGCCTTCTTAGAAGACTGTAAGTCTGTGTGAAAACAACATGCAATGTTCACTAAGTCTTCAAATACTGTTTGAAAAATAGCAAGATGCTATTAATGTGCAGTGTCACAATATCATTCATTAAAGAAGGGAACATGAAAGGCCTGAATGGCTATGGGCTCATCAGCTTATTATCAGTGCTGAATAGCATTCTCAGAAAGGATGGAGGGACTTTTTGGCCTCTAGACAAAGAATAAGTCAGGATTCAGAAATAGTACCTGAACTGTGAATTACCTATGACAACAACAAGGGTTAAGGGAAAGATAAATAAGTGTAGTGAACTATTAAGTGAGCCTTTTATAGGCTACAGAATAGGTTTCATTTCTCCAGAGAAATACAATAGTTTTTATATACTGAGGCTTGAAAACAACAAAAAACTCTATGAAATTCACATGTGGAAATAAAATTAGATCTCAGGATTAACTAGGAAGCAATCTGCTTATAATATTCTAGAAAGGAACATAAATTTGGTGGAGTTTTTGGTATCACTGGAGAATCTCTTGCAGTGAGGTTAGAAATGGTCATTCCAGGGTAGGTTAAGACTGACTGTATTTGATATGAGGGAAAGCAAAGCTGTGTAGGTAGATTGGGGTAGTATAGCTCCACCACTTTAAAAGGAATAACTTGCCAGTTTCATGAAGGTAGAGCAAGATCAGCGTTGCCCCCCTGCCCTGGTGACTTTCTTTGTCAGTGAGGGTGACACAAGCATGCAGGGAGGGCTGATATGGGTGTCCTCTCTACTTGTTCCTGTGCTGAGCTAGGGGCAGCTTTGTTCTCCAACTCAGAGCACCTTTCCTCCAAGCTGCTGCATTGTTGTCATCTGCACCCCTTGGCTGGGCTCAGCCTTCACCAGAGAAGGCAGAAGATAGGTCTTCAGAGCAGCAGTCAGGGGTGGGTGCCAGTGCAGTGACTGTGAGATCAGGGCTGGCTGTTTGCTCTGCCTCTGCTTAGTGCCTGACGATGTGGGGTCCTGGGCAGAGCTTCAGCTACTGCATCAACTCTAATGAATAACAGTTCAGACAGTTCTTCTCTCTGATTTGATTCTGAGCAATGGGAAAAAAGTTTGTTAATATTTTCCACTGACCTTATTTCTGAAAAATGAATTTGTTTTATTTTGAACACCATCAGTCTTTGTTTGCTCTGCTGGTGGCCTTTGACTTGAGAGAGCAGGTGTGCTGCCTCCTCTCTCATCCTGCTCAATCCATTTCAGCAGCAATTTCTGATAGGGTTTTGTCATTTCCATGCATGCTGTAGAGAAATATTGGGCTAGCATAGGGAGTGGCGATGTGAGAGCATAAAATTACACTCCTCATCAATCATTGCCCTCTAGCAACTTCCAGGGTACTGTAAACTACTGGCTAACAAGGGAGAATTAGCTTGATAAAATCACCATTAGTGTCAGTTGAGAGTGGTGTAAAGTTTTAAAGACACTGCTGTCTTCTGTCTCTTCTTTGCCCATTAGTGTGTCTGTTTGTGGAGATCCTAGCCCAGCAAAGCACATAAACACGCTTAATGGAAGGCAGATAGGCAATCCCAAAGAAATCAGTGGGATATGAGTCCTAAGCATGTGTGCATGTGCTTCAGGATAAGGCAATAACACAATCTCTGAGCACAGAAATTGTAAACATCTCTGCATGAGCCAGTTTCTTGATTCAAAACCAGATTTAGACTGTAGCTGGACTGAGGAATCCAACAGTCAAGTTTCACTGCAAAAGAGCATGGAAGCCAGTAGATATACTGTTTTATACTCAGCCTTGTTCACCTGCCTTTCCTTACTCATATTTGAGTTTTATCAGTTTATGCAAGTTAGAAATGTGCCTCTTTAAATCTCTGCACAGCCATATTATGCTCTGCTGTTATTAAAATTTAGGTCATGTTTGGGCCTATGCATAAAACCTCAAGTGCAACCAGATCAGGACCAGTTTTTAAAAAAGTTACAGATGAGATGCAACTAATATAGCTAACAGGCTGTATTAGCTTATGGACTTCTCTCAGTATTGTCAGACCCCATGCCTTATGGCTTCTCACATTTTGGGGTTTCTTTCTTCACATTTTCAAATTTTCTTCACAGTCTTGAAGACAAGAACCTTATTTCTATGAAAAATAGTTCAAGGCAAACCAACAAAATACTGCACTAAAGTTGTAACAATGGGCACTTAGATTCTTATACAGTCATTTGACTACAATAGCTACAAGAGAGGAAAAAAATGTGCAAGGCATTTCAGGATGTCCTAGAGAATCACCAAGGGTGACCAACACCTGTTGTTTGTGTTTCAGGATTACTCTAAAGTTTCATGTTTTGTTGCTTTTATTATTTGATTATCCAACTGGAACCTAAGACTTTTATCTCTGACAGTCCCCATTTTTCCTTTGCTTACAAAGCTGTAGTGACAACTCATCACTGCAGATAGTTACTTTCATTGGAAGGCTGAGAATGTCCTGCTGTTCAGTGGTAGCCCACTCATGATCACCAGATATTCATTGCTCAACATCATCAGCAACTGGGGCTTGATCTGCTCTGACATCATTGCCTCACAATGCCCTGAAAGTAAACCAGTCATCTGTTTGAGCAATTGATTTGTTTGAAATTTTAATGTCACATTTGAGAACAGAATAATACAGCTTTAATGCCAGAAGCATAGCTCAATGTATTGTTCAACTGATCAACATAGATCAGTTATGTTCATCTAGTCTGGTCTTCCACAGGACACAGGGCAGACAATATCACTTACCTCTGTTTCATTCTTTACTTTTGAAATGACAACTTCTCTTGTTGTTGAAGTGGACTGTCCTTTACTTTTCCAGAACAGCTGACCCCTGGAGCTTCAGTGAGAAATATGTCATATCATGGCTGTTGCAAATCACAATCTGTTTCTGCAAATGCTAAACTACACCTCATTGGAAAATAATATGGTCACTCCTCATTTACAAACAAAGCAAGATTTGTCTTTCATAAAACAATGTCTTTTCAGTGATATACCTGAATACTAGTTACTAAGAGGATGAGTATAATCCTTCTAAAAACTTGTCTGTGAAGCAGAAGTGCTAGGACAGATTCTCAGCAGCTGCAAAATCAATGCAAGTCAATTTATTTTGGTGCTCCTGAGTAGCTTTACACCAGCAGAGGTGTGGCCATACCAGTGTCTTTTACAATGCCACTCTAATGAAGCATAATGCTCTTTGAACTCCCAGAATTGTGTCAAGGAATACCTACTGCCCACAGCCCATGTGAAGCCTGATGCATGCTCTGTTCTTGTTTTGTGATTCAATTTTGACACTAATTTGTGTTTGCAGGTGTGAAAGCTGTGGTGCTGTCTTCCACTCTGAGTGCAAAGTGAAGGCTGTACCATGCCCCAGGTGCGTGCGTAAAGAATTGCAGAAGAAGCAGAAATCCTTCTGGAGGCAACTGAATATGGACGAGAACTTCGAAGAGTCTTGCAACATGTTTGAATTGTCATATCAGAACACATGAGTTCCTTAAGGCAGTGGCCAGCCTGAAGAGAATCCCTCTGCCAGCTGCCAGCTCAAGCAAATCCTCAGCTTAGACAGGCAGAAATTTTCTTGAAAATTATTACCTGACCTTCTTCATCTGTGAATAAGAGCTGCCAAAGCGGCCATAAAGCCTTGTTGGCTTTGAAATACCAATGGCTAAACTGCATTGAAGTCCAGCCATTAGCTCATACAAAATGTTGTTTATGAGAAATGCTTTAGGTCTAGCTAATTAAGTACCCAACTTTCTTTTCCACCTCTGGAGAAGACTTTATCTCAAGGCAGAAAATATTTGCTGCCATGGCTGCATTATTTTTTATGTTGTTCATTTAGAATTGATGAATCTTCTACTTATTTATGTGTATTATTTATTTATTTATTAGTAGCCTTGGCAGATGTTCTGGCAAGGTGTTTCACAGAACCCAATAGAGCAGGAATTATTTTGAATCTACTGTCTCCTCCTGATATGGACACATGGTTCCATTTGCTCATGTTTTCAGAGAACTATCTTAAAGGATCAATGCGTTTACATTTTAAAGGATCTCCTTGCCAAGGAAAGAAAAGGATCTCCCATTAAACCTTATTCGGGGTGCTTACAAACATAAGACACAGAATAATTCCTTTAGTTATGTTTATACATTTATAACCAACCCAGTGAACTACTCCATATTCAGATAAGCATGGGGCTTGCTACTCTTTTTGTTCAGGCTGGGAATATCCATTAAGCTCTGTCACTGAAGTCCTTTGAGATTTGTGCTGGTTACTCTTGGTTTATGGGAGGCTGTGTCCTTGTCTGTAGTAACATGATGCTGGTTCTCCTCCTTCCAGTCTGAAACTTAGGGCATTTTAAGTGTTCACATTGGTTTTCTTCTTATTTTATGAAGTTTGCTTCAAATGTTTTTCTAATCTGAATTGGTTAAACTGATAGTCAGGAAAGTGGTCTTGCCCATTTTAGTTAGCAAATACCTCCAAAATTGTGAAACACTAGTTTGCTGTTTTCACATGCAACTTGTGTCCTGCATTCTCGTTGAGCTCCAAGGCATTTTCAGTTCTGCAGTAACTTCCATGGTGGACAGTGAAGTTCCTCGAGGTATGATTCTGCTCCACACACCTGGAACACAGGGAAGTACTAAACACAGTGAATTATTTTGTAAAGGGAAGTACATGATGGATTTAACTGGGGAGGTGTGTGTCATTACTGGCAGTATGTTTAATTCATGGTGAGTTCACCTCCAATGAGCAGTTAGATTGTCTTCCCCCCATTTCCCATTCCTGACTCTTTTCCACACTCTGCAGTGATATGTGCAGGTGTATCACCCTGCAGTGATATTACATACTATGAAAGCATTCATATATATATACACATGCACACATCTATATGTAGAAAGCAAATATGATTTCAGGAGAATAATGCCAGTTGCATGTGTATTTTTCATCTCTTTTCACATAGATTTGTGAAAATATGGAATACTGATTTTTGCTTCCTATATAATCTACAGACTGTTGTATTCAAGGCAGAAAGCAGTTTGATTGTTGAGGTATCTCACTAATTGCTGAAGTATTTTAAATAAAAGAACAGGGTACATCATGCTTACATTAAAAGATAAAATGCTACAATGAGTTGCCTTGTACTGGAATATAAGTGGTTACCTTTTCCAGCCTCCAGTCAAAGAAAAAGTAGCTTTCTCAAATTTTAATGCAACTACTATATATATAGACGCATGTTTGTATCTGTATACCTTAGACAACCAGTGCCTTTCTTTTCCAGAAATCCTTCTTTCATTGGGATTCTTTAGAAGGAAGTGAGAGTTTTTCCATGTTCTTGGCAAAGTGCTGTAGGGATTCCAGTACTTAATAAACCTGGTGAATCATGCACCTTTGTCACTAAAATTAATACTTGCCATACACAATGGTGTCTCTGTTTCAGCTCACTGTTCCTCATGTGAAATGAGTTGCTTTTGGCTGTCACCCTTAAAGGTATAATGTTCCTTGCAAATCCATTCCCATGCAAAGAATTCCCTGTGTGTTCAGAAATGCAAACACTGGGGAAGTATTGTGGAATTAGTCAGGCAAACAGGAACTGCACTGGTGCTGGCTGAATAAACAGAACGCTCCCATGTTTTTCTGCTTGTGTCACTGCAGTCACTCCTGTGGCAAAGCCAGTAGCTCTGAAACTGTCAGCATCTGGCAGGTACTGTTTTGAATTATCTGTAGACATAATGTTGGGTTGTTAAAGAAAAAATGGTGGTGTTTTTCATATCATCATGCTCTGGTATTTATGATACCTCACAGTGCTGGTTCATGTCCAGCTCAGTTGAGAGAAGGCTGCTTGAGTGCACTGTCAAAAACCATATGGAGTCAAGGAATCAAGGTTCAGATATTGCAAAATACTAGTTACTTTGACAGATGTCCTGTCCCCAAAGTACCAGTCATATGGGTGGTTAGATATTGGAGTTGAATTCTGGAATAACAGCATAAACATTGGAGTTGCTCTGGGTTTGTACAGGTATTACAGAATGGTTTCTTTGCTAACAGAGATTTAAAGGATAAAAAGAGTATGATGTTGGCAAAACTGCTGAAATTAGTCATGGGTCTGAAACCACTGCCATTACCAGTGACATAGAGCAAGAGCATGTTATGATATTGTGTCAGTGCCCAGAGCTTTATGTAAAAGGATACTGTATAATACAGATCATGTCATTTGCTTTAAAATCCAGTGTTGTTGTAAACCAGCTAGTTCCTGAAATGAATAGACATTCATTTCTACTTTGGAGAAGTGATACAGCTTCACTGTAGGAGCAGGCTGTAGTGTGGAAGATGATGTCCTCTCAGGGATGCCTAGCTCTATCCAAAAACAGTTATTCTTTTTGAATGGGTAAGATAAAGTATTCTGTCACCAATTTTTGTAAGCATAATGAAAGGCTTAATCCTGCCCTTAGTCGATA
Source organism: Thryothorus ludovicianus (assembly GCA_013397245.1). Lineage (NCBI taxonomy): Eukaryota > Metazoa > Chordata > Aves > Passeriformes > Certhiidae > Thryothorus > Thryothorus ludovicianus. Next base: position 685,277 of record VZTB01015213.1, on the reverse strand, counting down.
TTCTTGCAGGAGCCATGTGCAAGCAGGAGCCTCTGCCTGGGGTTCTGCAGGTGGTTTGGGTTTCAGATAGCGCTGTACCCTTGCATGGCTGTCTCTGCTGCACTGACAGTGCTCCGTGCTGGTCTCCACTGCTGCTCTCTGCCCGTTCTGCAGCCCACAGCCTGCATGTGGCTCTGCTCTGCAGGCTTCTGGATGAGCATCAGCTGGTAAAATTCCTGGGGGCTTTGCAGATTGCACGGCTCTGCCTGCAGCCTCCCCCTCATCCCAGGTGAAATTATCTATTGGTACTTCAGTCTCGTCCTGCCCACGCATGAAATGAATTTGAATGATGCCATTTCATTGTGAATCAAGAATAAAATGTGCTGTTTGTTTTCTTCAAAGAAAAGATGTTTTCATATTTGACTGAGAAGGAATTGATCTGTAATCCACTTACTGCTTTTGCTTTGTACAGAGCTTGTTATTAGTGTAAAAATAGGATGCATAACTGCAGTGGACCATAGCTTCACTCTCTACAGGTACTTGTTAGATATTATTTTTATCTAGGACACTATCAAGATCCTTATTCAAGTCTCTTCTCCTCTTTACCCTAACCATCTACCTTTCCTTTAATGGGAAGATGGGCCTACCTAGGGGATGCAAACTGCAGTTCTTTTTGTATTATCAATCTATAAAAAGAGAAATTTGTATTTCTTGTGTAGGAATCCTCCTATTGCTTTTCTTGTTTTTTGTCTGGTTTACGTGGTGGAAAATGATGGGTTTGTGACGTGGCAAAATATCCTGGCTGGCACATATCAGTATGAGCTCACTGCTGGGATCGATAGGCATTAGCAGGTGTGAGGGAAGATACATTTTTGTGAGGAACTTAAGTTTTTCACAGTACTCCACAGGCTCTGATGGCCCTGTTAGGAGTGAATCATCAGAGTATCTCTAGAGCTCATCTTGTCAAGGCTTCTCTTATTATTAGGATAGTGTGTGTATTATAATAGATGATAATGTCTTGAAAGATTTTTAAAAAGAGCAGAGGATGTGTGTTTACAATGAAATGGGGAAGCTGCCCAGTTGAATTTTGCTTTTTCCCTGTAGCAATAGAAGCCACTAAGTTTCTTAGGCTTCCCAAGGTCACTGCCTGGCTGCAGCTGACTGTTGATCTGTATAAAAGAAATTAATTGAATAATCATCATACTCATCTAGGGTTTTTTTCTGCTGCTCAGTTGCAAGCCAGTCTCCCCTCTCTCCACTGTCTCTGTCCATATCCTTACTCACAGTACTGAGCCTATAGCCAGACTTGGAACTTCATAGTGTTGCTTTTGAACCAGTTGTGTCCAGTCATTCTCTCCTTTGTAATTTGGCTTCTAATTTTCCCTTCCCAGTAGGAGTGCCTTACAGTACTGTATATTAGCGCCTCTCTTCCACTTTTGGATTTCCTGATTGCATCTGCTGTTTTATTAACTTGAAGGCTTAAACTGAAACTCTCCTGTGGCTGTGCCTGCTTTTTTGCAGGAGCAGCCGAGTAAATCAGTTTACTTGTTCTGCCCTCATGAAATGAGATCTACAGGCCTCATAAACCAGCTCTGAAGACACCAAGCTGTGTGGGAACTCCTCACTTTTGCTCATTTTGGTGCCTTAAATATTGAGAAGTGAATAATTTTTTTTAGAAATGCTCTGCCATGATGCAATGTGTTTGGCATTGGAGCTTAAAACCTTTGCTCATGACAGTTTCCATCTTGCTAGGAATGGTAACCATAAAATTTGTGTACTGTCTGTGCTTTGTGAAGGCATTATGAGAGAGGATAGCGTGGTGATGGTATTTGTTCTTATTATGTGTATTTTTGAGACTAGCTGGGCTGCTTAGCCTGAGATGCAGTTGTGCAAGACCTTCAGAAGATGTGCATATATAATAATGTAAAGTACAGAGAATTAAAACAGGGTCAGGTCACATGCAGTTTTGCTCTTCCCAGAACCCCTGGCCAGTCCACACACTGTGGGACTCCCATACAGAGCTCCCTGCTGGCTTGCACAGCTGGGCCCAGTGCTGGGGGAGTGAAGGCATTTCCTCAGAGCTCAATTTTGAATGCAGCCTGACTCCCTGGAGGCTGACCCAGGGGGGTTTTGGTCAGCCTTACCTTAGAGAGAGGGTTAACCCATTGAAATTTCAGCATTATTTGCTAAAGTATGTGGCGTGTGTCAGCCTGGGGCACATGTCCATACTAACTGGGATTTTGTAGGTCCACATTTGACACCAGTAGCAGGAATCCCGTTTGACAGTGGCAGTGCTGTTACTGCAGTTTTACAGTGAGTAATGTGCAACGTCCTTCTTTATTTGAAAACCCTGGTATGGCCATGATAGCTTGAGTCATATATTAAAATGACAATTTCACCCAAATTCCTTAGGGTGGCCATTAATCCAAATTGCAGAGATGCCACTTGTGGTCAGCATCAGAGATATCTAGGTCTGGAGAGCTATCAGCTATCTAGGACCAAAGTGTACTAGACTTTGTGCACAAGTGTCAGTGGCTCAATTATTTATTTACTCCTGTCTAATCCACATGTTAAACCAATATAAATCCTTGAATACACACCATTGTTTTGGTGGAAAAAGGATTTGTTTCAGTTTTGTTTATGCACTTGTCTACCAAGTTGATTTTGCTTAAACTAAACTGTGCTTTCAGGCTGGTTTTTAATTAATACTTTTGATACCAAGTTACCTTATATGAGTCTCTGATATACTTGAGGTAAGTAAAAGTAAATTCGTGAGCAAAATGTGTTTCATAGGTATTAAGTGATAAAGGCACCTTCCAAATCAACTTTAGTTCAGTCAAGGCAGTTAAAAGCCAAGGAAAGCCAGGTCTGAGCAGCAGAGCACAGTGGCTGATGTTGTCCCTGGCAGTCTGGGATTTCCTTCCTGCCTGAGCACCAGCTCACCTGCACCACTTAGAGTGAATTTTAGCATTGCTGGCAGTGCACCCTAAGTTTTTGGAATACCATTATGTTTATGTGCTACTCTGTTAACTTATTTGCAACATTATTATGTGTGTTACATTGTTTTCTTGTGTTTGCATTGTTGGTTTGGTTTTCTTACTTTTGACAAGGATTTTTTTTTTAATTATCTGCAACTACTGGACAATAGTCTTGATTTATTATTGCTGTGTAATGATGTTATTATTTAAATCCATTGAGTTGAATTGCTTATTGACTTGAGCAGGGTTTATTTGGGTTCACTTGTGACTGCATCAGAGCACCAGTCCCTCCTGTATAAAGGCAACTCTCAATAAATACTAAAAAAATGTTACTCGTCCATTTTAATTTGCCTTCTGGTGGGTACTGTACCATGGATAGGGCAAGCTTTGAAAGAGTGATAATTTTCTTTTAAGTGCTTCTCTGCTGGTTAAAGTCTTCTGAAACTGAGAATATATGATACTAACTTTTCCCAGATCTCAGCCAGGAGGGCCTCTGGAAGTACTGCTGATATCTGCATCAGGCTCTGGGGGTTTGGATTCCCAGTTAAATATTGTGGTTTTGGAAAGCTACAAATTCCTAAATTTTTAATGATGCTGCCCCTGCCACAAGCTTCCAGGAGTGCTTACTGTGGCCTTGAGGCACCCTTGGGTGCAGAGCTCCTGGGAGGCTTGCAGGAGGCAGCTGCTTGCTGTGTGGCTGCCATGTGGACCCTCTGCCAGAAGAGTCCAAGGTCAGGCCTTTGAATCCTAAGTAAGGGAGGCATCTCCCAGGTGGACTGAGGGCACCACTGAGGGGCTGGATGGGCAGGATTTTGCCCATGTTATAAGGGTTCTTACACAAGGCAAGATTCTTGTTCTTGGTTGTTTCTTCAGTGCATCAGGTAAGGAGCTTCTGCAGCTCCTTGAATCTGGATTTGATGATTAAAGATTGGAGCACAGAGCTGTGGTGGAGCCTGTGGGCCTAAATCCACTGCCTGAGACTCCCCAGAGCATTCCACACCCAGCCCTAGGCTCTGGCAGCTTTCAAAGAGAAGGATATATCCCCTCCTTCACTATCTTCCTGCCCCTCCTCAGAAAGACCAGAAGTCCATCAGGAATATCAATCCTCTCTCCTGCAGGAACCTTTGGACTTCATCCCTGTGATGAAATCAGCTACAAGCAATGAGTTAATGTTTGACCAGGACCACACAAGCTGCACAAGGAAACCATGTGCAAGACCTTCTCTTCCTCCTTATTTGCTTTACAAGGTGAGCAAATTCTGTTATGACATCTCCTTCCCCTTTCACTGCCACCTCCTCTCCTCACTTTAGCCTGTAAGAGATGGTGGGAAAAGCATCCATGCAGAGCAGAGTCCATGGGCTTCTCAGAGCCCTGGGAAGAGCATGCCAATCCAAGCTCTAGCTCTTCTTTTAAAGTCAGGATAATTAATTTTAAAAAAAAAGCTACCCTTCTAGCTCTCAGACCAAAATCAGTAATATTTGGGTTAATATGTGAAGTTGACTGGTTTTCTGCAAGAATGGAGCTAGCCTCTTTCTTTCCTTAGGGACTAAGGGGAACCTTCTGGGGGTGAGACTTACCATACTTTTCCAGTGAAAGCACACGGGGGCAAATGAAAATATTCTGGGAGTGTGTGTACATAGCTCTGGACTGTCTTGTTAGCAAAAGAGTTCTTGTTTAACTAAATACTCTCCAAAACAATGGTGCCATCTAGAAGCCTGAGTATTACCACCATAAGAAGGTGGTGAAAAGCATCTCAGATAATCAAGTGTTACAATTAAAACCAGACAAAGACCCCAAGGCAAGCAGGAGTAAATTCCATCCATTTTAAGCATGGACAAATATAAAACTTGGCATTGAATCTGTAAACATGCTTTTGAAAAGTGTCTTGGTTTGATTGCAACCCAAGACAAAAAGTCAGTCCATTGTTTATAGTGACTTCCATTTTTCTATAATTTAGTTCAAGGCATTAGCATTCATTTAGGTACTAAAAATGAAGTTGTAAGGCTCATCTGGAAAGCAAGACAGACAGGTAAGAGCTTGTGTTAAGGGGCTGAACTTTCATTGACTTGAAAATTCTCAGGTGTTTATCAGGTAGGTACAATATGATGCATTTAGAGGTGAGTAAGAAGGACTTACTAGTAAAGTTAGGTACTGTTTAAAAATAAGAAGGTGCAAATTACTGGATCAGTGTAAGAAAGTAATAGATGTAATCAGCATGCATGGAGAAGTTCAGTCAAAAGTGCTTTCCTAGCATTTAAGATTATAAATTAATCTCATTTCTGACTTACACTGCAGGCAAATATCTGAAGTGCAGCAACAAAGTAATGAAACACAAGGAGTGTGAAGTTCAGGGCACCACCATAGAAGTATGTCATTAGGCTATTAGAGAGCATCCAAGAGAGGGGCAACAAAGATGATGAAGGGCCTTGAGGGGAAGCTATATGAGCAACCAGTGAGCAGCTGAGGTGGCTTGGTCAGTTCAGCTGGAGGAGACTGAGGGGAGCCCTCACTGCAGTCACAACTGTGAGGGGCAGAGGAGGGGCAGGCACTGATCTCTGCTCTGTGGTGACAGTGACAGGACCTGAGAGGATGGCCTGAAGTTGTGTCAGGGGAGGTTTAGGTTGGATATTACAAAAAGGTTCTGCACCCTCTGGGGTGTCTGGGCACTGGAACAGACTCTCCAGGGCAGTGGTCCCAGCAGTAAGGCTGACAGAGCTCAGGAAGTGTTTGAACAATGCTCTCAGGCACAAGGTGTGACTCTTGGGGATGGTGCTGTGCAGGGCCAGGGGTTCAACTCCCTAGTTCTTGTGGGCCCCTTCTAACTCAGCTTATTCTGTGATTCTGTGTCTGTCCCTCAGTTTTTACCTTCCCCTGCAATAATTTCTGAGAGCAGGGGTACAAATGCCCACAAAAGCAAGGCTAGGGTGGAAAACAAATGCCAGCACCATCCTGTCGTCAGACATTGTCACACAATGGCTTGTGACACTGGTGATACTTTGTTGTGTACATATTGCTAAATATCCTGTTCTGGCTTGGACTCTGTGCTTCTGAAGGACACTTGTTTCAGATTTAACAGACAGTATATTCGATCCTTTAAGCAGATCCAAGATCTGCTTAAAGGATCTGCTCCATTGAAAGCAGCAGTGTGTCAAAGAACCAGAGCTGGGCTCTCAGTATTTAAAGAGAGGAGCTGTAGCAGTGTATAAAATTGGCAGATTCCTTGTGAAATACAAGTGCATCTAGCACAGGGTTAACACTGGTTGATAACAGGTAAAAAAGGGCAAAAGCATAATAAAATACAGGTCTCTACTGTAGGTATTTACACAGTATCGACTTTGTTAGCTGTGCTTAGAGATTTATGTCAAGTGTTAACTGCACTGTCATAAAACAATAAAGTACTTCTGTGAAGGGCTTAGGGCAAAGGGGAGGCAGAGAAGTCTCTCTATACAAGGCCCTCCTCCTGCATCTGTGATAATCCATGGGAATGTTTCCATAGTTGTCAGCATGGGTTGTGTGGAGGCCTGCTAGGGGACAGCAAGCAGAAGCACATTTACTGTGTTTAGAGCAGGTAACTAATGATTTTGTCTCAGGGAGGATATTGCCACCACCAAATTCTAGGAGCTAACACAGCTGATAAGTCCACCTTGCAATAAGTGGAGAGATTAGGGTTCCTCCTGGCATCAGGGATGTCCTTTGGTGTTTCATAGTAATGCTGACAAGGACCCCATAACATCTGAGAGGTTACAATAAGAGAACTACTGTGCTCTGGGGTGGCCGTGAGGTGAAAAGGGCAAGAGTCCAGTGTCCCAGGATTTCTACACAATGTACCCTGGACTCTGCACACTTCCAGCTCTAGGCTGTTGCAACTCTGCTACTCACACTGGGCTCACAGTAGGCTTCCCCTCAGCATTTTGGCTGCAGGACCAGATTTCTCAGCTGAGTTTAGTGTTTATATGTAGTGGACCACACTGAAACGCCAGTCCCAATCAGTCAGAGCACCAGGGAGTTTGGATGCAGGTGTGGTGCCTGCCTGTCCATGGATCTGTAGCTCCAGTTTGTCCTCCCTGCTTGTTGTGTCTGCCCTTCATGAGGCTATGGCAAGATTGCTTCTCCAAGCCGTGCCCATACATGGGACTTACTAGAAAAGTATTGCTCTTCCACTAGAGATGGCTCCTATGTAGTTGTTCCCTGGTTAGATGCCAGTGTATGGGAAGGTGTTTTCTTGCTTCTTTCCAGATGCAGGAGGTAATTCTTTGTCAAAACATCAAGTCTCTCCCACCACAGCAGTCCTGCAGCTGTCCTGGAGGAGGGTAGGAGAATTACCTGTTTCCTGACCCTGCTTTGACAATGCTTCTCAAAGGCAGTCAGCTTCAAATAAGAGAAAACATCTTTGTCCAGGAGACATTTCAGAGCTCTTCATAAACTTGAGTACTGCTCCCAGCCTGGCTTGTCTTGCTTTCTCTGTCAGGAACCAGAGTGCTCCACACCTGCTGGTCTTTGCTGTTCTCTGAGGGAGCTGACAGGAGCTGTTTGGAAAACAGTTGGGTAGGTGTTGAACACTTCAGCATCTAACCCCAGGTCTGACAACTATCAGAATTTATTTTGAGCCAAAGCAATTTGGATGAGCCTTCCATACTTCTTTCTCAAAAGTATTGTCCATGCCATTTCCTGTCCCATATTTTATCTTAAAAGCTAATGAATAGAGCTGAAATCTGTCCCTCAATTGTCAGCTATGTCAGCTTTCAAACTCCAGGCCTAACTTCATACTGGGACAGCTTTCAAAGTTCATGGGCTCATTCCTGCTGTATTTCAGTGTGAGACTGAGTTAGTCCCTCTTGAGTCCTGGGTGGTGTCACAGTGGCAATCAACAACTTCAGTCCCATGGCACCTTTTATCCCTTTCATCCCTCCAGCCCTCAGCTTCGCTGGTGCTGGAGATGTAGCCCAGATTCATTCCCCTACTCCCAACAGCACCACAGGCTCCTACGGCCCAGGACCAGCAGCTACCCCAGCACAGTGCTGTAGGACAGCCTGACCTTGCATCCCACTGTCCTGGTGCAAAATGCAGATATGCTAAGCTCAGTTTAGAAAGAGGTGAGCAGTCTCCTATATGTACCCAGAGGAGAGTGCCCCAGCACAAGCATCTTCTTGACTCTGTGTGTGACCTTTTCCCATGAATATCTCAGTGGTGTCCTCATCACACGAATTCTTCAGCCTCTGGCATGGCGAGGCAGCCTGTGAGATTGAGATGACCCTTTTAGATTGCACATCTCTTGCTCTGCATAGCCACGCGTTAACATTTTTCGCATTACGCTTCCATGTGGGGGTGCGGGGGGCCCTTGGAGCAAGCTGCCTGGGACGGGCCGAGGCGCGGGGCCGAGCGCGTTTCTCGCTCCTCACGCGTTCCTTTTCCCACTGACTCCTCCGTGGTTGGAAAGGACCCCTGTCCCGGGTTCCACCCCCGCGCGGCCCCCGCTCCTTGCCCAGCCGCACAATTGTCACCGCCAATTAGTGCATTGTTAGGGCACACAATGGCGCTGTGGCCGCTGGAATGGGCCGCTTTTGTGCGTCTCCAGTCGGCTGTAGGGGCAGTCAAGATTCATTTAGGGCCTTACACAACATGGACAGAAAATACTATCAGAAAAGCAAAAGGGGGAAAGAAAAAGGGAGAGGTAGCGAGGAGGGGGGGCAGCGCGCTATTCAGGGGTTAGCCCAGCCGCATGAAAGGCCCAAGAAGCAGTGCCACATTGAAGACGCCCCTCGGAACACAAAAAGGAACCGGGGCTTAATAGTAATTAGTGGGCAAACTGCAAAGCGCACCGTGGCTCTCCAGAGAATTGTTCCTGCACTTACTGCCATAGCTGCCCCTTCCCCCTTCCCTCGCTCTGCCTGGGGGGAGCAGCTCGGGGGTGGGAATGGCAGCCCTCCTTTACCCACCGGCTCTGCAGAGGCCTCACCAAGCTCTTCTTTGTGGCAGGTAAATTGCGTTTCGTTCTCTAAAGCTCGTAGCCAGTTACAGGAGGTGCTTTGCAGCCAGGGCAGGGGGATGGTTTCAGAGTCAGCACCGTGTCAAGGACCTTTAAAGAGCCCTGTCCCTTCCTGCAGCCTGGCATGACACACCTTGAGGCCGGGCTGTTTGTCTGTGGCCTCCCTCTTTTCCCAGCAGAGACTTGGAGGCCACTGCTGTTGTTTTGTTTCTGTTGTTTCCCCCTTTGTTCATGAAATAATCACCTGCATGGGTTTTTATGGTCTGTTTAGGGAAAGGCCTGATGGCACCTCAATCAGCTTAGTAAAGGTGAGGAATCTGCTCAGGCTGAAGGCCAAACCTTGCCTATCCTTCTTGAAGTCTGCACAGTGCAAACAGCACTTGCTTCCACCTCTCTCCCCTCATATCTCTCATACCTGTGCCAGCTCTCAGTCACAATAAGGCCTTCATCGGTACATACAGAAATTCTTAAAGAACATTTTGGCCCAGCACACCTTGGGATTGTCTCAGGCAGCTGCATAAGGGTGCAGCTGAATATGTTTAATCCCTGCTCCTGTAGAGATCACGTTGCTGCTGTCACCAGTCTCAGCTCATCTCCTGAACTGCTTGTACTAGGTTTCATCAGGAGCCTGTGTCAACCAGAGTTAGCTGTGTCTTGGTAATATGCCAGATTAGAAGAGCCACAAGGCAGGTTTGACCTTACATAAACGTGGTTAAGTATTGAGGAAAAATTCAGGGCATCTTTTCCCCATGGAAAGTACACAGAGGCACAAAATTAAGAATCATTCCTTTTATGTTGTCAGGGAATCTTAAGAGATTCTATGGAAGAAAGCTGTGGGGTCTGATGGTTAGTTTGTTGGCTCTTCTTAGCTAATGGATGTCTGTTTCTGCTATCCTTGAATACAGGGCTGCTGGAACAGCTGCTCTTCTCAAGCACAACCACACAGTCCCACGAATTTAAATTGGGCTCTTGCAGACTAAGCTCAGTGTGGTTAGACACTGTGGTTAGACCAGACACCAACTGACCCAATTTAGTAGTCTCAGCTGGAAATGTTTCCAAACTGCAGCATGTGAGATACACATACACAGAGTTCTGGACCACATCTCACTGCTGGTAGAGATTGAAAATGCCTCCCTGTTTCCTCTGGTAGCTACAAGCACAACACTCTCCTATCTTCTAGATATCCAAGCAAGCCTAGGATATACAGATGCTACTCCAGTATCAGCCTTATTTCATGACCTGGAAGCCACAACCACTCTGTATGTCTATACAAAATAGGTTTGGTTGTATTAGAACAATAAGATTTACAACCAAGATGTTTTGTCTGTCTAGAATCCCATCAAGGGTTTCATGTGAGGCTGTGGGCAGCACAGCGGGCATCAAGGGCTCAGCTGGTGTTGCTGGGCTGGCTCCTGCAGTACAAACACAATCAGGGAGCTCAGAGTGTCTCACAGATAGAGCTGGTTGAAGGTACTGTCTCACAACACAGAACTGTCTGTCTCTCACCAGCCACAGCAGATCCTCTCTCTGCTAATTAGCAACATCCTTGGCAAAGTCTCAGCTGAAAGGATTACAGTCTTGTCACCTTGCTCTGTCCCTTCCTCCCCCAAAGAGGGATGTTTAGTCCTGTCAGGATGCCGCCTGGCTGGCCCAGTAAGGAATCTTGTTCCCCTCCAGACTGCTTGTCTACCAGGAGATGGATTTTGTCTTCAGGACAAGAAGAGTGGCCCTGACTGAAGGGAGGTGCAGCCTTGCCTCTGCAGCAGAGAGGTAGAGGTTGTCAGTCTCGTGTGCTCTAGTGGAGCAGCAACAGGGACAGTATCTGCAGCAGGAGCCAGAATGGTATTTTTCCAGCTTAGGACTGTGGGGTTGATTTCACAGCTCTCTCTCGCCATAGAGACAAACCACAGATCTTTTGTGTCTGCAAAACCAAGGAGAATTACCTTTCCTTTTTTGTGTTCCCTGCCTGCTCAGCCCAACAGCAGTTTGAACTACAGGTACATTCAGGCACAGGAATTTCTGTGAGTGCCCCCAGGAGAATCCTGTCTGCCTCATGATGGTGTAATGGTCGGGAGTCTGGCAGTGCCAGTCTGTGGGAGACATGGAAAAGGGCTCAGCTCCTCCTTTGTCTCAAACAGTGGGACAGTTAAATCACCAGCATAAGGGAAATACATATCCACCATGAATTCTCCTGCAGTTGGATGGACTTTTCTGAGCAAAAAGCTGAACCAAACTGCTTCAGTGTTTTCATGCCATGAGGAAGATGCTGACCTACATGAGCCCTGTCTTTGCAGCAATTGTGTTACCTTTTGTGTCAGCTTGTTGCTTATACGAAATCAGTTTGTTTGGTAAAAAAAAACCTCTAAGAGGACTACACAACCTTGTCATCAATATTTTTGGGAACTCTTATTTTAAAGTACTTTCTTGCATCATCAGGTCATATCCAGAGCAGGAAAACATAATTGCATGCTCAGTGTTGATGTACATGGCAGTGAGGTACAGGATTTAGAGAATGGATTCCTTCTTTTGCCCAGCAAATTTCCTGATATCCTCCAATTCTGTTAACATTAGTCCCTGCCCTTATGGCCACAGAGAGCTGGGAAATCAACCACTCAGCCACTCAGCCTTGAGCTGAAAAAGGACCATTCTGGCTGCTGCTGTGGACTCTGTTCCCTGTTTCCATTCCACTACAGCAGGTAAGGGTCATTTGCACGTGTTAATCCTTCACATCTGAATAATACCTGAATGGGAAGGTTGCTAGCAACATCCTTTCCAAAATCACTTTGACCTGTGTGTTTTATTATGCCATGAATAACTTGCAGAAGGAAGTAATCAAAATGTGTATAGTTCTAGCTAGTGCTAATTGCCTTTTCATCTGTTTCTGCCTCTTTTTATTGTGTCCAATAAATGTTGATTAGGCAGAGATTTAAATCTGTATTTCAACATAGTTTCATTCACGTGATGTGAATGACACGACTCACTAAATCTTAGTTCCAAATATTCCTCTAGCTCTGTGTCAAGCACTTCAAGGATGTCAAAAGCAGATAGGGAAAATCTGAAGTGCCTGATCTTAGTAAGAATGCCTGAAAGGTCAGGTAGAGGACATTGTTTCAGGAGGTCTCTGGCTTTGATAGTTTCTGGTTCATAGAAACGTGAAAACAGAGCATGTGTGTATTGTATGTGAATGTTCTCCTTCTAGGGTAATGTACATAAGTACATGTACAGGATAAACCTTTCAAATGCATAATTTTTGATTGCTTCTGATCTTAAGTGAGCAATATGGCATGTTGTAAAGGAGTCCAGTTTCTGGAAATAAAGATCCCTTAAGGTTGCCTTAAGAGAGTCCAGAATTACTGCATCTGGAAGGTCTTGATCACACATCTTGAGGGGTTAGTGAAGAAATGCAGTCAAACTGGCTTATGTGTTTGAAACCTATTTTAAATAAACTCCGTATTTTCAGGAAAAGACAGACTGAACTTGAACTATTCTGAACACAGACTGAAGTTGCTTTTAACAGCAACAGTTGTTATGTGTTTTGCACCAATTCATAGAATTTTAAGGCCAGGAGAGACCACCCATAACTGCAGATGTTCATACTGAGAGCAGTGTCTTTGTAAAGTATTGGTTCAGCAGACAGAAAATTTCTTGGAAACGTTTTTGCTTTGACCAACTTTCTCTGAAAATCAGGCAGGACCTAAGAGACAAATGCTCACCAGGCAAATTCCTGCCTGAACTCTGCCTAGTTTGCCAGCAGGATCCGTCACTCCAGGATTTCTGTGTCACTCACTCCAGGTCCTCACCCATCCTGTGCTCCTAAGGCCTTCCTGGGGAAGGAGCTTCTAGGAATTCTCCATGTTTTGAGAGGAAACCTTCTAGCTTTTCCTCATGCTGCAGGATTGCTCAGAAGTATGGGCAGCTTGCCCTGTTTGGAACTAAGTGGTGTGTTTTTCATTGTTTTTTAATGTCGGAGTTTTCCACAAAACAGAAATTGTAAGTTATAGCCAGCTGAGTCTAGGCTGCCTGACTATTTTCCAAAGGATTGGCCATTACAAACTTGTATCCTAACTCTGAAATACTTACTGCAAATTGTTCAGTTGGAGGGTTCTTTAACCTGTCCCTCTTTTTGCTGGCATAAAAAACTGCTTAGTACTTCTGTCTCTGCAGCTGTAACAGATAATATGTTAATTTTGGTGTAAAACAAGCAGATAGAAATAAGTCTCCAAAGGCTGTGATCAGGGTAGGAAAAGCATTTTGCCACAGAAGAACTGCTTTGAGCAGTTTCACCCTGAAGATCTCACACAGCAAAGGAGAGGGCAGGAACAAGGCAGAAAAGGAAAGAACTATTTTCAGGATAGCGCTGATCAAAATAGCATTGGTCTGAAGATAAGTCAAGCAGTAATTAGTCTATATTGTTATTGTTTACATGGCTCCCGTGGGTGAGCTGGGGGTTTGTTTACTCTGTGGTCAGAGCCAGAGCTGGTGAGTGAGCACTGATCTTGGCTGGGCTGGGAAGCTGTGCTCCTTCAGACCTGCTGAGGAGCCTGGCCAGGGCTTTGCAGGTTTCTCACAGCTGCGTTGGTCTTCAGAAACCAACCCTTGTGTTCTTGCTTGCTGGCCCCCAGGAGGTTACAGGGAAGTGGTGATGGCCCCACCTCGTGCATGTAGAGGGTTGGATGTGCTATGGTGCAAACCACAGCTACCTGGCTCTTAAGGTCACTTTTGCTGGACTTTCAGCTCAGACAGGGCAATACTTGTTTGGCTCATGGGAAGTGCCCTGCTCTCTAGGGAAAATGCCTGAGCTGCTCAGACCACTAGATTGGCAAGCACTGGTTGAGAAAAAATATTCAGATTCCGTGCTTCAAGGCTGCTCATTTTGCAGCTTTCCTGAGAGCCTGGTTCGCTTACAGCTATAGGCATACAAATATATGTACCATACAATAATCCAGCTAGAAAATCTCACTGGAGCAAAGTATTTAACTCTGAAAAATATTTGGAGTAACTCCTTTTCGAAGTATAGAGCAGCAAGAGTTTAAGAAACAATCTCACTGTATTTAAACAGTCATTACTGCTTTCTGGGTAAATAACACGTTTTTAAAATGGTCTCTATACACAATAGACGCTAACACAATAAATCCTAATTGCTCTGAAGGACCCATTAAGCTGTATCAGGTCAATACATGGCAGAGCTTTTTTGAAAGTCACTCACCCTGTTGCTACATAAGCCACAAATTGAAAGTCCATAAATAAGTATTTGCCAAATGAAGAGTGAGGGCTTTGCCAGGGCTATACTAATTTATCATGTCAACTTCACTATGGGGACTGTTTTCTTTTCAAGGGCCCGTGAGAGAAAAAGAAAAGAAAAAAAGCATAATGTGATGTTTCAAAAACTACATTTCTGAAAAGTTTCAGATGTTTCAGGCAGCACTATACCCCCCAAGAAAAGTAGATGTAAGGAACTTCATTGCTTCCTCTTTATCTCAGTATTGTGTGAGTTACAGGAGGTGATTTGAAGGAGATTTGGAGACCAACTGTGGCTGGGGCATGGCAGAGGCCCATCCTCATCACCAGCAACCCTCCTGGGCCAGCGCCCTGATCCTGCCTCTGCACGCTGTGGTAGTAGCACCCCAGGAAAGGAACATCCCTTCAATGTTCCCACTGTGGCTCATGGGAAGGTTCCCAGTGCCTGGGGAAACCAAAGAAAACTTATTACATACTTTTTATGTGCACTTATATGTACAAGTATAATTAATTAATAAGTGATGAGGTTAGCAAGATTAGTTTTATGTGCAGCTGCTCTTCCTGATTTTACTTTGTTCTTACCTGTACTTCTGGTGACATTTTACAAACTGTAGCACTTGTGTTAGGCATTGCTGAAGTTTGTGTCACTGTTAGAGATCAAGTTTTGGATTAATTCACTCAGAAGTTTTCAAGTTCCATGTAACTTTTTGGATATGGCTACAGTTTGGCATGGTTTTGTTTTCCTGCAATGTGTTAAGGTGTGTAATTGCACAGGTGTATATAAAAATAAATGGTAGGTATTGATGTAAGGTAGGATTTTTAAAGGAATTTCAGCAAGGCATGGTGAAAAGCATTCAAGTGATTTAAATCTGAATTCCTGTCCCCAGGCCACAGCTTTTAATTCATCTGGGCACATGAGAAATGCTCACCCCTGCTTGCTGTTACATTTCAGTAGGATTTGGGTGCCAGGGTCCCTCTGCACATGCTGGCAGTGATTCTCACTGTGCTCTGCCTGCTTGCAAAGGGCCAGGAGTCCCTCTGCCTCCCTGTGTCAGGTCCCTCCTGCCTGTAGTGCAGCAAGAACCTTGGTGTTGTTTAGGAGCTCCCTGCTCCAGGTGCTGTTCCACGAGGTCAGTCTTGGTGCTGGGGTTTGCAGCCTGGAGCTGCAGCTCTCAGGTGGGAAGGCAAACACTTGCCGGGGGTGGGAGCAGAAGCACAGCTGCCTGGGTGCAGCACACAGCCGTGCCCTCCGTGTGGGGCAAGCACCGAGATCCTTTGGCACCAGCACACAGGGGTCTGCTGTGCTGCTGCCTCCGGGCTGCACCATCATGCCAAAAAGTGATCTCTGTTCCTGCACTCGTGACAGGAACAGTAAGGCACAGCCTTGTGCTGCTGCAAACCACCTTATGGCCCCCAGCACCCCCTCACTCAAGCAGTTTGTTATCAGGGGTCACTGCTAGTTCGAGCAATGCCTGAGCCAGCACAGCCTCCAGCTGGGGTGACTGGCAGGCTGCCCACCAGCCCCGGGAGACCAGAGTCACCTGCACTGGGCCCCCACTGCTCCTTCCTGGGAGCTGGAGACTTGTCAGCAGTGCACAAAACCAGGATTTGCTGCTTCAAGCAAGAAGGGTCAGGGGCCAAGGGGTGGTGTGCTGATCCTATGACGAGAGGGGCAGGAGGTTCCTGCCCTGCTTTGGTACTGGCAAAGCCAAGAGTGAGATCAGTGCTCTCTGGTTTTGTCCCTGCCCAAAGCCTGGGCTGAAAAGCTCTTTGCGAAAGTCTGCTGAGTCCTCTAACAAGGGCAAGGGCAACAGCCAGACTTTACAAAGGAAACTCACTTAGTCCTTTCCTAAAGTCTGTTAAAAGTCATGGTATCCTTCACAAAAGCAATTTGTCCAGGTAAACAGAGTACGCTGACAATCAGCAGTGAAAGAACCAAATACAGAAATATTTATTACCTTTTTGCTTCCTGCTTCTATCAGGAACCACTGCATCCCAGCTGAAAATGCCTCAGTGGGTGGAAGTGAGTGTCTGTGAGGACACATATTGTCAGTCCATGCCTGTATCCTCTGGAGCAGGGAGTGGATGAACTCCCAAGCAGACCTGTCTAGCTCTAGCATGGTGGAGCTTCATGGACACTTCTGCACATGGATAAAAGGTAAAGCAATTTTTAATAATTTGAGAGGTTTTGAACTACAAAAGCATTTTCTTGGGGCCAGGAAACACTTCCTTTTTTGTCTGCAAGGTTTGATAATGTAAATTTGTGTGCAGAAACATCTTCTGTTACTAATAGTGCTAGATGCACATAAAGCATTGTACTCTCATACTGTACTGAAGAGATGAGTAACAAGCCTATCAACTACACTTGCACTTACACCATATTTAATCCTGCTCTGGTTGTTCTGCTACATATTCATAAAAAACAAAAAGGAAACAGAAGCACAGAGCAAGCCAACAGATGTCTACCTGGCTCTTAATTGGATTTTATGTGTCCCCAGTGTAGCAAATACAGCATTATTTACAGCCAGGCTCTAAGAATTAGATACATCTGGAGGAGTGGCAAAACCTGAACCAGGCTACAGGAGTTGATAGATTAACTGAAATGAAGAGCTGCCCTATTTTCCCCTTCTTATATTCTCCCTTCCCACTTATGTACCCATTCCCTATTGTGTGTCAAATCATACTAAGATATTGCCCAAGAGAATGCTTATAAGAATGAAAAATGCCATCAAAAAAGAGAACTTCTGCTCTTATGGAGCTTCATCAGCATTTTCTAATTGTACAGCAATGATGATAATAAAAAGGCTGCCCTCTGCTCTCAGCTATAATTTGGATAATCAACTGGCAGCCATAATGAAACTGTCTGTGATTGCTTTCTGCTGGGCTGCTAGTTCACAGAAACTCATTGTTGGGGAGAATTAAAAGTTATGACTCCTGCTACAAGGATATGCCACTGTCTTCCAAAGGAACATGTGACTTGTAATTTTCTTCTGTTAGCTCTATTACAGGGAAAACTTACAGTGTAAAGCAAAGAGGCATAGGGATGTGAGATTTTTTCCCCTTTTTTAAAAAAAAATGTTGTTAAGCATCAAAGTTGGCAGTGCCAAGCAATATGCATGCCTAGGCTGGGTGGATGTGGATTTCAGGGGTGTTTGTGAGGTGTCTCGCCTTAAAATCCCTGATCATTGGTCATTTGCAGTCAGTGCTGCCCATGGATACAATCAGCCACTGGCCTCAGGGCAATAAGCAAGCCAGATTTTACTTCTGGGAGGAAGGCAGGAGCTAAGTCATGCTTTGACTGTCTCCTTTGTGGGCTCTGGGTACAGTTAGGGATATTTTGGGTGCTGGTGCTCCCCAGCACCAGGCCTTGAATGCAAGCCGTGTGGTGCGCTAGCAGATCCAGAGCTGGATGCAAGTACTCTGATCTAAATTGCCCTTCCATCCACAGCCACTGAGGTGGAGTGAGTAGCTCCTGTGCAAGGGCTTGGGAGCAGCCTTCTGCCTTGGCCAGAATAAGGCTCTGCCATAGCAGCTGCAGTCTGTGTCCCCCGAATCTGGCTTCTGTGCAGGTCTGTTCCCCCGTGTGCCCCGAATTAGCCGTAGGCTTCAAGGCTTTCAGGGAATTGCTTGAAAATCAGGCTGGCAATTTCGGTGTTTACGAATGCATGGACTGGAGGATCGGAATTTCTGGCAGCTGAACGTGACCACCTCGGTGGCCCTCGCCGGAGCTCGCGGTCCCAGGGCGCTGGGCAGAGCCCTCTGCCCCATCACGGTCCCGTCGTTGGCCCGCGCTGCGCTCCAGCGCCTGCCGCCCGCCAGCAGGGAAGAAAGGGGCTGGCGGAGCGGATGGCGACCGGAATCCGGGACAGGAATGTGGGAGCGCTGCTGCCTGCACCCGGGCAGGGGCGGTCTCCCTTCCCGCCGAGCCTCAGCGTTCCCGGAGTCGGGAGCGCTGGCCCGCCGGGCAGCTGAGGCGTGGGCAGCGCCGGGAGATGCTACAGTGCCCCTTGTACCCTGGCTGATGTGCCATGGCCGGAGCAAGGCAAATCCCGCCAGGACCCCTTCGCGTCTTCCCTTCCCCTACCCAGGCTTTCCCCCCGTTCGTCCCAATCCCGTTACGGCGGGCGAGGCCCCGGCCCCTTCCCGCGAAGAGGGGCTGAAGGGCCCGAGGAGGAAAGGGGCGAAGCGGCAGCGGCGCCGCGGGCACCGTCTCCTCCACCAGCCGCTTGGCTCTTCGCGCCGAGCCGGGGAAGCCGGGCCGGGCGTCGCGGTGCTGAGGGGCGGAGGGTCCCGGGTCTCGGGCGGGGAAGGAGATGCACAGATGCGGAACAGTCAGTGGTTTGGCAGCACCGTCATCCTCTCGCTTCGCCGCCTGCCCCCGGGCCGCAGCAGCGCTCCGAGCGCCGGCGGACGGGGACTCGCCGGGACGCCCCGGCAGCGGGGGCCGGGCAGCGCGGCGTGTCGCCGCC